>CM075184.1:27501593-28014093 GCA_037577475.1 Chaunax sp. Z400 | reverse complement strand
GCTCTAGTGGGGCCGGCATGGTGGGATATTGGGCAGTACTGTTGCTTCTCAGCAAGAAAGCCCTGGGTTCAAGTCCACCTGAGGACCTGAAACCTCCCTGTGTGGAGTTTGCATGTCCTCACCATGTCTGCATGGGTTCCCTTCAGGTACCCCGGCCTCCTCCCACAGTCCAAAAACATGCAACAGACACAGGACATCTTAGATCAGATCATCTTAGTAAAACATTCTCTTCTTTCTTACAGAGCCCACCTTGCATCGGCATTGCCACCACCTCCAGCTCCACAAAGAACACTCAAAATTAAATTAAACTTTACCCCAGTGAGATCATCTGCAACTGGCATTGCTGGCATTGTCATTGACAAGCCTTCAAGTCTTCAGTTTATTCTACGCTTTTTTTTTTAACCTGTTTGGAGGATCATCAGCCTACAGAGGAGCAGAGCAGACTGAGGACTGGAAGCCTCCGGGCAACATCACTGACCTTTAGATGGAGAAAGCCCCTTCTCCTGTAGTGGGGGAACCCCACTGGTTGCTGCAAAGCCATCTGACCCAGTGATAAAGGAAACGGAGAAGGCAGGGGGTTCTGAAAGGGCACACAATATCGATACAGGAGGAGGAGTGGTCTTCTTGTGTGCATTGTGTGGAGACTGGATGTGATCTGATGTCACGATCAGCAGGTCTGAAAGAACTTCATGCCTAATGACAGCTGAGCCAGGTGCCGCTTTTCTTTCAGTGAAACGGATTTAGCTTTTCAAGAGCTTTTCAAGATTTCCAGATAACATTCTGTGTGCTATATATATATATACACTACCAGTCAAAAATTTGGACATAGTTTCCCATTCAAGTGGATGGGAAACTGTGTCCAAACGATTGACTGGTACTGTATATATATAGATTAAGTGCATGCTGTAAACAATAAGGTTAAACTTCATCACCACACAGGATGAATGTGTGTGAATGATGATCTTTAAAGATGAAACACTATATAAGTGCCTTTATATCTTTGAATCAAATAGTTGTTTCTTCCTCTTGTGTCTTTGTGATGTTGTCCATTCTTCTGATCTTGACTTGCTCTTTTATAAGAACATTGATTCTGTAGGTCAGGTTTGCTGACCAGTCCCCTCCCCCCCTCGGAGACTCTTTCATGTTCCCAGCAGCAACCTGACACCAGCTCTGGACCCCGGCAGTCAGCTTCCATAATCCATACGTCTAACCCACACACACACACACACACACACAAACACACCCTCGCACAGAAAGAGAGAGAGAGAGAGAGAGAGAGATACAAATGCAAACACTGAAGTCGCACAGGCACATGTATAGGCATGTCCTCGTGTTTAATCTTCAATATACAAACACCCATCTTGACTGACATTACACTTTATTGACACCAATATTGTGGGACAAATTGATTGGTCAGGTTGTTGTTGTGTATGAAGTGTTTGCAGACAGTCAAATAAATTCTCTTTACACTTACGCTACACTGACAACAGGTCAATGCAGCTCCAGAGGTGCATTTACACAACATTCGCAAGAAAGTAACAGAACAAGCAGGATTACAAGTAGACAATAAAAAAGAAAAAACAATATTAAAACATTTAAGTCTCCAATTAAATGGAAGAGGCCTGCGAGCTAGTTCAAGCTATTTAAGCTTCAACAACTTCCCATCTCCCCCTCTGCCTGTCAATGCTGCACCTGCTCCGCCTGCACTTTCAGTCCGACCACCACCCTAGCATCCACCTAGACTTCTGTTAGGGATTTCAAGAAGTTTGCTCATCACTCTCCAATAGCTCCATGTAAACTTATCTGCGGGGAGTGATAAGGTCAGAGCTTAGACGCCAGAAATAGACTACAGTATGTTCTGCTCTCTGCTGTGATAATAAACATTTCAAACTCATGAGTTGTCTGACTGAACTACTCTGAATTCAATCTACTTCATTTCTATCAGCCTACTGTTTATATAGCTTAATTATAGAAAATGTTCCATTTACACCAGAATATGCTTTGTAGCAGAAACAGCACATGTTCCTCTCCGTTTATTTAGATTTCCTTTGGACAAACCTGAATGCACTGTTCTCTCCAGAAAGCTCAATGGTGATTGGTCCTGCACTCTACTATGATCCTAAAGAAGAAATCCTCCAGTTGTGCCGCAGTGAATAAAGTGTTTATACTAGACAAATATCAGCACCTGGGATGAGACTGTCACAGATGTGATGGGCAGTAAAAGTGACATTTTTATGTTAATGATTTACACACTGTTTCTTCATTATTTTAATGTACATCCTCTCATATGATAAAGAGAGAAAAAACACCTAGAAGAATCCAGGAAGTGAAAGCAGTGGGAGAGAGTGAAGAATCCACCTGGACATTGTCTCATTGTGTGCTAATTGTTTCCTTAACTACACTTTCCGGTGCTGGAGCAGGTGTGGAGCCTTTAGTTTTCATGCTGATGGTCTTCCAGAGGGTCCATATATGAAGTACCTTGTTAAGCTAAGGTGGTCGATACAGTCAACGGTGTCTATGTGTCCTCATTAGCTGCAGGATGTCCCTCAGTAGGAGAGGGGAGGTAAGGAGGCCCTCATCGATGATGAGGTTGTGCGTGTGTGTGAGCGTTTGTCTGTGTGAACTATCACATTGATCGATCCCACTCATAATCTCCCATGACCCCCCAGGCAGCATGAATTACACCAGTGGGCAGTGTTTTCTGTGTGTGGATGTGTTTGTGAGGCTGAGAGAGTAGGGGGTGGGGGTCTCTATAATTACAGCAGATGGAGATAGTATCTGAGGGACCTGCACAAAGGGGAGGCTGAGTGAGGGCAAGTGGATTAACTCAAGAGAAGGAAGAGGTGTGAAGAAGGCTGAACAGTGAAGGAGTTCCTCCTATATACTCCATTCCTCACTGGATTGTACAAAACAACACAACTCCTTGCATCCCTCAGACTCATCCAGGTGAAAGCTACGATGCTCTTTTTGACTTTCCATCTCTTATTCCACCTGAAACATGATGCAGAGTCGTAGAGGACAGATGAGGATAGCAATCAAAACATGCTGAAATCTAAAGGTATCCTGTGGTGTTTTTGACCACAAGCCTCACTAGCAGGAGGATGCACGTTCGTACATCATGCACCACCATGCAGGTGATGCAAAACACATTATTGCATTCACAGCTGAAGCTTGCTCAAGACGTCAAGCAGCAAGCCACTGCATTGACCAATCAAATGCATGCAAGCAGACATTCCTGTTAGATTATTTTGCTAACTTAAATGGCGTGTTTCTGCTTTTTATCTTGCAATCATTGCAATGAAAAGTAAATTGCTGCCACGAAGAATAATTTACTCACAGTATTACAACAAAAATGGAGACTTTTGTTTCCTGAGAAACTGTCAAAGTCATCTCGTCCTCTCTAGATCAAAAATAATGCTGTGTCTCCTGTGTTACTCTTCCAGATGAAAAAATGCTGTGTATGAAAGCTGTGAAGGTTGCAGGATGCTTCGGTTTTTGGCCATTATTATGTGGTGAAGACACAATTTTTACCATGATAAATATGCAATTTAAATTTCTATTTTAATCAAACCTTTGGCATCCATATCCCTGAATGATACTCTGAGAGATTATCAGAGGATATGATTCAACTCCTACAATTTCCAGCATAATTACAAGCATCCAACAGCAAATAAGGAGTGAAACATTTAAATAAAAGAAGAAAAAAATATTCTAATGGCTGAGCAGAAGGCAAGAAATAAGACTGGTACAAAAGGTTTGATTTATTATGGTTTATTTTTTTATGAGACAGGAGCAAGATCACATCTTCTCTTTCAGTCCTTCATACCTTCCTGTTAATTTTCTTGGAGAGGAAAGAGGTTGAAGTTATATGAAGGTTGTCATATGAGTCAGCTCATACATCAAGCCAGATGACCTTAGCTTTGGTGACAGGACAGGACAGAGTGTAGGTGTTCAAGTGTGTACTTGTGTGTTTCGTGTATTTTCATGCAACAGTTAAACTTGTGTGACTGAGAACATAGCCTGTTTTTCACACAGTTTGTGTTGTTGATCTGTGTCATACTCAATTCATCCTCTGTTTTCCCCTGAGCCTGTTAATTTCTGCACAGCTACATTGAATATGCAGAACGTATGAATGAAACCAAAAAGCTCTTGTGTGTTAAGGGATGTTCGCAAGTATAGGATTACACTGGTTGAAGATTATTATTGATTTGTTCATGGAGCTGTCAATCTCTACTCCGGTACCGGGAGCAAGGTGACTGACAGGGACGGAGTTGGGTGGCCCGCAGCCAACCAGGAGGAACAACTCTGCTGGATGGGCCAGGGAGATGGAGGGAGATGGAGGGAAGAATAACAGAGGGTAAGTGTAATTGATGATTGTTTCGGCAGTAGAGTGGGAGGAGAGGAGGAGAGAGTGAGGGAGAGAGATAGACAGAGAAAGAGAGAGTGAGTGAGAGGGGTTGATGAATGGGAGATGGAGGAGAAATGACTGAGAGCAGAGAAAGCTAGGCGATGAGACAGACGTACAGCTGGTGAATTTCCCCAGTCAGCGACATGGAACACAAAGCACAACAAATATTTATTTTGGGAAATGGGGACATGTCATCTTCACAGCATGGTTTTAGGGCCAAAGTTATTTGTTAGACTTTACGCTTATTTGGTTAAAGCTTAAGGCCCATCTATGCTGCCTCTATGTACGTGAATGGATACATTCGTCCGTCAACGCCTTTACGTCGACATCGATACAACATCAGGAGGGCAGTGAAGTGTCAAAAGTTTCGACGACAACAAATATGGCGGCGGTCGGAGGAAGTTGTGATAATGTGCCTCGGAAAATCTGACAGTAAAGCCTCATGTCCACTGTATGTTATAGCTTGGTGCCTTGCCAAATGACTTTACTCACCTTCGGTAACGGACTTTTGTCCTTTTATGGTTTTCCATTAGGTAAAAGTACCTGTTACCTACTTCTTTGGTATCACCTCTGTTGACGTTCAAAAACAGCTGAGCAGGTACTAAAAGGTGATGTGAAAACACTGCAGACCACTGATTGGTCAGAGAGAATCGACACTGCGTCATCTATGCCCAGCACACGCGGAACAACCTGCACAGCACAAACCAATGCTAATTTTGAACATTGGGTAGCTGATGAGATGATCATGAGTGGTGGACGAGAGGTGTGTGTTGCATTGAAGATGATGCCATCTTCGTCACTATGATGGCCAATTACCTGATACCAAACCTGGGTCGAGTTAAGTTGAGTAGAGCTGGTACCATGCAGCGGAAACATGGCTACAGTGAAACCGCCATGACATCATTCTCAACGTGAAACAAGCACAATAGGAATAGAGGATATCAAACAGATTCTCAAGTGACCAATCAGTGGTGTGCGGTGTTTTTACTACAACTTTTAGAATCAGCAAGTGCCAGGTACTAACAACTTTTGCAAATAGAAAACCAAAGATTACAGTGCCAAGTAAGCTGCTATGCAGTGGAAGTCAAGCAGAAAGATGTTAATCAAATGTAAATCAAGACTGCACAGACATTGTAAATGCTAAGTCAAAAAAAAAGAAGCCATGAAAAAAATACTTGTGCAGAAAAATCTAAGTGAGAGAGACGTCTCGCCCAGACATTTTATGAAGTGTAATGTGTGACTGGTGGTGCCAGACAGCATGGTTGCTGCATCTCAGAAAACAGACACCCTAATTGGATTTTTATGCACTAACGTGTCTAGCCCTCTAAAAGGAAACAATAGTTAGCTGCTCTTGTTGTTTCGTTGCATGCATGTGTGCATGTAAGGGCAGCGTACATTTACATTTCAGCCACTCAGCTGATGCCCTCAGCGGGAGTAACATACAAGAGTGAAAGAGGAAAAGGAAAGGTATTGGTAGGCCTATGATATATTGAAAGGAATTACACCCAGTTCTCATCTGCAAAAAGCATCCATGTGTGTAAATCTAGTTTGTTAGCTCCAAGTCCTCCTCTTTGCTCGACACTTAAACGTACGCATTTTAATCAACCAGCATCGACTAATGGGCAGCAACACACACTGGCACAAATACACACTAACACACTCAAGTTGTGTTTTCACTCTTATTTTACTCTTGATTGCCTTTTCTCACTCAAAAACCTCATCTCTCTGTGTCTCTTTTTCACACACAAGCACACATAAAGCATACACAAACACACACACACAAACACACACACACACACACCAATTTCCTCAGAGTGCAGACGCAGGCAGAAACAGTCACTCTGATATTATTAAACACTGCACTTTAGAAAGCCAGATGATTCATGATTTTATTTGAGAACCATAAAACAATAAAGTATGATTGCTGCGTTTGCTGCAGCATCCGGCCGCTGGACAAGACGGAGGCCAATAAATGACAGCGTTGATTTCTCCTCACACATTACTCATTGCCATGTAAAATTATCCATGTTCATCTGTAGAGACACGGTGAAAAGGGCCTTTAATAAAACACTGACAGATGTATTACAATAATGAGACACGGTGAACACGCGAGTCACACATGGGAAATTGAAAAAAACAAGCCAACACGCTACACATTGGTGCCAATCTGAACATCTATTTTGTTCAATAACAGGCACGACACTTATTGTAAAAGAATAAAATACAAGATTGTGAAAAAAGTTTAACTACTGAAGGCTGTTGGACATTGGTATAAGGTCCTTATTTAACTCTGCTGTTTGAACACATTGAAAAACCTGCTTTTAAGAAGGGTTGTTTGCTTCAAATTTATTTGCTGTCAAATCTCCATCTAAAATCCCCTCCCTTCACACGCTGGAATTGGGCAGTGCTGTGTCCGACAGTTCCACCATGCATGGCCGCTTCAGGCAGGAATTGATCATGTGTACGGATGTGAGAAGAGGATTTGAAGTTCTCCTTTAAAATAAGCTCTCTTTTTTCATTCTACACACAAGTACTACCATCCCTGTTTGTGTAAGTGACTGCAACACCTCTGATGGAGAGTCCATCTGAAAATTCACACAATTCATGGCGTCTTCCTTTGACTGTATGACCCTAGACATTTTGGCTTGCCTTCGAGTGTTCAAAGGAGCTATAAACGAAAGTGACTCATTGCACAGCAGTTGTTTTAGGCATATCCTGGCATTAATGTAAAAAGGTATGGGGCAATTTATTTCCACTCTTAAAAGGATATTTAATTCAGGATATTTGATTTGTGTAAAATCACATGTTCTGACCAATGAGCAACAAAATCTCCTCACTGGGCTGAATAGAATGCATCAGACAGAGTAGACAGATTAGAGTACAATTGCAGCAGGATGCTGAGAATGCTATTTAATTACGATACTATATGCATCACGCACAATTGAATTATGCTTCAAAATACAGTATGTCTGCTTAAGGGGCACAAGTCAGTATCCAATATTGGGTTCCAGATAAGCGTATTTGGACAAGTCACAACTAAGCATACATACAGTATATCTCTGAGGTCTCACTTGCAAGAGCAAGGTCAAAAAATGTAACATGTCACAGCAGGAAGAGCAAAGGTGTGAACACTATTTATATATTACATTTTGGGATATTTATAGTTAATGTCAATAGTGAAACATAGATCTTTTATTCAGAAGCATCACCATCATCATTACAGCTACAAAGATAGGAGTACCTTCATCACTGCTCCACCTTAATGGCCAGATGGATGGAGTGCTACAGCTTCTTCCATCGCAGCAGAGCAACTCTGCAGCTCTGTCTGACGGGCCATCGGCTTTTTTCACACCACTTTCAGTGAGGCCCTACTTTCTCCTTGCCCAGTGCATGTACTGTACGGCAACTCTCAATCTCAGAGTCTCTGAGGTTTCAGACTTCTTCCGTTTTCAAAGATAAAGTCCACTAAGCTCGCTTATACCATACCGCGGGTGCGTTCATCAACCCAGCTCTTCTTCAAATAGGTCATGGATTTTTTTTTTTTCTTTTGCACTTTGCACTGTGAACTTATTTTATGAGCAACTGCATCATGTCCAATAAAATAAATGTGCTGCAAGTGGATTTGTTTCCATGAAGTATACCTGCATTTAAGATGTGCTTGGCATCATGGGGTGGGAAGCCATTGAACAAATATTTTGACTCACCCTCTCCAGCACACATTATTTACAGGCAGCTGGTAGATGTCTGCCACACCTCAAGGTGTCTGTGTCACTGCCAAGCACACACACACACACCGAAACATCACTACCCCTGACACATATAGCCGACAGCTTGTCCCTTGTACCTTATTCTGTCCCTTTAGCCTGCTACTTCACCACCACTTCCCTCCATGCTTCTCTCCTCAGCCTATGTGTGTGTTGACATACATGCCTGTGCATGCCCTGATGGGTGTGTATTTTAGTGTTAGTGCACACACGTCTCCCTCTCCCATCTGAAATATGGCTGTGTCTGCCCTGTCGGTATATTGTGCCTCATCCCTTTAGCAGAAAACCTTGGTCACTGCTGATGGAAGAAGCACCACTACAAATAGCTCAGAGACCCAGCATTCTAACAGGTCACAGGCAAAATGAAGGAGGCATGCACTCAATGACATATATGAACTGCATTCATGCACAGTTAGTCATTGAAACAGGATGCTTCATCAAACAATAAAAGGTTATGTTTGTTTCAAGAATGAAATAAAGCGCTATTAACAGTGTTTTGTATTTGATGGGTTCTTGTCTGTCTGGGATGTTGTCCAAATTAATGTTGGATCATAGTCACCTCACATTTTATCATAATAACGATATATTTTCTGATTTAGTTTTAAAATTTAGTTAAAAACCAATTCATAGATTAAATAAAAATCTGTTTTGGGCTATTTCACTTAATTACATTAAAAATACTATAAATATGACAAATTGGGGGACATACATTTCATACCAATAACAACAGACATTTTATCTCATTTAAATTAAATAAAAACCTGTGACAAAATACTTGTTAAATACACAAAGAATCTTGAAATGGAATTCAAAGAGTCTGCAGCACTGATGGATGTATTACAGTATACTGTATATGATATGATATACATACACTTACTAGCTGTTACACAATTTTCATCCTTCACAAAGAATTGCAGCAATCCAGCAGTTAAAAAGTGATTGATATCACACAGTGGATTCATTCTTCTTCTTTTTTTTCAGTTTCAATGAGCCTCTCTTCCAACCCGCTCAGAATGTTTTGAATATACTCGCTGTGTGTCTGCATGGGTTTCATCCAGATGCTCCATTTTATTCATACCCAGAGAAAACTTACTCAAATTCAACTGTAATTTCTGTCCATGGTGTTCTGTCTCTTGCCTAATGCAAGCTGGGATAGGCTCTTCACTCCTTAAACTTTAAAATAAGAAAATGGAGGATATAAGGGTCCAGTGTGTAGGATTTAGGGGGTAGAAATGGAATATAATAGTCATAATTATGTATTCATTAAAGTATAATCTTCTGAAACTTGGTATTGTTGTGTTTTCGTTACCTTATAATGAGCCTTTTATATCTAGGGAGCTGGATCTCTTCCACATAACCTGCCATGTAGCACTGCTGAAACATGCACAGTAGCCCAGAATGGACAAACCAGATACTGACTCAGAAGTGATTTTTTGGTTTTCAGCAGCCCCCATAGGGGAGGGTGACATAAGGGCAACCATGCTGCACTAAATCCTACAAACCGGAGCGGCAAGAGATTTTCTTCAAATGACCTTTATTAGTATATGTGTATGTTCAGACCAAATAGATCCTTAAAAGAGAGGAAAGCAACATGTGCTGCTTTGACATGTCCTGTCAGATAGTTACCACATCTTTAGTGTTCCAAGAGTTTTGTGTCAAATGGCAGTGACACGTTAAAAATCAGTTCATCTTTCTTTTTTTAAGTGTTGTTGTTTTGCACCGCAGTGTAGGATTGATTTTCTCTTTGCTCCTCATATGCACCATCCTCTCATTAGTGCCACCACAGACTGTTGGAGCTTTGTTGAAGAGTACTTGACAGGTCACTGAGTGTTAACATCTAATGAGAGCATTGCACAGTAATCTTCAATGTGTCACACAGGCTCTCCAGTAGCATGGTGATGACTGAAGGATGATTGTGGAGGATTATGTAGAAAATGGATCCACTCAGGTGGAGTCCCCTCCAATCTCTCACCCTCTGCTCCAAGTGGCCCACTGCCTTGTCGCCTGATGAGATCAATTATCAGTTTCCTCAATCAGATGGCAGTCTCAACGGCGATGGCGAACGACTGAAAATGCTCGCGCCTGCGAAGACTTCCAACAAACAAAATCATGCAACAATAAATTATTCCATTCGGAGGAGGAGAGAGTGACAGACCGCTGTGTGGGATGTGTTTAATGAAATGCAGGTGCTCACAACGCTCACAAACACAGTGGGGCTGTCAAGATATCGAACCAGAGAGGCCTTGGAAACCTCCCATGGCTGCTTCAGTAACAGGATGAACCAATCAGCCTTGGGCGATTCTCTGTATGTGATTCTGCATTTATTTGTGTCTGTGAGTTTGACTTCATGTCTGTATACTTGTCTTATATGTATTCTCATGCACCCCCATTCATCAGCTGGCAAGGAGCATGATATATCTTGGAGGAAAAATGTATCTGTTGCATATTAAGTAATCAGTCTTTTCATCCGTTTTAATCTTCTAGGCTATTCCCCTGTTGTTACAACCCAGAAGTGCTAGAGGGAGCCCTCCTCCATTTCACCAACTGACAGCAGTGAAGGACCCAACATCCACCCCCTCAGCCACCCACCCATGGTCCCTCAGCACCCTCCCCTCAGCCTCCAGTCAGGAGGGCCATTAGGCCACAGCCAGTCCAGCCCTTCAGCCACAGAGATGGGCTCGGACGCCCCAAGGGACCAGAGAGGGACCTGCCGGGTCCTGAGCTGTGGTCAGCCACAGGGTGGGACAAAGAGCAGGGATGCTGAATGCAATCTGACCCTGTCACTCACACAGTGAAAACAGGGCTGGGAGAGATGGTAGACGTAAGGAAGGGAAAATAGAAAGAGGATGACTGGGGGTAGTCAGACAAAGATAGAGAGCAAGACAGGGTCCAGAGAGCTGAATGGATCCATCAATACAGTAAAGAGAAAGAAAAGAAAAAGACTCAGGAATTATTTTGGGTCGGTACAAAAAGCAAAAAAAAAACTTGCCACTTTGCAGATTGGGTGTTTAGTGTAAAAACTCAAGGTCTGAAGCATGGCTGTAGTCCGTACTGGAAAGCTATTCTCTGAATTCTGTTCTTTAAATGGGGAGAAATATTGATCTGGCTCAGCTGGCCCTGTAGTGCTCAGTGTGTGTGTGTGTGTGTGTGTGTGTGTGTGTGTGTGTGTGTGTGTGTGTGTGTGCGTGTGTGTGTGTGCGAGGCTTTGTCTTTTAGGACCCAGTGGGGGTGGCAGTGGGATGTTACCATGGATACAGCCTCAACCCCACCCCTCCACCCCCGCTATATCCAACACACATGCACACATATACAAACGTACATACGTGCACTACCCCCAACCAAACACACACAGGTACACGCATACACATACTTTTTTAAGGCCTCCAGTCAAAAGATGTGGAAATTTCTAAAGGCGTTTCTGGACATGTCACACTCCTGGACGTACAGATAAGGATGAAAACTGAACCCAAAGGCTACACAAAGCACACACATTCACACACACACACACACACACACACACACACACACACACACACACACACACACACACACACACACACAGGCAGTAACGTCCAAGGAAACAGAAAATCTGCAGAACACTCATGTGCGACACAGACTCATTGCTCATCATTTCCTTTCAATTTAATTCCTTTTTGTGTCTTCCACCTTCAACACACTCCTCCATCTCTCTCTCTTTCTCTCTCTCTCTCTCTCACACACACACACACACACCATTTTGTGTTGTGTTCATGATATCCTGTACATTTCTTGTACCTTAACACATTTATGTGCACTTAGGCACAGCCACAACCGTGTGTTTTCACCCCAGATATGTTCATACTTAACAAATACAAAAGCACCATTACACTGACATACATACAGGCCCACACACACACACACACACACCTGTCTTGTGGGAATGAGACATGAGGGGAGGAGATCAGAGTGGTTTACTGCAAGGTAACTGATATAAATACGCCTCATTACAATGGTGACAGGGGTTTCTTCTTACCTCTGGCAAAATAGCATCATTAAGGGAAGCACACACACACACACAGACACACAAAACAGTCACAACATACTACCCCTGACCTGCAGATACACAGACGGACAAAGAAACAGCAGATTTTGATGCAGGTATACAAACACAGAGCACATATAATGGCACCCACAGCTCAGATAAACACACAATCAGACAAATATGGAACACATTGCCCTTTTTCCTAAATGATGATGATGATGATGTTGTTGATAATGACAGATCGTGGAGGGTTTCATAGGGTTATTATAAGGCAGGAAGTCGCAGTGCTAGCCAACACAGGGAGATCAATACGCCCAGGGTCAGTTACAATATTTAGGGTTGCATGACTCCAGGACCAAAATAAATCAGGATGTGAAATATTGTTGGGATGGATGTCGGGATGAGCCTACAAGTGAAATGCGTATGAGGGAGGAGAGGGAAGAAATGAGTGGAGGAGAGACGGGCAATGTAAAAAAAATTAGATCTCACTTTGAAAAGAACAACAAAGTAGAAAAGCTGTGATTGTGGTTCACATTTGCCTTTGGGGAGCACAAAAAGATATTAAAAATATAAAAGGACATATTCATTATTAAAGCCACGTGTTACAATTTGACCTATGGTGCAGTCAAAATTCATGATTGTGGATTCTATCTGCAGCATCCGTACGGCCACACAAGCACATTTATTATTGATTACAAATAATGCTAACAGTTATAAAGATAAATCTGCTACCAACATGTATTCTAACACTTAATTTTGAACAAATTGTTCAAATATTGTGTAAAGAGTACACGTGTTGAGACAAATGTTGCATAGATTAAATCTACGTGGAAATAAATCATTCATCTTCTTACAGTGACAAAAAGTCTTGTGCAAGTGAACATAATATAATTTCTGGGGTGATTTATTCCTTATTATTAAAAAAAAATCATGTAGAAGCACTTCAGTGGTGAGGCAACAGAAATTGGATTACAGTTTGTAAACTCATTGCATTCCCCATAATTATTCCACCTGAACTTAGATTACATCATATCTCACACAAAAATGTCTCTGATTAGGAGATTTGCCATTTCCCCGAGTCATGCTGCCTCTGTCCAAAAGGACAATGCACAACAGCAGACAGGAGACAGATGAGCAACGAAAGAGAGCAATTGTATTTCCTCTTTATAATAAAGTTTTTAAACTTTTAGCTGATTCAAACATCCACCTCTCCTGTCTGGGTGAGGCAGCAGCAGGAGCGGGTGAGGACAGAGTGATAGATGGACCCACATATAAGTGGTGTAAGGGAGAAGCCGGACCAGAAAAAGCTTCTGTTTGGGTCCTGACTTTAAAGACTGTTTACAGACGCTGTGCTTCCCTTTTGTCGTTGACTAATCGTCGATTCACTGCCCCCACAGTACTTGATCTGTTTCTTTGGTATGCAGCACCAAAGCGTCAAACAAAAAAATATATTAGCTAATGATGGACTCCTCTGATTCTTATTGTGTGTGTGCGTTTGTGCGTGCATTCATATGCAGGCGTGTGTTTCTGTTTGTGTATGTGTTTGTGTAATTGATTGGGGATTTCTGGGTCTATTCAAGAAGAGCTGACCTCTGACCTTCTTAACAAGTAGCAGCTCCGCCTCCCTCTAGCCCCGAGTCTCTCAATCTCACACTTTGTAAAAGGAAATTAGTCACGCACTTAACCACTCACACCCTGCCCATTGTTAAGTGACTCCTAAAGTGTGTCAAAGAGGTTTCATGGTTGCCGTGAGCAGGTCTCATCTCCCTCCCAGGCAGCAGGCACGCTCAGGTTCAAACACACAAACCCTTCTACACTGTATTTGTTATGCAAACCTATTGCCTTAGACAGATTAAGAAAAGTAAACTTGAGATTTTGAGTGCAATAGTTAAACCAACTTCTTTATTTTCTGTGTGTGTAACACTTAAATTAGCTTGCTTACTGTTATTGTGATAACTTTAACTACCAATATCCTGAAAAGTATTGTAGCATGCTGAAATGTCTTATTGCATGAATTTGACAAAACGATTAGCTTTTTGCTCTGGAGTGCTTGTTATTACAACACATCACACTACTTTATTTTATCAGCCTCTTGCATCACCCAGACAGGACGTCACTAACCGTGTGAAAGACTGAACTCATGATGCCATGGTGTTGTATAACTAATCATTTTCTATAGAAACATTTCTAAAGACCTAATTACTGCTTGACTGATAATTATTCAGAGCACATTTAAACACTGGTTACTTGGGCTCATGGCCTCAAACACATTGTCTCAAGGTATGCTGAGAAACTCCACCCGCCTGTCCCCAACACGAAAGTATCTGTTTACCCATTGTGCAAAACCACAGTAGCTGTTTCAACTGTCATCAAACATTTATTTTCATAATGGCAAAAAATGTCACCTACCCAACATTGAACAGGACAGCTGCAGAACAATAAACAAGTATATGTGAATCTATTCTGGTGTGTGCTATTGTCACAACTGTTAAGAGCATTCATGTAACAGATTTGAATGTGAATTAAAGATTTTAGAAGCTGAGTAGAATATCTGATACCTGAGTGGAGTTTTACAAAATAAAAGCACCATTTACCCAACTTTTCTCACATAACAAAAGGTCTGTTTCCCATGTAATGTAGTGGAGTACAAGAAGAAAGTGGTATGAACAGAAAACAGGTAATTCAAGTAGCTCTAATTTGTGGGGTACTTAAGTACAAGAGACAAGTTGATAAAAACTGAGTTAGGTCAACTCAGTATTTCTAATTCAATTCAATATTACATTTTACAGTGTGGACACCAGAGCTGAGGTACTCAACCTTGACCCGTGACCCATAAAAACAGAAGCTCCTGGTACACTCCACACTGCAAACAGTGAATGCAACACTGATTTCATGCTTCTAATTGACATTTTTTTAGACAATGTCACACACAGCAAGATCCAGTCTGAAGAGCAGAGGTGACCGGGCTTTTGTAGTGGCTGCTCCCGATCTTGCCAGTTCGTGTCAGATCTGCACAGTCCTTAGAAATATTTAAATCACTGCTTTGGACACATCTCTTTTCACTGGCTTTTAATTCGAGCCGAGCTTGACATCTTGACTTTATCTTGATTTTAACTTTTAATGAGCTGCATTTCCTTATAATTGTTGTGTTTATTGTATTTCTATTACTGTTTTATTTAATTCTATATTGTATATTTGGCATCTGTTATTTGTTATTTTAAGCATGTTCAGCACTTTGGTCAGCTGTTGGCTGTTTTTAAAGGTGCTTTGTAAATAAATTTTGACTTGACTTGATGAAAGACATTATCCAGATGCATCATGGATTAAATGTAGGATTCACTGTTTTTTTGGAGCTTAACCTAAACGGGGGTAAAAGTCAGAATATTTTGGCCTCTGCTACTTAGATTTGCAACGAACAAGACAGAGTAACACAGCATGAGCTCCAGCAGTATTAACACCTCCTCAGGAATTTAGAGATCTGGTTTAGCACAAGATCCTGAATTCCAAAATAAAGGCATCACTTAAATTCACTTCGAACTCCTTTTTGTCTGGCAGGCAATGTCTTCTTGCAGCTGTCAACATAACATAATGTCCTGAGACAAACTCAGCCAAAGATCAGGTCCTTTTTGCAGGTCGATGAGGGATAAAAATTTCTAGTAATTCACAACTCAAACAGCAAAGATTAGAAAAAAAATATATATAAAAAAAATAAATATCATTTTTTTGCTTGTTTGTTTATGAATTCATTACAGATAATAGACATGGCAGGAAATGAGAAAGACATGACAAAGATCCCCAGCTGGACTAAACTGGTTTCATGCTAGATATCTTAACCCTTAATCCACAGGGTTTACCCAGAAATATAATTTTGTGCAGCAAATGGTCCTCTGCTTCCCATTGTGTGTCTGTGTGTGTGTGTGTGTGTGTGTGTGTCTGTGTGTGTATAAACAAATGTATGATTGTGTTTTACTGTGTGTTTCTGATAGCTACACTCAGATGATCCTGGTGATTGAAAGTGTCGGTTGATTATTGATTTCCTGCAGAGAAGTTGCTAAAAGTCTCGCAGCTAATCCTGGCGGGCTGGACACGCTGTAGATAATGACGTGTAATGAGCTAATGACTCGCTGAAATATTTAGTAGAGTCTCAATAAGGTTGCACTCTTAGAGGTGGGAGAGGTCATTAGAAGACCGTCTGAGGGACGGCCCTTCGATTAGTAACACCCAGGGCCCTCTTCTCTGTCCTGCGCACACACAGGTACATGCATTGATAAAAGCATACACACCTACTCACATATAGACACACACACACACAAAAGAGGATGGTCGAAAAAGCATGACTGTTGGTTTTAGGAATTGGACCATTGATCGGTCAGCTTTTAAGAGAGTGACCTTTTGCAGAGGGCTCTACTGGCCTTGATAAATCTGATCTGGGGGCCATCTGTGTCTGGGTGGGAGCAGCCTCTCTAGGATGGGACCCCAGAGAGGAGAGGAGAGGAGAGGAGAGGAGAGGAGAGGAGAGAGAGGTGGAAAAAACACAGGAAAGGATAGGAAGAGACAGAGTGAGACACAAAAGGTTAAAGGAAGACGGAAATTGAGGATGAGGGGAGCAGAAAGGAAAGTGAGAAAAATATAGCAGATGGGAGGACAGAGGGGGAGGAAAAATAAAAGGAGAGAGAAAAGGAAGCAGAGAGGACCGTTATTTGTTATGGACAGTAATCGAGTTATTGGACAGTGATTGCTGGTTATACATGTGAAATAAGTCTCTGACAGTCCTCACAGCCGCCCTGCAGTAGCTAAAGACTGTGTAGAAAGCCATCTAATATAGCTATCGATGCAAACAGTTTAATTGCACAATGGGTATTGACAACAGCCATAAACAGAGGAAGCTAATAGAGATCCAGTCGTCTGAGTTTCCACTTCTAATGCTTAAATTGCTTTTTTCTGTTTCTAAATACAAGGAGTAAAACAACGCTCCTTATGCACAGATGTTGTGTTTGTCAATATGATGTTTCTGGGGAAATTAGAACCTTGAAATTGCTGTAGAGAATTACTGATTTAAGGTGTTTATATTACACAATTACACACATGTCATATGTGTTGGGTTTCTGATGATACTTTAGACTAAATATTTGGTGTTACAGAAAAAACTAAATATGGCTATAGTGTAAAAAATGACATTTAGTGTCAATTAAAAAACGCAGGCGTTGGGTTGGTGGCTCATCTGTTATTTTGTTATGTCAGTGGAGTTCTGTGGGTCACTGAAACTCAGTCTTTCTAAAACAAACTCTGGATATTGTCTTCCCTTTAAGCAAAACATTTAAAGGAATAATTTGATTTTAGAGTATACGCTTATTTGTTTTAACATCTTGCAGTCTGACCCCCCCTTTGGATGAGAAGATTGAAACCACATTTATGTCTGTTTGATAAATATGAAGCTACAGCCAGAAGAGAAAATCTTTCATGTCCTGAGGTCATGAAATATGGTGGGGACACAGGACACAGACAAAACAGTGTACGGCAGACCCGTATCACAAAAAAAGATGCCATACTTTTAAAATATTGTAAATGGGGAAAGGGCAAAATGTGACATTTTTGGGGGGACTCAGTCAGTCCCCTAAAGTATATGCATGTGGAAGTTTTCAAATATCCTGCTAAAATACAGTGTTTGATTGATGTGCCAGTTTCCAAAGCCTCGGACATCATCAGAAGCTAAAATATGGCTAGTATATGGCAAACCAGGGTTGCATTTATTTGCAATTTGAGATGTGTGATGTTTGAGCTTCAACTTGTACAAATTTGTGAGTCTTACCTTGTCATGATATGTACATTAAAGCCATGCAGATAAGGCATGTACACACACACAGCCAGCCATCAAACTATAACCTTACCTGCTGCTGTAAAACCTTATTGGCTAATGGCAAAAACCAGCATGTTCCGTACAAACTCTCCACCCCTTCAGAACTTAACCTTAACACACATACTAAGACATAAACACACTAACATGCTCACACACACCATTAGTCTTTCTTTCTCTCTATCTACTACATTTAATTCCCTTTGGAAAAGACAGGTGCAAACGTTGATTGAGCCTGAGCCAGATTTAGCCCCAGCTCTCAGTGTGCGTCCAGCTGTACTCTCCAACCCACTGAGATCGATGTCCAGCCAGCCAGGCAGCCAGCAGGCAGGCAGCCACGCAAGGAGCAAGTCAACCAGGCTGCACCCAGCGGGCAGAGGGGGCCTACGGCTTTCCCCCGGCCCCAGATACAGCCGCGCTTCACTGGGCTCATTGGGCAGACCACAGCGGGGCATTGCACAGTGCCAAAGCCTATCACAGCAACACTGATGCAGGATGGGCTTGAGGCAGGATGGGGAGGGGAGCCCAAAAGCCTGCTGGACCTCCACCCATTTTGCCCTCATAGCTCCTGCTAAAATCACCTTTCCTCCACACACTCTTCCTCTCTTTCTATATCCTTCTCAACACCTCCACCCCTACTCAACCCTCCCTCCTCCTCATTTTCTCCATTCCTTTCCTCGCTCCATCCATCTTGGAGCTACTTTGATTCAGGTCTCTCTCTTTTCCATCCTCCCAGCCCCAGCCGTTCTCCAGCCAACCACAGTTTCCTATTGATTTATTGATTGCTGTCTGCCTGTGGGAGAGTGGCCGCAGTCTCCCTCTCTCCCTCTGCTCTCCCCTGCATGGATTTGTCTTTCCTTTTCCCCTCCTTTCTTCTCCATCTCTCTCTTTTCACCCTCTCCATCTCCCCATCGATGCAGTAACTCTGAAACATGAATTAGAGAAACCAGGGGAGTCCAATTTACCGGGAGAAATCAGATTCACCTTCTCCTACGCTTATTTCTTTTTCTCTCTTTCCCTCATACCTGTCTTTCTCCTCCATTTTCTGGGGCCTCATCTGAGCTTTGCTTTTTAGTCAGTTCATCATGTCTTTTGCATTTTCACTGTGATTTGATTGATGATTTCACTCAGGCTGATTTGTTAAAGTTGATCATTAGCACTAGAACACTGCCAGAACCATTTAGTAATACTTAATGAGGAATGTGCAGCACGTTTATTTTTTGTTTTTTACAATGCCAGTGTTGTCTTCCTGCATCTTTGTTTAATGTCCACTATTGCACGTTCACCAGCTTGTTTGTGTCGCATCCCAGAAATACTGTAACTTCAATAATCAGTCTCACAACAGCACAGCATCACAGCATTATCATTATCTGAGCTTGTCTCTCAGGCTGAAGAGAGGCACAGCCGTACACCAAACTGTCCCCTGAACTGCAGGTTAGTGCAGGTCACAGCGGAGAGCATCTGATTATCTGACCTCTTGGGTCAACCCGCAGCTCTCTGGGTTTAGAACAATAGGATCAGCTGTAATGGATGGACGGACATAATGACAGACCGAGAGGCAGACATAGAGCGGTGATAGAACCCTCAAGCTATCAAATTTACCCTGTAATGTTTCCTGAAGAGTAGAATATTTTATACTTTATCTTAGATAGAAACAGATTTTTTCATGAGTATTTTTTACTTATTTTACTATTGTCACCCAAATTACAGAATATTTTGGAGAACCAATTTTGAATTATTTGTTCTCTAAACTACAAAATAATTACTTTGTGAGATAGTGATACTTTACAAATAATGATTGAAATAAGCTCATAAATTGCTTTGAAATGTAACAGATTAACCAAACAACAAAACAATGTAATTCAATCATTTAAATCAGTTCACCTGGACACATCACTGAATCAATGATGCGAAAATCTCACATCATTTCATTCTTCATAAAAAAAAAAAAAAATGTAAAAACTTTACATTTGGTGCTTTTTTTATTTTACTGATTATACTTTTCTTAATTATTTTTTAACATATACCTCTACTGCAGTATTATTACATAGAGAAATTGTTTCTTTAAGCAAAGTAAAAGATCTGAATCTTTTTGTCACCTGTGCTTCACTGTTTCTTGTCCAGGAGAGGAATTCTCTATAAGAACAAAATCCCAAATGGGGATGAGAGCGGTTGAGGAGGAGGGGCTGTAGTTGACAGTAGCTCTTCCAGAACAGACTACATTGCCTCTGTACATGGCGCTCTTTGTATTGATAAAATCCATACTCCTCAGATGCGTCTGCGTGTGCGACAGGGAGCATGAGATTAGTTTCCTGACTGGAACCTAGTTAATTCCACGGAGGAGAAGATACTCCACACCTGAGACCCTGGAAGACATGGGGCAGACTGCAGAGGCAGGGCAACCTATACACACATACACACACACGTGGAAACCGTGGCTAAATACCAAATAGAAATGTGCAACTACACACGTACATATGAGCACATGCATGCTTCACACGCACATGATACGAGTGCATCCACACACACGCATGGCCCCCGGTCTGACGCCACCACCCCGGTAGGAGTAGGGGGGGTTAGGTGTCTGCAAGGCAGAGAGTGGCAGCACAAGGACAGACGTCTCCCTGGCTGTCTGGCTGCCGACAGGTCTGATCGATCAATATGCTGACTCTCTCGCTCCTTCTCTTCCCTCACGTCTTCTCTCTCTCTCGTTCTCTCTTTTTCCTTGATCTTCATCTCTCTTTTACTTTCTTTCCTCATTATCCCTTTCATCCTTCCTCCTCCCTCGCATCTTTGACTGCTCTACTTCACATTTTCTCCCCCTCTCAGTCCTCACGACAGATCACTCACCTTCACACTCTCACCCTATAGAGCGATCGCATCCATTCACCTCCCCAAATCCTACTGACCCGACACAAAATGTGTCCCCCTACCCCACCTCTACCTCTACCTCTCATTAGCTGTACATCTCTCACTTTTCACCACCGCTTCAACCATCTTTCTCATTCATGCACAAGCAGGGGAGGGAGAAAGTATTTAACACACTCAAGGCCTTCTGAGCAAAAGCACCTTGCACCATAATGCAAATTGATTAGAGAGTATATTACTGGCTGCAATGTTTGATAAAAAGAACTTTGAAAAACAAACTGAAAATAAGTTTGAATGATTTGGCGCATCACTATGACACTGAAAGACAAAAAAGCACAGACAAAAGGTGTGTTATGAAAGCTCTGTATGCAGGGCTACACGGGTCACACTATGGTCTGTGTGTGTGTGGTTTTTGGTGGGCCATTATGTGTAGTTTGGTATCTGTGATGTTTTTTTGGGCATGATCTCACCCACGGAGGAGTGCTCACACATCTCTATAATCTCTTTTAGATGGGATGCCTCACTTTCCCATCATGCGTTTTTTCCGCGTGGCCCCTGGGTAATAAATCTAATGGTCTAAACTTCTACTACATCTCATCGCTGTTTTTCCACCAAAAAATATGCGCTTTATGTTCTCTTGAACTTTGTTACGCTGGGCCAGAAACAAATGATTTCACAGGAAAATGTATATATCGGCTTTGATTTTTGTCTACTTTCTCGCAATATGGGCCCACTTTAGTGGAATAAAAATTGATTTTCTTAAGCTTTTTGTGCATTAGCTTTTAAATTTGAAATTGTATTTGCAGAACCTGTTTGTGATCAATGAGATAAATCAAGATTTATAGCTGTGATGTAATATAGAAGGAACAGCAAGATCTGACTGCCTCAGATGGGTTTGAAAGTCTGTATTTGGATAGTGTCTGTACAGTATCTATCTATCCATCTATCCATCTATCCATCTATGTATCTATCTTTTACCTGTTGTGTACACTCTGTTGTTTCCTTTTCTACATATTTCCTCTTATCTGCCAGCCAAACTCTTACAACTTTACTTAAGCCTTTAAGGGCTAAGGAGATAAAAGCAGGTAATCCATTTCCTCTCATCTCCTCCTTATTACTCCTCTTCATCATCGTCCTCATCAGCAGCAGCATCTTCATCACCTGCCTCTTTATTTTTGCAAAAGCCTCTTTAATGACCGGGTTTGATGTCCTGTCTTCAACTTTATGGAGAGCTTCCTTGAAGTACAGCCAGTGGTCTTTCATGAAAACACATAGAAACACTGTTAACAGCCGCATACACACATCAGAGTGTGCCCACACACACACACACACACACATTCACACACACATTCACATAAGGCCCATGTACCAGACTGTCCATTGTGTGTTTCTGCAGCCTTGAAGAATCTTGATGAGTGTCTTAAAAGCATGAAAAGGGTTCTAAGAGGGACACACAAATAAACACGCACACACTAATGGCCCACATTAGTTGCTTGTGGCAGAGGAGACAGACACACACACACACACACACTTCACAGGGTCCTTTCTTCAGTTCAGTCTTCAAGAGTCGAGGACTGTTTCCTTGGGCCCATAAAGACTGGGGTTTTTTGTTTTTTTTTCTTGTTATGTTTGGAAGTAATGTCAAAAATCTAAAATTGAGTCTCTGGCCTTGTGAGACCACGCAGTGAAACCTACGTGTTTGTGTTACCTATGACAGCTTATGTGTCAGTAAACCCTGAATGAATCTATAGATGGTGGATGGTTGAGATCAATTTGAAGACTTACCGTTCTGATGTACCAAGGTCATTTTTTTAATCAAATTCTTTTGAACGGTTTGATTCTAAAACCTTGTTTCCTAAAAAACACAATCGCACAATCGTGACTTCTTTCAATACTGAGCGACAAATACATGGAATTCCTTCCTTCAAAAAACTTAAGGGTGTTCAGTATCTTCAGGACACTTTCACTCCAATAGGGTTACCTTGCTGCTGTTCAATCACCATCTCCCTGCAGAGACATCATCTGCTGTAATCAACAATTATCTTTACTTCACTCTCTTGTCTCTCCTGATTGAATTGCTGTTTTTAAGAGGATATTTTGAGTTCAACATATTTACACATCTGCAAAAACTCACCAGTCCAATGAATAACAAGTTAAAGTGAGAACACTTCCGTCATAATGTTAAGAGACAGATGCATAAAACAATAGAATCTGAATCATCACTGCAAACTAAACCAACAACAGCGAGTAGTCTTCTTTCACACGGCATTGTTGCATTTCTGGCATATAAAAATCCTGTCTGAAAAACACTGCTCTATATCGCTACTAGAGCAAAAAAAAACTCTACAGGGAACATTGAAGTTTACTTAAACTCTTCCTGTGAGTTCAGACAGGCTGCAAAGCAAATTTTGGAGGCAGTGTGACTGCATGAAAAGTCAATGGAAAGGCTGACAATTACGCTCAAATTTGCTTGTTGAGCATTAAAGCACATATCCTGGGTTATGGTCCTGGCCTTACAACGGGATCTCAGGTGATGGTGAATAAATAGCATGCCACTTTTAAGAGCATTTCCCAAGGGGTTGAAAAAGGAGAGAGATTGGTCAGAAATAACAGAAAGAGCTGATAGCTTCTGAGTTCACTCTGAAGCTAAGGTGAACATACTCCCACAGACACTGCTGCTAGTTAGCCCTGAGGTTAATGTACAGTTGGTACATTAGCTTTTCGGTGCAAAGAGCCACAAACAGTCTGGCAGCGAATTTCACCTGAAAACCTTTGCTTTCTGTCTTAATCCACTTTTAGATATTAATATAGTCACAATAGTTTCCCAAGAGGTTATCCATAAATATGTACCAGATATCTCAGATACAAATTCAGTTCACGGACTTCAAACAGTATACAACATTGTACCTCTGACATCTCCCTCTCAGGTGCAAAAAGGATTGAGTCAATCATACTCAAAAAAAGCTTATCATCTATGAACCGCTGTTGATCTCTGATATCTTTCAGACACCGTAAATTCAGAATCATCAGCATACAGTATGAGCTGGCACATTAAATATAATCTATAAGGAATAATAATGTGCATTTGTATAATGTACATTTAACTTTAAAATAAAGCGTGGAAATGTTGAAAAAATCCTCCACTTTATTTTTCATTTTTTTATTTTATTTTATTCTTTTATTTGACAGGGCACAGCTTCTTCGCTGTGCCAGAGTTAGCTACAAGCTAATTTACATCTGTAGTCCCTGGGCAGGAGACAAGGAGGCTTCTGATACACTATTAGAGTGTGTGTTTCATTTACGTCAAATGTCACCCAGCAATCTCTGTGTAGCATTTTAATGTTTAGCCAACACCATTAAAAATAATTTAACACTGTCAAAATCTCCATCGCCACCAGCCCCAAACCCAAACCAACAACCCACACCCCTGAATTCCCAGTTTTTTCTGCACAATGCCTCATACTTGTTAGATTTGTCCACAGTTTTTAATGCATCACAGAGGCAAATAAATATTTGGAATTCAGCTTCAGTAAGGCTCATGTATGTTTTGTCACACCCAATAATCTTGCCTTAAAACACAAACAGTATAAAGTATTTTTACAACATGACAAACACCCTTAGATAACTAATGTCACTGATGCCTTACCTGTACCACTGCAGTTTTTCTGTTGACCTTTTTCTATTATAACAGATACACCCTCGAATGACAATGACCTGCTGAGAGATGTGAGAGGGAATTACACAGCCTGCTCTTCTCACTCACTGCAGGTAGCAAATATATAGTCACATTGTTTTGAATTTACTGGTTATATCAGAGTAACAAAAGACAGAAAACATCTCTCCTATGACCTCTCAGGATGTTTGCCTCTTCAAGGTCCTACAATCAAAAATTCTCAGGATATACGGTTGTCTGCGTCCTTCTGCAAATAGATCAAATAAACAGATTTACGTTGCAAGAGCAACTTGTCTTCTTATTTTTTGTCTCCCACTGTCTGTGTATGTATGTTTTGGCGTGGGCTCTTGCATGATAGCAGCCTGCTAGGCTGAGACTGCTGCTGGTGATGGGGGACATTGATTTTTTTTTCTCCCCCCTCTGTTTTCTCTGGGATTTTGACAGAATCATAGCGCCATGGAAACAAAGAAACTGCTTTGTGACAGAACCTTTCATTTCAGCTGGAGTGAATGGCGGCTTGCCGCTGATAACAGCATGGGTAATCACACAGACACACACACACATACGTAAACACACACATGTAAAGAACCGCGAAGCACTCACATATAGGGTTAAAGTATGATTGTTGCACGTGATTGTGAAAATAAACAACTCAAAGGTCCCTTTTCACTGAGCTGCAGCTCAGACACACAATCACAGTCATTATCAGCCGCTTTAGGAATAAATGTCAGTCGCAGCGTTATTTCTTACTCTTGTCACAAATAGTACACAAGCAAATGTAGTGTTGCTTTAATATAAGGGTCAGAAATGTCCTTTATGTAGGCTAATATAAACACATTTATCAATAAAGCCATTGTCGTACATGGTTGTAGTATTTCATTGAGCCAGTTTTACTAAAATATTCATTTTGACTATGGTTGCAGACATCTAAAAGTTCATATTTGTGCTTACGGTACCTCATGTTTTCAAGATTTTCACATTCGGTCCATCTAATGTGGCACCTAATCGAATAAATGATAAAAGAGCTTCACTTATCAATCGAAAATGTGTCTGTGTGTATGTGTGTGTGTGTGTGTCCTCTTACTGTTCGTAGTAGCGTAACTTATGTAAGCAAACCTTATTATCTGGTGTGAATAGTTGGGTTTGACTTTTGTTCTGACCCTATCTTCCATTGTAGTGATTTATTACAATTTTGTGGTGCTGTTTAAAGCTAACCTTAATCCAACAAAGCATCTGGAAAAACAACATCCTAATAGATAGCATAGAGTACGAACGGTGAAAGTCTAGAGTCAGATTGCTCTTCATTAAACGATTTGACCCCAAAATATTAGATTTCAGAGATTCTATTGCATTTAGCATCTTTTCTATCATTATTGAGATGACGAGGGATCAAATCGATTCTGTGTCAAATTAACTTGAGGAACACCAGACTGCCAGGCCTTCTTTCTCTCTGTGTGTGTGTGTGTGTGTGTGTGTGTGTGTGTGTGTTTATATTTACAGATGTTTCAAGGTGCACTTAAATTAAATGACTGTCTATGTGCAGGCATGTGCATCTTCATATCCTGTGATGTGCAGTGTGTGTTTGTGTGTGTGTGAGAACATGTGCATGTGTGGCAGCATGCTGAGTTTGTCTCTATTGAGCTGTTGGTGTAATGTGAACAGCTCTACTGAGACTCTCCTAACGTGACCCAGAACAGACGGACGGCGGTCAGTGGTCACTGAGAACGGACAGTCTGCTCTGAAAGCATAACTCACCCATCAGAGGGTCAAAAAAGTTGTACGCTCATTGGTTAGAAGGTGCCTCTAACATCAGGTTGCCTTTGAGGAGACCCACCTTTATGATGATGTCACTAGCTGGTAAATAGTCTGCGGGTGAAAAACTTTTTAAAAAGTCTTTAAATGGAATCTCTGGATGAATAAAAGTTTTATCCAACAGGATTTGTGAATTTAAATGAATTTCACCTCACTAGACTGATAAAACAAGTGATGAATATGAATTCAAACAGAAACGCAGTTAAAGATATTTGTTTCAGCAAATTTAAACATCTAGAATTCAGTATACAGGCTAAAGTCTCCGCGCTCATGAATCAATACGCCTCAGAATTTGATGGTGAATTGTGGATTCATCCTGAGGGAAGGTCTGGACAGCAGTTTGTGTTTTGATGTGCTTTAGCTGCATCTCTTTGCCCTGGCCTTTCGAGAATGACTCGTCTCATCTGAAGCCACTCAAAGCTAAATGTCCCATCTGGTAACATTTCCACGTTCCTCCGCCTTAAATCAATAGCAATAATTTTCCTAAGACCCTGATGCGCGCACTCACACACACACACACACACACACACACACACAAGGACACATGCGTGGGTCAGTTTTTCTTTGTTTCAGCTGCCGTTTAATTTGATTGCCATTTGTGTGGATCTCTGTCCTTTTAGCGATTGGCTTTGAATGTGCAGTTTGAAACAAAATGATACGTCTGTTCCTTGTGTGCACCGCATATCCTTCTCATATTCTCATCTCTCGATTGAATTCTTTGATTTTTTTTCCCCCCAATATTGTTGATTTGTGGTTAATGTTTTGAGCATTTTGGGTCTCCTACACATCCATACACCGATGTAATGCTGCAGATGAATACAGAAGCTGACACACACATGCACCAGTCTCCATTTTAGCTCACTCCTGCTGCAGGTTGGGTTGTGTGATGGCCGACACTGCTCCGAGGTGCAACGCATCGATGCAGCTTCCTCGAACATGCATGTGAGAACATAATAATCAACACACAACGCGCTTTCTTTTCTCTCTTTTTCGCTCTCTCGTATGCAAACACACTTTGCCGCACGCCGTGATTGATTCACGGCTGGTGGCGCCGGGGTAACGGTGACTGATGCTTCGTTATTAATGTATCCAAATAAGATAATTACTCTGCCCCTCTTCTCTTCTGCTGGTCAGCCAGTTAGTTAAACACGCGTCAGGGATTATAATGTCAGCCAGATTAAATGATCAATTACACGCACGCAGCAGAGAGCACACTCCCTCTCCCTCTCTCACACATAAATACACACATACAAGCGGGGTATAAACATGTGTGGATATTGAATGTGTATGTTTGTGTGTGTGTGTACTGTATGTGTGCGTGTTGGTCAGCGGCTGGTTGGTTGGGGGCCCTGGCTTTTGACCTTGAGCTCAGGGGTCAGGCAGCAGACGGCTGGCCAGCTGGACATTTCCATCTGAAAGACCCCGAGGACCCCTCAGCTCTCTCTAACGCACACACACACTACCTCTAAGATCCCCTCCCTCCTTTTACTCGTGTCTCATTTTCTCCTGCTGAGGATAGTTGGATGGTTTATGAGTCCGGAGAACCTGCAGCCATTCATTTCTCACTAACTGGGGGTCTAATGGAGAGGTCTACACTGGAAACCTGAGCTCTCACTGAGTAATGAGCCGCCCTTAACTGTCCAGTGTGTGTGCGTGTAGCCTCATGTGTGTGTTGTTGTTTTTTTCTGTGGGTGTGTGCGCTGCCCAGCTGGCTCTGTACGGCCAAGCTCTGACCCTGTAAATGATGTCCCTCTTCCCCTCATCCACAGTGGCTCTTTACTGCTAATAACCTCTGATCAGATCTTAGATGGCAGAGCCCTCTGCTGGGCCTGGACTACCTCCTGCTCAACAGCCTGCTAATATGCTCCAATCAACCACGGGTGTCTCCGTTGGAGGGTGATCCACAGGGATGCACAGCGGAGATGGGTCATGGCCAGTGTCCCCTCATAGAAGCCTCACCAAAGCCCTGCCGACTACCTTTGCCATCTCTGAAGGAGCGGAGGAATTGGGAGGCAATTGGGTAGCAGCAGTGGCGTGTGAGAGGGAGGGAAAGGGAGCCAGCCACTTCTCCACAGTCTAATGTAGTTAGGGCAGGGCCGATCAGTCATCCCGACCAATACTAACCATGTCGCTGGGCCGCTCCTCCCCTCTCCTCCACACAGGAGCCACAGAGAGCAGCACTGTACATTTACCTGCAATTAGATTTGCCCCAGTATCCTGCTGGAAGTGATGGAGGCCCCTCCAACCCGAAGATGGCAACAACTCTCACTCTTTGTGTGTGTCTGTGTGTGTGTGAGAGAGAGAGAGTGTGATCCATACATATACACGTGTATAGAAGGTACATGATGCTTGGATTGGTTTATTTCTTACCTGTCGGTGCAATCCTGTGAGATACACATAAGAAATAAAGGTAACGTAACACTTCAGGAGTTTGCATGTTTGTGTGTCAGTAACATATTAAAGACTAGAGCTGCTCGGTGACAGCAGTAGTGTTTGCCTGGCCCTTTGCTATGGCGGCGGATGGATAATGATTTAACCATTGAAGATTACTGATCAGATGAATACAATGGAGAGGCTGATAGCTGCTGCTGTCTGTTTGCTCTGTCCCTACTGGGAACAAGGCATTCATCGGATTAAACTAGTGTGTGTGCGATTGTGTGAGTGTGCGTGTGTGTGTGTGTGTGTGGGCACTTATATAAGCGACTGTGTGAACCTGTCCTGTGTAAACATGTCTGCAGTTTCGGAGGGAGGCTCTACTTCGTCAGAATGCACACACACAGATTCCATTCCCCTCGTCCCTGAACCGCACCTCCCTCCTCACCCCTCTCCTTTCGTCTCCCCTCTCCTCTCCCTCTCTCTTTCCTCTCCAATTGCTCCTTTCTTCACCTCCAATCTCGCCACTGCACCCCCCCCCCCCCCCCCCCCCCCCCGCCTCCCTACACACACACACACACACACACACACACACACACACGCATGTGTGTCTCCGTGATTTACAGCTCCTGGACCCTCCCCACACCTCGACAGCACATTAAGAGCATTTAAGCTGTGGCCGTTACTAAACAGGGGTCTTTATGGAGCCGCTCGACACATCTAAAGCCCATTACAGCTACATCAGAGCCGTATAACAATGACTAATGAACAATAGATATCATGAGAGACTGTGCCAAATCAGTATTCACTGTTACCAGAAGGATGTGTGAATGTGTGTGAGGCGCAGTCATACCTCCATTCATTTTTTCTCATAAAATGTGTCTGTATAGTAATTGCAACACGTTTTGTGCTCAAGTGTCTATGTGAATGAAGTGATCTTTATAAGGCACTTATGTGCGTGTTTGTGTGCATACAATGGGTTTAAATTGTGCTTTCTATCACATCCGTGTCTACGCCTACAACTTGTTCACAATTACGATCACCAAAGAGGCTGCAGAAAGAACCTTTTTATCCACACAACACAAGTGCACACAGTCTCAACCCTCAAACAGGCAGCACAATCTACCTGTTGACCTGAATAGGACCATCCTCTTTCCCTCCCTTGCTGAGGCTTTGAGCCTATTTGAATATGGCAGTATTTCGAGGGCACTGCAGCTTTGAAAGAAGGAGGTGGAATGGCATCAGTAATCCCATAATGGCAGGTGCGTGATGACAGGGGGAACCCGTGTAATCCTCTCTTAGATGCAGCTATCATTGTCCTTACTCCAGCCACTTTCCATACAAATCCCTCTCCATACCGCCAAACACACATAGACACAAAAACACGACTGTACTCACCACGTCATGCATGATTGGTTATGATTAATACGTGGTGATACTCGGCATAAAATAAATGCACAAAATAAAATGTGACAAGCATTTACTCCGACGTCTTGACAACACACACAAGCTCATCCAAAGACACTCACCTGCAGTGACAAGCTCCCATCAGCACACTGTAGCCACATGCCTACAAGCAAGTGTTCAGGGATCAATTCTCTTCATTTCTTTGGATACAAATGTTAATTATAAGACCTGAAATAGACCTATCCTATGTTTCCTCACAAACAACATGTTAAGGTGATGACACACAAGGATATTTTGGGTCAATGCTAATATAATACCAGGAAAAGAGAGACCAGTAATGCTGAATGAAGCGGAATGAATTTGTGTGGTTGGAGAAAATTAATACAAAATAAGAGGAGGTGCTTCCATCCAATTTCATGTCTTAGAATTCTGTATTTAAATTTTTAAAGGTTATTTAATAGAGGTGGAGAGATATGAGCAATATGCGTATGAACTATTTAGAAAGAATTGCCATGCTGTCATTAACACATGGCTCATAATTCAAATATATTGGTAACACCTGGCCCAATCAGTGATCGTGACTGTGATTAGATGATGTGGAAATCTTGACATTAAGGTAGCTTCTCTGATTAAGCTTGTCAGAATTTAAATGTAGTTACTGATTTCACGATGAAAATATTTGCATTTTCCAGTCAAATTTGGATGAATAAAAAAAACTTAACAACTGTGTGAATAGTGATAATCTGTAATCTGTGTGTGTCTAGAAAATATAACACCCATGCTGACTGAATAAGGAGAAATTAAAGGACATGTTCAGCCACAGTTGCATGAAAATGCTCACTTGTGCACTGATACCACTCGGCTTGCACTGCACAACTTCATCAATTAAGTCTCTTTCCTTCTCACAGACATGGACGCCAACACTCGCAGTTTCAGACACACACGCTAACAGACACCCATTGTGCACTATGGTAAGCTCACACACACACATGCACACAAAAAGAGAGGACAGTCTCTTGTTGACATAAAATATATAATCCTTCCCCTTTCTGAGATATAGATTTTCAGGCACAAGTAAAGGACAGCAATTCTTGACCTAACCACTGAGCGCCTTGTTAAATCTTCACACACTGTGTGCTGCGCACACATCACTTTGAACTGTCGGATTGTTATTAAATATGGCACCTCCTATAGTGTAAGTGGCCGAGAGGATCTTAAATGATCAAGAGGGACCCTCCTGTTCAAAGAGTTATTAAAGTTTAAACAGGGATATGCACTTCTGAGTATTTGTGTGTAATGGGACGCTACACTATACACTACATGTGTACAATCACAGGAACGTCTTTTATTGCTTTTAGAATTAGCTTTCAGAAAATGTCACCACTCTTACCACCACGCCAAGGCAAATAATTAAATGAAAATCTGCCAGGCAGCAATTTAGCAATTGAAAATAACTATAAAACACATATTAAGGTAATTTCGCGTGTGGCAAAATGACATATAAACAGCCAGGAGAGGGTTGAACCTTATGTTTCATTTTGAACTTGGCAGACAAACAGAAAGAGGTCAATGATTAGTCTGTTTGTGTGGATTCTCACCCATCCAAGTCATGGTAATCCTACATGAGGAAGCCTCGTGGATGAGAGGTGAGGCGTCGTCCAGTTCCTTTCTATTTTACCTTTTAGGTTCATAGGTTAGGAGATACATATAGATATATATCAAATTCATCTGTCACAACCTAAAACAGTAAATTACATGTCAGTCTGATATTTACATGTTCATGTAACAGAAGTCCCTGAATTGCTCAATATTGATATTTAATCACCTGCAATTACATAACAGGGCAAACTCCATCGGCTAATGAAGGTCATGTGAGGTATGCTCAACAGCAGTGAACACATTGAATAATACCTACATTTTGAATTCAGTGTATAAAAAAAAAAATCATATTTTACAATAAAAACCTTTAAAAATCTAAAGCTGTGAATCTGTAGGGATGTAAAATGAAGATTGAGCTAAATAATTCGTTTTGTTAGAGAATAAAATCTTTGGTTGATCTGTACAAAACAAAAAGCATCCTCCTTTTTTATTTACCTTCTAATCCTGTCCCCAGTGTGTACCTGCGAGTACACTGACCACAGAGCCCTCAGGCCAGCGGGTCGCCGACCCCTCACCCCTGACCCCCTCAGCTGGTCAAACTCTAACCCTGGAGCAGATGGATAACGGACTCTATGCTTTATCTCCACCTGACCACACTTTCCTTCTCTCTGTCCTTGCTTGAGCCATCCCTTTCACCTCTTGTTCCCCTTGCTCTCTTTTCCTTCATCTTCCTCATCCTGTTCTTGATTGCCTAAACTCTCAGAGCCACACACAGTGAGTCGCTCCACTTTTTCGGTGTTTCGCTGCCACTCCTTTTCCTCCTGCTCTCCTCCCCCTGTGTTCTGCTCTTATATATTTCACCCAATTGCTTATTTTTCATTTCTTCTCCCTGTCCATCCTTACCAAGTGTTTTATTCTGCCTAGGCTAGATTTTGCTCTTTAATATTATCAGAACATGACATTATGACGTGCATTGAAAATATGAGATTATTGATGTGAATCAATCATGTGACTGCTCTCAGCCATAAAGCTGTTACTATTTCACATAACCCAATATTTAATTACTCATTACAAAACAAGACGAGAGCTGACACATGAAAACACAGAATTTGTGGTGTGATCTTATAGCACAAAATATGGTTTCAGGCTTTTGATCGAAATTCAAAGTTGTGATTATTCTAAATGTAGCATGAAATAGGTTTAGAGCTACTTGGATTGTTTGTATAGTGTGGTTATTTCACAAATAAAGATATGCTTAAGTTAAGTCTTAGGTTTGAGTCTGAGCCACTTCACTTAGAACCCCACTCCACACATACACACACACACACACACACACACACACACACACACACACACTAACAAAGGACAAATGTAAATTCAGCCTGTTAAAGAATCTTTTAGCTACAACTTAATGATAGTGCAGTATTTCCTCCTCTCTCTGCGTGTTAATATATGGGATCATTACAAACATTTATGCAGCAAGGGAGCCTCTCGTGCCAAAGGGGCTGACGCTCAGGCGGATCGAACCTTTCGATTGATACTGAAACAATTTGCATACTGATTCTCTTTCAGTGCGCAAGGATTCATAACAACACCGGCCAGCTATTCAAATGCGCCTGCATCGAGAAAAGCACGGAGAGAAGCGGGGCAACGGAGCAGGGACGGAGAGGTTTATACGGATAATTTGCGTTTGGAAACGGAGACGCCTGCGGCCGCTCAGGATGTTTACTTCGGTCAGGATTTCGGACCCTGGCAGCTCTGGAGAAGAAGAAGAAAGACGGAGGTGGAGGACGAGGGACAGGGTGGGACGGGAAAACGCACACGGAGGAGACGCGCGGATGAAAGCGCATCATCTAGTTTTTTGCAAATTGTATGTTGCAGTTCAAGAATATACATGTGTTCACATTTAGGCTCTGTCTATGCGCTGCTGTATGGGAGTGAGCTGTTTGAGATGCATGGCAGGATCCTGCGGTAAAGTGTGTGTGGTGTGTGTGTGTGTGTGTGTGTGCGTGTGGGTGTGTGTGCGTGTACGTGTGGGTGTGTGTAGGTGCGTGTGTATGTGTGTGGGTTTTGTATGTGTGTCTTGGAGGAAGAGGAGCTTTGCACCCTGGCACCCTGTTGAGCAGAAATGAGGACGAAAGTGTGCCGTCCTAGTCTGACACAGCATCAGTTTCTCTGCACGTTGATGCATCCGCACACAAACTTATAGCGTGCAGCTACGACATATTTAACCTGTAACATCTGCATATTGGCTTCAGAATGTGGTCAAACAGGTTGACTGGAGGAGAGTTCATTAAGTGTAGCATTGCAGTGTCAACAATATAATAATAGTGTAAAGACCGCGGTATGTATAATATATAATAACGATTGATTGATTTTCTACTTGTTAGTAGTTTGTAAACTAAGGCTTCGTTTACTTACAGTTAAGACATGAGCATTAACATTTCTTACCACTAAAAAGAGTTGATAAAGGAGCCTATAGAGGTGCATTTGCGCGCACAAACACAGAATCAGAATTAGATGTTTTGTGAAATTTAAAAAAAACTCATTATAAAAGCATTTATCTGAGAGATGAACATGTAGTGAATTTAGACGTATAGGCTGAAGAAACTGTGATTATGCCCGAGAAAATGTTGCCATGTATTTTATTAGAAAGCAGCCCCACCCTCTTGTTATTATCAGATGGAAAGATGGTAATATCTTTTGACATAATGAAAAATGAATGAATAAATAAATAAATAAATAAATAAATAAAAATCACAAATCTTAGACCCAAAATTCGTGAAGACGGAATCCTGTCATAAAAAAGAATACAGGGAGGTATAGGCCCAATGATTTGCTTTGTAGTTTGTATTTAAGTGCACGTTACATGTCAGACAACATTATGTGGAAATTGTTCGTCAATTTCAGTCAACTATTCTAAATCCATTTAGTGACTGTGGCCACTCAAATTATGCTTGTAAATTCCCAGCATGTCAGATATTTTTTCATAGCAATATGTAATATTTATCTTACAATACCTATAATATTTTGTTTTGTCACAACAGAAAAAGCAAGACCCCCAAAAAATAGCACCAAACTATATTTTCAGTAGCCTCACTTGAAACTTTTCCCACATGTTGAGTATTAATGTTCACAAATCCAGTCTGTTTGAGTAAGAAGTCATTTGGATGTGAAGAGCACATTCAGACCATCACTGGGGCTGGTTTGGCTATCGTTGACACGGTTTTGTTGTCCTAATTGGAGTCTCACCAAAGTTACAGGGCGTAATTGGGCGGCATATGGACACCTTAATGTAAAGTGATGTCTTATTATTTTCACATGAGCGCACGAATCAGAGCAAGTGACGCGGAAAAACACAAGGACAGAGGCAGTTGATTTACCACTGAGCAAGGCAGCAGGTCCGGCATCTGCTGGTCGGCCTTGATGGCATTTTTATTAATTAAGGAGAAAACTTTGTAAATTCCATAATCAATGGGGAAATTCAATTTATTTTATCATTATATTATAGCTTTAACGTTCATTTGTTCCTATTTGGGCATGTTGTTAACATGTTTTGATTTAGAATACCCCAATTCGTCTTAAATGTTCTAATACGGGATTTAAAGCTTAAAAAGAAGATGATCTCTCCTTAACTCGTAATGTAATCTTTGCTGGTCGCCTGCCAACGGTCTGTCAATGAGGTAGAAATGGTAATTATTTATTTATGATGGTTAATTTTTTCTGTTTTACAGCCTCAGAAAAAAAATTTTTTTAAAAACGTCATCCGCAGCTTTGATAATTTGACTTATGTGTTTACCTTTCAGATTTACTCTATACATAAAGCTATAACTCCCTTTATAATTTAAATAATCGCCTCATTTAAATAAAACAATATGAGACGCATATATATCCCTAAAATACCACGAAGTCCATTTAATAATTGCTATTTTTAAGTTTGTTATTATAACAAATTAAAGGCCTTAGCCTTAGTTCCATCAGGAATTATAATTTTATTCAGTATTGATTCGCGTGGTGTGGTGTGTTTGCAAGGGTTATTCTTCCAATATGCTGTAAAGCCCAGCTACAAACACAACAATACACGTTTATTCAAAAGAGCGCAAAAAATAATAATTTCATATCCTCTCAGATACTTTAACATTCAAATCAGTAGGCTTATTTCCCTCGAACATTCTTGATTTATGGTGAGGAAGAAAAATGTCAGAATAGATTTAGAGCAACAATATTTATGGAACTCGAAACTTAAAAGGTGAACCAAAAAATAATTTATGGGTTCAAATGGATAAAATGAGAGCAATGTGATTTTTTTTCAAAAGGATAATTTAGTTTCTGCATGCATGCACCTGTACATCATAGGGGCTCATCCGCCACTGGCTATATGAGAAACTCAGGTCTCCTCGTTTATAAAAGTTTAGTTTTACCAAGCAAATAATTGTCATTTCGAACGTCTGCACTGCTTGCAACACTGTGTCACTTTGCAGAGCTGGCGAAATATTGACCCATGCTCTGCGAGGCGTGTTTCTGTTTTAGCTGCAAGGGATTGATGCCCCTGATAAATAATCATTGTGGAACCTAAACGTAATTGTCACGCTGGCTTCAGGTTCCAATTGTGGTCTCATTTTGCTCTGGCAAACTTTGTTTTCCATAGTGAAAAATAGAAGAAGATATTTTTCAAAACTCCTGTGCATATCCACAAGAGCACGCGCACGGTTCTGTGAAGTAGGCCTAATACATATCGGTGTTTTTGTCTCTCCCGTTTGTACTAATTTAACTGGATCCCGCTTGAAATGCATCCTCTTTCAAAAGAATACCGCGTCCCAAGCAAATGTCACCGGCTCTTGGGGCCAGGCCTATATCTCGGTACAATGGCCGTAGAGAGCCAGCACACATAAACACACAGCTCGGGTTGTTGAGACATGGCAGGAGTCTATCGATCCGTATGAGAATGTGTAGATGAGGTTTGCTGCCATGTAAGGCCAAACCTTGGCCTTTCAGATTCGTCGGTCTTTCTGTATCTCGTTTGTCTCTGAGTCTAGCGAAATAAAAACAAAATTAATTGGACACTGTATATTGAAAGTCAGAGAAAGAGCTTTTTGATTAAAAAATAAAATCTGTAATATCTTGTATGTAGCCCATAATAAGATAATTAGAAATCTGATTTAATTCCAGTGAAATGAAATGTGTTGATCTCATACGGAGCATGATAGACCTCATTTAAAATGAATTTGTGCGTATATTCCCAGTGTTTTTGTTCCCCTGTTGTCAGCCCTATTTGTCTGCCTCTATATGTCCCACACGCTTGGACAGCCACACTTCGAGGAATTAGTGTCCTTTTGTCTCGACACACGTCACACACACGCCGTTGACATTGACTTCACATTAGAGACTGTTTAACTTCTTCTCTTTTCTTCTTTTCTTTTGTTTAACTCGTTCAACCGAGCGCTGGGTCTATTGTGGGGACCCTGACAGATGCGGGGCCCCTAGCAGGTCCAGGACAGGGAAAAGTCTGAAAGGTTAATCTGTCCCCCCGCAGATGTTGGCTTTGGGAGTCTTGAAGCGTCACCTTTGACACGTCCCTCATTCAGCAGGGGGTCCAGCAGGACACTGACCGCTGCAATCTGTCACTTCGGGCGACTGAGGACGCCCTGCTCTACCGCTCTATTAGGCTAAAGGCCCCCTGACATATAAGCAGGGGCCGGCTTTTATCCGGCTGCAGGTTTGAGGAGTGTGACATGCGCCATGACGCACCACCACAACACAGGGAAATCAGTCTTGTTATGCCTCAGCATGTCATTTCCTCCATGGCTTGGATTTTGTAGAGGTGCTGTGAATGTGTATTATTTGGGAAATCTCTGCAGACAAAAATAAATATTCTATTATATCAATCAATAACACGTGGTGTTTCATTTTGAAGTGGCTGCCATTTTTTTTATGTTTAGCCTAAATGATTTGCAAACTTAATAATTGAATGTGCATGTGTCCAGCTCTTAATAGAACAATGTGCACACACACATGCACACACGCACGTACTGCTGGGCTTGGTTCGTTAAGCCTAATGGTTGAACAAAAGACACATCTGCTCATCTTTCTCCATCAAAAGAGAAGTCTTCCTCGTTTGGTTAAACCGCCACATATTTGGCAGGGATGTAGGGGGGGGGCGTTTTCTGTTTTCTGTTGTCTCATTGCAGGTTCTGGTGTTTTGAATGCCAGAACTCACTAGTTAAAAATCAACTCCAAATGAACCCGGAAGTTTACTTCATTTGCACCTAATAATTTAAGGAGGACTGAAGACAGATCCTTATTATATCCCTAATGAATTTATATTTTCTAGACAACAACTGGAGATTCAACATTAGGCGCAGTATCCAGCACACTTACATTGGTATATATGCGATGATTTTGTCAGAGATCCGTCTATTTTTTGCATATGTGGCATTACAAGCAAAGGCTAAAGGCTGCTAAATAGCCTATCAGGGAGAATAGCAGTAAGCAGGTGGTTTGATGCCTCTCTTCCTTAATAAGGTAGCTGACGTCAGAGCAATGGGGCGGTGGGTGTGCGCTTGTGTTTTTGAGAGAGAGACAGAGAAAGAGAGAGAGAGAGTATGGGAGGAGATGGGTGTTCACAGTGCGCATGTGTAGACACGGTTCTGTGCTGCGGTGGAAGAGGGGCTGGAGACACACAACAAGAGAGATGGCGCGGCACCCGACCGGAGCGCAAGGACAGCTGGTTGGCGGTGGGGGGGCTTGAATCATAAAGAGAAGCAGAAATAAAAAATAAAAAAAATTTTAAATAAAAAATATCAAGACAAGGGATTCGGAAAAGGACTTTCCATTCCGCAAAGTAAGCGCCAGAGGTAGGAAAAAATCCTATAGCCTTGGTGAATATAGGGACCGACAGGAGGCAATAGAAAAGGAGGCTGCTGCAAGAAAAATAGCAACAAAAGAAAATTGAACTTTACTGGACCTGTGGACTTCATGGACATCAGCTCGCTTCGGTAGGTCAGATAGATGGTTTGTCAACAGCGCTGCCCGGATCATGAACGCACAGCTGTCGATGGAGAATATTGGCGACCTGCACGGAGTGAGCCACGAGTCCATGACCGGTCACGGTGAGCTGCTGAGTGGTCACAGTCCACATTCCCGCCCGAGCCCCCGGGGTCTGAGCCACCGCGCTATGGGCATGGCGACTCTGCTGGACGGCGGAGACTATCATCCCGGACACCTGCATCCAGCCATCAGTATGTGTGAAGCCCCCCCTGGTATGAGTGCAAGCAGCACTTACACCACCCTAACCCCCCTGCAGCCCTTACCCCCCATCTCCACTGTATCCGACAAGTTTCCCCCCCATCATCACCACCACCATCATCCGCACCATCCTCACCCTCATCCCCAGAGGATCCCCGGGAATGTCAGCGGCAGTTTCACGTTAATGCGAGAGGACCGGAGCCTGGCGCCTATGAACAGTCTGTATCCCGCTTATCATCACAAGGATCCCTGCATGGGACAGAGCCTCTCCCCGTTGTCTGGTTCCGGTCTGGCCAGCATACACACGACCCAAGCCGGTATCCCTCCCTACGCTCATCCCGGTGCCGCCATACCTGGTGAGAAGATGCTCACCCCAAGCGGATTTGAGGCTCACCACCCAGCTATGCTCGGCAGACACACGGAGCAGCACATGAGCTCCTCAGCAGGCATGGTACAAATCAACGGCCTCCACCATCACCCGCACGCTCACCTTGGCGCGCAGGGACACGTCCAGGGGCTGGGGAACAGCCGGGAGCAGGCATCCGGGCCCGGGCAGCAAGGAGGCTGCGGTCCAGGGGGTGGTGTTTCTGGAGGCCAGATGGAGGAGGTGAATACCAAAGAGGTGGCGCAGAGGATCACCACGGAGCTGAAGCGCTACAGCATCCCTCAGGCCATCTTTGCCCAGCGTGTCCTCTGCAGGTCCCAGGGGACCCTTTCGGATCTGCTGAGGAACCCCAAACCCTGGTCCAAGCTCAAGTCCGGCAGAGAGACCTTCCGCCGAATGTGGAAATGGCTGCAGGAGCCTGAGTTCCAACGCATGAGTGCGCTCAGGCTCGCAGGTGAGCGAAGCCTCGGTAAAGCCCATTTTTTTTTGTTTTCGTCTTCTGAATGTGTTGTTGAGAAAAGACAGGATCAGTAGCACTGAATGCTACCTTAGCTGTATTTAGCAATAAGTTGATTGGCTTTGGATCCAAAACTGATTTAGTCGTTTTTAAACATTTTCCAGCAAACTGTTATTCAAGCTTCAAATAAAGCATGCAGGACAAATGTTCCCTCTATATGGTAGTTAATCAAAATAACTTATAACATAGCTTGCCTTCAGAAATTAAACATACTGAAATTGCTTCTACTTGACATAGTTATGCCTCAATAGCCTCAGACACTCAGACACTAAACTAAAAGCTAGTAGTAAATAAAACTAAAGTAAAAAGTGCCTCACCAAGCTGATGCTCGTGCGTCAAATATGTGGCCTGACAACAACACGCATCCCTTTAAGATCTTTACACTGATTTTAGGGTAGTGTGAAACAAGTGTTCATGTGATTTTACCTCAAAATATCGACCGCTGGACTGTGTGCGTAAGCTGATCCTTCGCCCAGAAATCGTTAAGAATGTGTTTATTATGGTGTTGAAGCAACCGAGCAGCCTTTTTGGTGTTGTCTTTGGGGTAGACAGAGAGAGAAATATGTGTGTGATAAACTAAACTTAAATGTCAATAAAGTCGAAGCCATGCATTATTTACTCGGTGAAATGGGCTTTATCTCTCACTTTGGTAAAGTTACAGGTAGCCTATTAATTTCATAAAAGAATAGAATAGGATAGAATAGAGCAGGCGTTTATGTTTTCTACTACTGACTTGACTGAGGATTCACTAATTAACTGAGAGACCTCTAATTTGTCCCTGAGGTACGCACGAGTCAATTATAGGGAGTGCAATGAGGCCCAAATCGCACGTGCGCGTTCACTGACGCCCGGTGCATTTTTAACATTGTCAGGCCTAATCGTTGACCTACACATGGCCTTTTTGGCTCTTTGAGAAGTGAGGCTGCAGCCATAAGTGGAAAGCGCGTTGTTTAAGTGTGCAAGTGAATGTTTGCGTCTGTACACGTGAGTGTAATCTTAATAGGCCTATAGCCTTTTTGTTATTTTATTTTTTTATAGTTTTCTCATTTTTTCCCAGGTCTGCTTCAGTTGTTTATGGTATATACTCCTGTTTACCTTCTCTTGAACAGGTTATATCCTGTCCAGTTTAAATAGCCTATAAGGGGGAGAAAAAATCAAAACATTTAAATCATATAGCCTTTTAGCTGTTGTTTTTTTGTTTGTTTGCTTGTTTTGTTTGTTTGTTTTGTTTTGTTTTTTCGCAACAACAAAAAAGGTTTGGAGAGGAGACATTTTTACAATTAAAAACTGAATGAATTTGGAGAGATCAGGCTGAGGGCTCTTTTATCGATCGATTCGTTCCCAGGTGAAGGAGGTGTCCTGAGGTAGATGTGAAATTCTTATTGATTTTGGCCTTCTGAAATTAATCTCGGGCCTCTTCTCCTTTTCACACGTAATCAATTACCCATCTGAAAAGAATAGAATAGAATAGAATAGCTATGTTACAGGACAGAATTAATTAATTTAGAAATTAAAGAACATTTTGTACGCATTAAATCTGTTGTAACTGCGGGGATAATCTCCAATGTCGGTTGTTGTCCTGGTGCGTGTTTTTTTAATGCAGGCTAATTAATATTGATATTCAGCATTCAGTTAATTGGGATCCATGATCTCACTAGAATAGTTAGTGGGTCGGTTGTCCAGTTGAATATTTGCAGTATGTGACCACAGAGGTCTGTTTGTTGTTCTCCTGTGTTCTCTGTGAGATTATGAAACGCAGGACTATCGTCACAACGTGTCAGTAGGCCCACTGTGTGCAATCTGTTTGAGAGTGTGGAGTTATCTGTGTGTTTGTAATGATTAGCCGGGAGCAGCAGCAGTGTGTGTGTATGTGTGTGTGATTAGCGTGATAACGAGGCCGTTGTTATGTCCCCCTGTACCTGGGAAAGCTGCTCTTTGCTCGGGCTTCCAATGCCGGGGCCGTGCCGCTGTGTGGTGGCTCCTGCTGTCTGAGTGGCCTTCACTTCTGCTGATTTATAGCAGTCTTTACACGAGGAGCTCCGGCTCTCTGTTAATATTTACCAGCATTGGAGACGCCGGGCTGCTCATACTCACTATTACACTCCGGGTTATGGTCATGCGCATAGGTCGCTGCACACTAGGCCTACTTTATCACACATCTGAGAGGGTGTGTGCTTAAATGAGAGTATAAGGTGGGATCGGATAAATCATCTTGATTGGATAATTAAATTGCATTTTCTACCTAATGAAGCTTATTTTATTACCCTTGAATTTGGAAGGCAATGACACAGATTTTACATCAAAATGAGAGACTAAAAATGATGCCAATACCACAGAGACATAAAGTAGGCCTAATAAGCTATCAATGCACTGTTGACAACATATAAATTAGTTATATAATATATAACCAATAGTATTTCTTATAGTGCAGTTCTTAGAATGGCTCCTTCTGACAATTTTCTCCATATTTGGTTCAGTATTATGAATCTCTTTGCTTTACTTAATTGGTTGCCTTCTTACATTGCTGTGTTTTGAAGTTTTCGATAATTAATTGTTTTATTCACTCGGTGCATTTTGCAAAATTAATCAGCCCTATTTAGGAATTGCTTTGTGGTTAGAATACGCTGACCATTAATTTCCCCAGTGAGTCCATACTGGGCCTTTCTCCATCAGCCCACGGCTGCCCCCTCCTGGTCTTTGCTTACCCATGAGCATCGATTTTGATAGTTGTACTGGAGCTTAGAAAAAAGAAATGAAATAGCAACGAGATCAGGTGAGAAGATGTTTGATTTGCCGTCATTCCCAAGTTCGTCTCTTCAGTATTTAATGATCTGTAGTTATTTTTCCAGGGCTGCTACATATTGCAAGGTATCGTTGATTTCAGCACCGCGGACAGCGCTCATTGTTCCCCGGCTGATAGGCTTTCCAGTGGTCCGCTATTATTTCCCATGCTCCTCAGCGGTTCGTCCTATAAATCAGTGTATCGGTGTTTGGAACGAAAGGGCTTCCAACCTGTGGACTGTTGCATTCTGTTCAAAGTTACATCTAGCAGACAGAGTATTTTAATGACTATCAATACAGTTATAATGATGAATATGGAGCTAACTCTTTTTTGTACCTTTTCCATCATTATCAGAGAACCTTAAATGTGCAGTGTTCAATCAGTGCATATACTGTAAAATGCTTACTTTTATCTGACTCTTTAATTATTACTATTTAACAAGGCAGCTGATTCACATGTGGCCTGATTGCAGGAATGCATAAGATGCATGAAACTGTTTGTTCCAAACTTATTCACAAGTTAAAAAACAAAATGACTATTTAAAAACAACGCTGGTATTCAAGCATTGCTTATACTGGTAATATTCCTGGAGGATTGTGGAATTACCATTTATTGACTCGGTTTCAAAGACACGATTGATACAATAGTAAATAAAATAATAAAAATAATTTATAATACAAATTGAAGTGTGGTGGCCTCAAGAGTAAAAACCCATCAATTGTCTTGATCTAAGTATCTATTATTTTTTAAACTTGGACCTGCATTTATTCAACAAAACAATCTATTGTATATTAGAGTTAATTATGGTCAAATTTGTTTGGAAAATATCTGAGATTGATATTGAGTATGAAGCAGACTTCTGTGTTAAGCTGTTATGGAGGAGAGCCACTGAAATAATTCATGGGTCACTCCATGTTTTCAGGACTTGTTTTAAATCCATGATTGAATTTTGCTGGAAAGAAGATTCTGAAACCATTTATCTGCCATAATTCTTGTTTTTACACAAGTATATTCTGCCCTCTTTCACAATAACACCCTCTCCTTTTGTTTGTCTCTCCTGAATTGTCTCCAGCATGTAAGCGTAAGGAACAAGACCACGGCAGAAGTGAACGTGGAAACATGACCAAGAAGCCCAGACTGGTGTTCACAGATGTGCAGCGACGGACGCTCCATGCCATCTTCAAGGAGAACAAGCGTCCATCTAAAGAGCTGCAGGTCACCATTGCCCAGCAGCTGGGCCTCGAGCTGGCCACAGTCAGCAACTTCTTTATGAACGCACGCCGTCGTAGCCTAGATAAGTGGGTGGACGACGGCTCCGGTCACTCAGTCAACTCTGGCCCCAACGCCTGCACCAAAGCCTGAAGACGGACTGATGTGACCAACTCATGGACTGACTCAACCTCGGTGGAAAAGCTTTAAAACTTAAGAGAAACAAAGAGAAACTTAAAAAGACCTTTAAGCAACTTTTTGCCCTTAAACCTGTACTATATTGATATTTATAGTATCCAAAGATGAAAAAACAAACCAAAGACTTCTTGTTTGACCTGCTTTGAAATGTTTGTTTCAGCAACACAATTATGTGTAACATACTGCAAAAAGACTATAAGTTTTACCCCCTCACACACACACACACACACACACACACACACACACACACACACACACACACACACACTTACTGTCACTGGTCTATAGCTTTACTACACCCCCCACACCTCCCCACCCAGTATCAATCCATCATTCACCATCCGTATCTTTAATCTGATTGGTTGGTTTTAATGATGGGTCCCTAAATGGAGGTTTAATCAGCCTATTGGCAGTCTAATCTTCAGATGTCCACACCCTTGAAAAACAGCCAGAATGTGGAGCTCCAGTGGGATTAGCCAATCAACTATAAAGACAAAAAAAAAAATCCTACAGGAGCCGACTGGATTGTTGTGCAACCTTGTTTGGATCGGTGGCGGCGGACTGTCTGTCTCTCCAGCTGTCTGTCTTTCTATCAAACATTCCAGACAGACAGGGAAATGTCCATGTGTAGACTGCTAACCCAGAACCAAAATCCCAACCCTTAAACCAAACCACAAACCCCAACCCACATGGTAGTGCTTTCTTCCAACATGCTGAAACGTTGAATTATGGAAAAAAAACAAAAAACAAGAGAATCCAAAGCGTCTCATTAGAAATCATATCACGTAAGAACCTGCTATGAAGCCATTTGACCAAAGAGTATATTGTGTTGTTGATAATCTTAAGAGTATGTTCACCTCATTTCATTCCTTATATCTCCTGAGACTGTTAGTAAGGATCCACAAAGACAGAGAGAGAGAGAGAGAGAGAGAGAATGTTACTGCTTATGGCCATTACAACATTTTAAGTTTAACATGAGCTCCCTGCAAATGGAAATATTATATGACAGAACCCTGAAAATTAGCTTTGCCTTGTAGATGCCTTCTTGAATCAAACTAAATATTCCAGTTACAGCTCTGCTAACGGTCTACGTGAATGTTCTTAATCATTAGAGATCCTTTCCTGTAAGACTGTTTCGCTTGTCCCAACAGATTTGATGTGTTCAAATACCAGCGGCTGGCTAACAAAGACTAAAACAAAAGATGCTCTCATGCTCTATGTGTGGTCTTGACACCGTGAGGCAGACAGTTTCTGATGTTTTTTGTTTTTGTTTTATGAGGACAAACTGTCACCCCTCTAATAATAAGCATTCAACCCTCCTCATCAAAGATGTTGTGTCGAGGGAACGATGTCAATGATCAAATCACTTTCAAGCACTTACACAGCAATGTCAGCTCATCACCTGAAATTCAAGAGCACCCCACCCTGCCTGTTGCCAATCCCTCCCACCCATCCCGCCTCCGCTCTCCTGGTACGCTATGCATTTCAGCACTAGGAGGAAAGCACTACACAGGGCTGGCTCAGGGCAGTGTAACATTAACTATATTGAGCTGGCCCCTCGCCGTCCACCTCCTCATGGCCAGGGTTAGCAGCTTTACACGTATAAGAACAAGCGCTTGAAGGAGAGGCGATAAAGACCTTCTTCTTCTTCATCTCTGAAAGAAACAACCAAAAAAGACAACAAGAAACAAAAATGTGTGGAGTCCTGCTGATGTTTTCTAGTGTGAACCAAAGATGCTACCTCACTCAAGTTCCATACGTGATTTCTATCACTTTGACGATACCAAAGATAACCAAAGATTTTTCTCATTGCACGGCCTCTGTGAGTGGAGTTAAAGGATGTTGTATGTCTCCCCTCCCCCATTTCCTCTCTCTGTCTTCCCTTCTTACCACCCTCTCCCCCTTCACCTGCACTCAACTCATGCTCCCCTGCTATGCGTGCTCTTGCTTCATCTGTTCTCTGATTACAGCTCCATAGGTAGTCATGCTGATGTAGCTATAGGCAGATATGCTGATCTCGCTGTAGATACACACAAGTAGCCATGCAGGTGCCTGAGGGGTACAGCAAACTCACTAGCAACATGATCTTTGTGCTTGTGAGCAATGCAAAAGTATTCATTTCTACCTATATTGGCAGAAAAGTCAGATAATATAATCAAGCAAAAAGGTCACACTGTTGCAATATCAACATTTTAAGGGTTTTTTGGTTTATGATTTGATGAAGTACCCCACCAGTGTCTTTTATTCTGCTTCACCCTGCCTCTTTGTGTGTATCTATAAATTACTAATATAGATCCACCAAACAGGTCAGACATCTTTACATGACAATAGACAGACAAGCTGACATAGCCATGGGCAGAATTGTTGACTCAACTATAGGCAGACATGTTCCTGAAAGTAGCAGAAAAGCAGAAAGCAGACATGTTGCAATCTTTCTAAAACTCCCAGGACGAGTGCCTTGCTTGAACCAAAGTGTTAAACCGCTGTTGACCTCTCACCTTTGACTCTGTGATTACCTCAGCCTGTAGAAGGGCCACTACTGGAGAAACAAGGAAAAGGTTTTTCTTATTAATCACACCGTGGTGCTTTCGCTGGCGCAACCATGCAATGAAAACATACCAAAGGAATTTCTGTTGTCCAGTTCTACAGATTAAACCAAAGGTCTTTGTTTCTCCCCTTGTCCCCCCACCCCACCCCACCCCCCACCCCACCCTTACCCCTCCATCCCTCCTTCCCCCAACCTTCCTTGTCTCTCTGCTGCATGTAGGAAGGTCCAGCACTCTGGCCGTGCATGTCTTTACCAATGTCTCTGAATACCTCATAGTAATAATTCCTTTGAGTTCTGCATTGAGACGTCTATCTGTGAGTAAGGCAGAACTCCACTTGCGTGGTTACTGTTGTTGTTACTTCAAAAAAGCTGTATGATTATCTATTTTGAAGTCGTTTTTATTTGCTCTGTTTCAGTCACGGAGGACAAGTTTCAGGGTTGATGTGTGAAACTTAGGGGATGGAGGGAGAAGCGTATTTTTTATCAGACATTGGGTTATGCCAAGATCATGATGGCAGACTATTGCTTTTACAGGGTAAAACCAACTGCTGTGATATTGTGTTCATATTTTCCATTTTCTCTACTTCTGTGTTGTGATTTTAATTTAATTGCATTTTTGTAATGGTTAACCACTGCTTTAATTTATGCATTTGTAGAAACTCTAGATTTGTATATAGTAGCATTTTGAAAGAAAAAAAACACAAAAAATACAGTCTTATGTTACAGCCTTATTTTCCACGCTTAGATATAACAAAGGAGTAGTCTGTATTCTTCTTCAGCTAAATCCTTGCCGGCATTTCAATGTGTGTTTTAAACACTGCCAGAAACCCAGACAGTTGATTTGCCAATGCAGACAAAGTTATACAGGAGCTACTTTGTAAAGCAGCTGGCAAAAGCAGTGTGTACATGTGTGCGTTTTTCTATTCTTTTTGACTTTTTAAAAACAGTTATTTTATGGGTATTACTGCACATCCAAAGATTTTTAAAACAAACCAAAAATTGGAAAAAAAAATATGTATAATGTTGAAAAGCACTGGCATTTGTGAGGTAGACTTGTTGAGTTTTGATTTGCCATTCGCACGGGTATAGAATGTAGAAGGCGTAGGGCTATGTAGACAAGCTTACTCTACCATGTGGGGAATCTCCTGTTCAATGTACAATCTGAAGCATTTGAAATGAGGGCTGCAAGTCCCGCTCACTTTGCTGTCTCATACACAGAGTGAGATGGAGTGTAGGCTGGGCAGCCGGTCTGCCAGGGGCTGTGCCGCGGAGCTGGGTCTGTTTTTATTGCCGTAGCACTGCCGCCTCGCTCCATCTAGTATCTGTTCTTTTGGTACGTACTCGTGTAATGACCATGAGCAAAGTCTAATAAAACTACAAAGAACATTACCAAGGAATCAGTGAGTGTCTGTGGGAACAGTCACCTGGATTGCTCCCTTCTTTTCCTGCGGATGAGTGTGTATGTGTGTGAGCGTGTGTTTACTTCATTTTCACTTCGCCTTCACTTCTTGACTCTTTCTGGTTGTTTGGAGGCTTCACAGTTAGTATTGATTCCTCTCTGTCATGCAGATAGCACAGCGCCTCCAAGGACGGAAGGTCGTCACCAAAATGTCCATGACGGATCACATCATCTTACCATGCAGTCAGTATGTCACAGAATGGAGAAATTTTCCTTCCAGGTGCTGACATAACATTTATAAAGACCTGAATTATAGAAGGAATGGATGACGCACTGTGGATTTCTTTTCTCCCCATTTCCACATTTCTATTTTGTCCATAAGGAGTTTCCATATGATGGGTAGCTTGGCTACAAGTCTTATAACAATACTGCAGCGCCGAAGACAATCATCTGGATCTCTTATGCTGGGGAACTATTTTCTCACCCGCAGAGGGGTGTCCTCCAGCTATTCATATACAAAGATGCTTGAAGGATTTTGATAAACAAGCATATTTGTTGTCATAGACATTTAGGACTAGATCACAGTTGTAGTTCATCTGGCACTTGCATTTCAAATTGAAATCTCATTGCTCTTGTCAGCCTTGATCTCTTTCTTTTGACCTCCCTCTAGACTCACAATGCTTTTTTCAGTTTTCAGCATGTGTGTGTGTGTGTGTGTGTGTGTGTGTGTGTGTGTGTGTGTGTGTGTGTGTGTGTGTGTGTGTGTGTGTGCGCATGAGAGAGAACAGAATTCCTCTGTGTGTATTTGCGTGTGTGTGCGTCAGAGAGGCAATACTTTTGCTGTTACTCTCAGAGGTATAAATCCATGTCTCATGACTTGATTTGTCATTGCTATTTCCCAGGCTTTGCTACTGCTTTCTCAGTGCCGTGCAATATCATCTGTTGTGATTGCTAAGCAAATGGAAAAAAAAAAGAAAGACAATTGAGAAGCAAGTGATGAAGTGATGAGGTCATCCAGCTTTTTTTTTTTTTTTTCAGTGTTCAAATGTCTCAACATTTCTGTAGTCACAAAAGTAGAAAATAAATGGTTGGTATTTCCAACTTCTGAATCCAGACTCTTCTTACTATCATTTTATTTTTGGTGTTTGTGTTTTGTCCTTTTTGAGGCTCAAACAGGTCAATTGAATCAATAATGCATTCAATCAGTTTTAAAAGAGTAGAGGACAGGGCAAGGAGGCATAAGAGTCTGTCTTGAATGAGAACCTGCATGACAAGTATAGCTTCAGAAGATCAACGGATATATTTATGTAATTTATGCTGTCATGGTTGGATGCACCAGGGCCCCCCATCCTCAATATATATGCCCTTGTGTCCCTGTCAAAACAGTGACAGTGTATTCCCATCACACGTCTCCTCTTAGAAATGCTACATGCAGTCTAAAATTGTAAAAATGTACCATTCAAAAAAAAATCTTTTAATGGTCACAAACAAATTCTTAACTTTAAAAGATCATGTGGGGTATGAGGTTAATTTGACATAAATTTACAATTTCTCATATTGGAATTAGATTTTGCAATAAACCACAGAAAAGGTGAATTAATACAAAATCTGTCCCAGTGTGAAAAAAATATTAGAAAGCTGTAAATTTTTCAGTTATTCTTAAGTTAGCACTATTTCTATACTGCTGAGTCAAGTAATCAAAACCATAACCTTTCAGAGTGCAATGAATACATAAGACAACCTATAGAATAGAGCACCAAAGGCAATGGAGCCACCCATTCTGACAGTGCACTGCCTGACAGTAATGTCAGAGTTGCTTGAATTAGTCAGTAGTATTAGAAAAGCAGGTTAATACGGACCTTTAAATAATCCGTACACATTTATCTGAATTTTATAAATGAGCAAAGAAATTAAATAAGCAAAACCATCTGGATCCTTATTTTACCCTTAATATATTTTACCTTCAGACACATTCACAAATGAATCAAGCCCAGGCTGAAACAGACTCTTCAACCAGTGAGTAATTTCATTGATTGATCTCAGCAACACAATAAAGGTAGTAACTAAATTGATTTTTCAACTGGTTATTTCTAATGGTGGTGCTAAACCCCACAAATCCATATGTTAGTGATCCATCACCCAACACTGATTACACCAATTCCAGGCCTGAAGGCAAACTCTTGCACATAAACAGAGGAAGCTTCAATATACTGTTTGAAACTGGGTATTCAGATTGAATTTCTAAACACAGGAAGTCTACTTTCTTAAGGTGAAATGCCAGGATACATATTATCATTTGAACACGTGTCATCATTAATCATTAAAAATCATTAATCCTCATCAAATTGAGCCCCATGACTGTAGATTTCACCTCTATTTGGGCCTAAACATGGACAGAAAACCAGACCCATGTCTGGAAATGCTGCACAATAATACCAGAAGAACAATGTCAGTTGTCTCAGCTAAACTATGTGTAAAGAAAATTATCATGGCAAATACTGTTGGAAGAAAAATATTCACAGGACAAATTATTTTGTGAGCGACAGCATGATAATTTAAATTCAGTCATTCACCCCAAGATTAACTCTTAAAGCTTGAATAATACTCATGAGTTTTACCTGCTACAGATCATACAGATGATAGATTTCAATAGTAGTTTTTGCATTAATTATATCCTGCCACTAGATGGGGCTGTGACATCGATTTTCTTTCCTAAAGACACGCACGTCTTTGTTTACTTTTACTAACATTCTTAAAGGGATTATGCACAATAAAACAAACATTTTAAACTACTCCACAATTTTCGAGTGTAAAATCAATGTTTGGTACATCTACTGTTAACTTTAACACTGTTCATGATGGATTCAGATATTAAACCCAACTGAGTATTACATGAATGCAGGTCTTCCAGTAAATTGGGAAATGTCCCCAAATCTCTAAAACTAAGTTAAGGAGCTAAATATATAAGCTCCATAATGTATTTCGAAATGAAATCATCACACTAACTACAGCTCTAACTGTGTTGCATGACTGTGCAGCTCATTGCATTACAATAACTTACAATGTCAGCTGCTCCTTTGTACTAATAAGATTTTTTTCAGGTTGTTCAGTGATTGGATGGCTGCAGAACTACAATTAAACAGAAAAAAAAACTTAAAATTAAAAATTTGAATGGATGTTAGTGAAAGTTTTGCCTTCATTTCAACAGGTCCTCATCACTGAACATAAAAACAAGTGTGGAATCAGTTTATGGGGGAAAAATACAGAGTTACAGCTGACATTGTGTAGCTTATGCTATCAGCATGTCATAATGATCTGTCTGTTAATATGTTTATTAAATAAACAAGGGGTCTGATATATTATCTTTGACCCCTGACTCTGAACAGCTCCCTTCACACAGCTATTTCAGAGCTAAAACCTTTATGGGACACCACATGTTTTCATTACATTAGTTGGTTTTGTCATGTGTCAAAATGTACAACAATTGATTTTTCTCTTAAATATTATTCTGCTGTAAATCAGTGACAATAGTTAAACTTGCTAAACTTTGCTCCATTGACAGATAAATCCCCATAATCAACTGGTCTGTGTTTGCTTTGTTATTGTGGACTTTATTACCCTTCATTCCCTGGGTTACTTTTCTCTGGTATCAGCAAAGGACAAATCCGCCAACTTAAAATTCAATAGTTCACAGCAAATATAGGCTGTCTGACAATAATTCTTTAAAAAGAAAGGTTTGGCTCCTGTGACATTAGGCTATAGCTTTTTCAGTAGCCTATACAAAATATTCTAACACTAATTATTTTATCCAAACCCACATGCACTTTATAGAGTCTGTCTATGAGTAGCAAACAACAATAACAAACCTTGTGCAAATGCAGCTGCCAAACAGATTCGTCAAACAGGTTCTAATGTACATATGATGGCCTTCCAGGTGGTTTTACAACAGAGAAGAGATTACAAAAAAGTACTCTCCCTCTTTATCTTTTCATGTGTACCAAAATAACAATAGAACATATGTTGTATTAGGTTCTAGATGTATTTTGACCACCTCCAATGAGGTTATGTTTATGTTTTATGTATATTCTGTTTCAATATCTAATGAATTATTATGAATTATGTGGGGGATTTTCTAAGAACTTCTTAATGGCCTATACTTGCCGTCTGTCAGCCAGTAAGGACTTTGTACAACAACCTCTAAAAACATTACATTGCGCACATGATCTTTGTCTAAGCTAATTTACACGAGCCAGAGCAAAAATGCTCAAGACGCGACGGAAAAAAACGAACCTTCACGTGCGCACGTGAGCTTGTACCGAATCCCACTGACCAATCAGCTCACAGAGAGTAGCCCAATTGTTGTTTGAAGGCTACTTTTTCCCGTCTCATATGTCACCAATATTAAAGAACTGTACAGACACAAGTTTAGGAGGGGCCCCCACTTTGAATTTGTTATGGCTCACAAGTTTGGCAGCTGAGGTTGCTGCGAGTTCATGCGAGGCTGGCAGTGAGGGAAGTGACGACTGGGGCTGTTGTTGGGACACGTGACTGGAGCTGCGCTGATCTGTTTTGACAAGCAGTGGGGAGGGAAGTGAGGAGGGGAGGCAGACTGTAAGCATCACGACCAGAGGACTCACTGTTCCTTTCATCAGTATTTCGTCTGAATAACATTAGTAACGACTTGGTCTTCTAAGTCTCAGCAGCTAACTTGGCTTTCATCGGTAAACAAACCACTGCTACCCGCGGAAAGCGTCGCCTCCGTGTTACCAGCGCGTTCGAGCGGAGTCGAGCTATTTGTGTTTTAAAAGTTTTAATGAAGATCGTAAAGGAAGTCAGCACAGGTGGCGTTTCTGGCGTTAAGTAGATGGCGACAGTTCTGTCGTTGAGGATGAATAGGAACTGGACCATGTACGTGTGATATCGCTGGTTCGTTCCGTGAGAAGAATGATAACTGAATATTGTTCTGGTCGTGGCAAAAAAATAAATATCGAGGTCGTCCGTGTAGCTGAGCTTTAGCTACCTGTGCTACAGCGGGGGGTTGGGATGTTTGGGAGGTCGTCGTCACAAGTACACGCTTAACCATAGAGTCACGATAAAGTTAGTTAGTTGCTACCGAGCTAGCTAACACTGCTGAGTTAGCAGCCCCTGGTTCTGGCAGTGTCGTTGTGACGAGCCAGCGTTACAGGAGAGGGGACACAGAAATGCATCGCGACGTAACTATGGTTCAGGTAGTGGAATTTGAGACGGAGTGTAACAGTACTCAGCTTGCAAGATAAACAAATTTGACTAGTAATCAGATTGGTTACTAGCTAGCAACCAGACTGACAAAGCAAACACTTATCACTGTTAGTGATATTAGCTATCAGCTGTCTTTGTGTTAGTCAGTTGGGCAATACAGTGCGAGTCGATGGAAGCGTACAGTAGCATGCTAACAAAGCAGCGCTTTGTTGTTGGATAGGGAGCAGCTGGCACCAACACACAGGCTTCACGGCTAATATTATTGCTTAGCTAAAAAAGCAGGTCTCGGTCTGTGGGGTTTTTCTGTTGAGGCTGTGTGTGATACAGAAAGAGAAAGACTGAGACGACCCTGAAGGCAACCTGATGACACTGGACAACATGAAGCCCGAGCGAGGTAAGTGGAGCACCAGAACCACACATATGGAGTTGACTTGACAGTCAGTGTGTGGGCAAGCTGTGCAGTTTTAGTGCACGATACAGTATGTTACCCGTCCATCTGAGAGAGGAATCTGACCAGGGAATTATGCAACAGCTGGTCAGCCTGGTCACTGGTACATGTGATTTAACAAAGCCTGAACCCAGGTCACTGAGGACGTGTGCATACAACACACATTTGATGCTCTAGTTGTGGATGTTGACACCCATGTCATCTGTTTCTTTTGCTCATTTTTTGCATCACCACATATCCTGAAAGGTCATGTCATGCCAAACGCTGTTTCCATTTTCCAGTCGCTCTTGTTTTGACTGTCTCTTGCTCAGTGCCTCTGAAAAATACCTTGACTCCCACCCTGTTGTGGAAATAAGGCTCCTGCTGTATGCTGTGCAACCTGTTTACATGTTGGTGCATCTACAGCAAGAGGTAAAACGGGGACACAGAGGACACCCTTGTTTGTTTCAGTGATTATAGTAACGTCACATTAATTTGCAATGGGTTTGGCAGTACCTTAATCTCTGCCCTGACACCATTAACATAAGGTGTTGTATAAGATCCTTTATTGTATAAGCTAAATCATTTGCATTGTGATTGATTGTTACATGGTTGTTTGTGATCCAGGGTAACTGATGACTTGATCCGTTGTCAACAACTCAATAGCATCATACTTGTAAGCAGCGAGGGACCACTGTGCCCAGTCATGATGAGATTAGCCGCAGTCAATAAGTGATAGTCTGTGTGCTTGCATAGGTTATGCAACCCTCAGCCAGACTGCTCACTGGCCTGAGTGGGATGTCCCTTAGTGCACAATATGCTGGTAATGGGACTCCACAACAAATGGTAAACATGTGCCATATATGGGCCTAGACTTTTAACCCTAGCCTCGCCTTACCTTGTCTGTAGGATCCTAAGCCTTAATATAGAAGCACAGACCCAGACATTTGTGTGATGTGAGTTGCCAGAGTAAAGGGCACAGTGACTGGCACTGCACAGTGTAATTACAGCCTAATAATGCAGCACTGCACCCTAGGTCAACTGTGCAGAGCAAACAGCAGCATTGCTGTTGTATGTGGCAATACTGGTTGGGATGTTTGATTGACTAACAGCTAAATGCGTGTATACCTTCCTTGTATCAGCCAAAACAATGAGGACTGCTGGCTTAAGGCACATTACTACTGCAGATCTGTCGATGGATAGTCACCATGTCAGGTTGACACACTCAGTGTTATGTTCCAATTATAAAAGTTTGCACCGGTATATGCTGCTTCATAGCAGTGGCTCGCTGTCAGAGTGGCAGACACTGCGGGGCCATTGTTATCTGGAACATGCTGCACCTTTTCTGTGTTGGAAGATACCAGATTGAGCATAGTACAGGTGCCTTACTTCTGTTGTCTCTCTCCTCTCCCTGCTCTCAGAGATGCTGTAAATTAGCCTGTATCACAGAAAGGTCGGGTGGAGCACACAGCAGGCAGTGTTGTCCCTGATATTCAAATTGAGGGTTCTCAGGAGAGCCTAGTTATATAAGTTTGAAGGGGAGAGCTGATCATGTCCAGACATGTATATCTGCAACTAATGCTAAAACAGTAAGGCTCACAGGTCGCGACCTCCTGATCGCATGGGTGTTAAAGGTCAAGCCAAGGCTTCTGGGTGGTTGATGAGCTGATAAATAAGGCTGTAGCCTTCAGTTGTACCTCCCTTGCCCCAAATACTCCAGTACAAATACAATCAGTATCAGTGCTGATTTTAACATTATTAAAATTTCCATATTTGGCTGGTGTGACCAGCCATTTAGAACTGAAAAACTAAAAGGAGCCTATATTGTATATCCTATCTTTACCGTTTGGGTATGAGAAACGTTATCCTAATTTTTAAAAAGTAGGATCTGTCTTGTTTGTCAAAGTCCTTAGCACCTGTTAAAAACAAACAATTTAGACTTCAGACAAGCAGAAATTTCTTTTTGTCTTCTCCTTTGTATGAGCTATGCTTTTGTTCCAAAAGAAGAAGAGGAGCACTTATGTTCTACTCTGGGGCCTAACCAGTCATCTGACCCCCTTGTTTTTCTGTGAGTTGAGCCGTGAGTCAGGATGATGCATGTGCGTGAGTGTGTGCAGGTGTGAGGAGAGAGTAAGCGTGGCAGAGAGTATGCAACAGATTGCCATTGGCCCCTAACAAGCGCTGTACCATTAAAGCATGTGGCTCAACTGACAGCTTTTACAGGTCCCATAAAGAGCAGCTATGGAAAACAAGGGACCTGTTCACACCAGTTGGCAAAAAACATGGCTGGTAATATCGGGTTTCAAACGGTTTCAGCTGAAGCTTGGTTGCGCTGGTTTCCCTTTCTATCTTTAAAGACACAATTTTGCTTCCACATAGAGAAGGTAAAAGTTTTACTCTAAAACCACACTGGAATTTTGTACACCACGAAATAGTCTGTTTTTTTTTCCCTCAGCCGTGATCCTCCTCCAAACAAATAATTGGGGCATTATAACTCAAAAAGACTGCAATGTATGTTGCTATGCAGTCATGTGGTGTAATACATAACCAAAGAGCTAAGAATTGTGACTGAGTGCTTCCTCCACACTCTCAACCACATCCCTCATTCTCTCCCCCACATTTAACACACATGTAACAACATACACAGAGATGACCTCAGAGGTAGTCATGTCGAGGAGTCTCAGTCAGCTGGCGAGCCTGGCGCACCTGATCTTTGCAATGTTATTCGATGGGTTTGTTTGGTGGTGCTCTCTTTTTGGAGCCATTAGTTCTTTATGAAGGATATAAGAATGTAAGCCATAGGATTCCACCCGCACCACACACAGCCACACACACACACACACACAAAAGTTACTTCACTGCCTGCCTTCTTGCGTGTGCTCAGCCAGATTACAGCTGCCCTGAAACGTCCCGGCCTCATGCCAGCGGATCAGAGTTTACACTCTCACCGACAAGAGAGGCCCAGATAATGCAGAGTGACATACATACAGAACGCCGTCGTCCTGTACAACACCTGTCGAGTCTTGTGTTGTCTTTGTCTCCTCCTCCTCCTCTCCTGTGATTTACCTCATAAGCAAGAAGCCTGCCACAACAGGTGCTCCTTTCTGTTTTACTCTAGGGTCCATATCTAGATTTTTTTTTCCATTTCTTTATTGCCTCATTTATTTACTTGGTCTCTGTTCTCAGGTTTTTTTTTATTTAGCCTCATCAAAACTAGTGCTGGTTGGTGAATGGAACTCTCCCTTTTTATTCCAAAACATGTTCCTGTCATTTGTCATTACTTATTACATGTGTGACGTTTGCACATTAAGCACAAGAGAGACAGATACATTAAACACCACAGCTTTGTATTTCATTGAAATTTATTTTAAAAAGTCCAGTTTCTTCTCCTGTTTACGCAGAGACACAGTTTTACAGTAGGTACCCATTTTTATCAACTAATTTATGTCAACATAAGGGCTTCACCTTATTGCCTTTTCAATACGACACTACTGTCATTTGTTCACTCAGCTGCACTGAACATGGATATTGGATCTCTTACTGTATATCAAGATTTAGAGCCTGCCTTTCGCAATGAATGCCAATACTGGGTTGGCATTCATCTGTGAGTTACTATCCCTGGCTCCCGGAGTTATCAGCCTCAATCAAAGCTGTTGTGACAGGTCTGACTGTAAGTAGCCTAGACTTGCCTAGTCGCTGCATGGGATTGGGCACCCAGTCCTCCCAGTCCAGCAGTGCTCTTACGTAACACTGGGACATTTTATTTAGCACACAAACCCTTTATAAGGAGACACAAGTGCACTGATATAGGCCTATACTGTAAATACACATACATACAGTACACACATACACACACACAGGCTTAATACTTAAAGTCAGTGAGCTGTTTCTGCACACAGGGACATGAAAGCAGCTACTCATTAAGGCTTAGCGTTAACACACAAAAAGTACGCAATCCATACTTAGTGCTGGACTGGCTGAAGGTGAAAGTAGCAGCAGGGGTTTATATTTCTGCTGCCAGGGTGCCACTGAGCAAGTGATGTCATTTGGTTATGCGTTTGTCACATCTTCTCCACCCCGCGGCTCCTCGCAGCCAACCAGCAGCCAGCTCGACAGGAACAGGAAGAGTCAGCCATCTGGACCTGTTGGTTTTCTCATGGTAGGGGTTTTGTTCTGGTAGGAACGAAGTCTGTGTGTCTTTCTGTCCGTGTGTTTCACATTCTGTGTATTTTTTTTTTTTCTTTCTTCTGTCCGTCTTTGTCATATGCGGTTTGTCTTCGGCGATACAGCGCATTTGCGCCTATGCTTCAAGTCATGTCAGGTGGCTTTACAGCAAGCAATGCCCTCAGTGATCTCGTTTCAGAGAGAAATACTTCCTGAGAAAACAAAAGCTTTTAAATGGGGGGAAAAAGAAGAAACCTGTGGGAGAGTTTAAGAATTGAATGTCTATTAACAGTAAGGGTAGGGGTTGGGTTTAAGAAATTTTGTTTTCAGTAATGCAGCCCTTTTTACGCTGAGATTGTGCAGTACCGCTGCAACGAAGACCCTTCTTTATGCCGTTTTTCTTTTGCCCTTGTGTGTGATTTTTCGATAGCATTCCACAGTTTTGAAAGCAGAAGCATGATGGCAATAACAATAATGTTTGTTGTCCGTATTATAAGGTGGTTGATCTTGTCCTCTGCCTGAAGGGTAATGTTTCTCCTGGACCTTGCTGTGTCTTGAAGATATTTTCAGCTGCTGTCATTCTTCTTTGATTTAGCTACTTACCACTACTAGCTGCTTTTTAAGTCCCACAGTTTGTGGGTGTTTACAACACGGCATCAAATCATCACACCCCTGTTCCATCGTCATGGCGCTGTTGTTAAATCCACTGCTGGCTCAGAGGTGGAACAACAGCACTCTACCTTTTTATGTACCTTTTTTACACAGGAGGGAAAGGTGGAATAATGGTGCAGCAGTCCCACATTGAACAGGCTTCATAAAAGGGGCTACTAATTAATCCAGAGAAATCTAATTTCAACCAGTTCAAATCCATAAATCTCTAATGTGCACCATGTCTTTAAAGTAATAGGATCTAGGTTGCATACACACAAATGCACTTGCTCCCAGTCTCTATTAACAGAGAGCACCTAGGAGGCTCATTGTGGAGGCATTAAGCACATTGTTGATTAAGAACAACGTGAGGTTAACTTAATATGCGACTCATCACAGCTGCCCCCTTTCCTTTTCTCCATTGTTTCATTTCATTACTTTCCTACCAGCAACCGGCAGATCCCCCCCGTTACCTCCGACCAGCATCACTTCATCCTCCCAACAAACCAGCTGACAGCCAGTCTATCCTGTTTAACTAGGTTAATATGCTTGTTTTTTTTCCATCGACTCAGCTGACTTGCAGTGGAGAGTTGTTTTTTTTTCGTTTGATGTGCTATGAATGAATGCTGTTGTTGAGTTCAAGGGGTCAAGGAGCTATAGTTTTGGGTTTCTCAAGTCTTGACAAAAGAATGTGCTAAAATGATAAATGCAGGAAGTACAGTACAATAATGAATGGTGAGAATCGCCTAAAAGGAGAGAAGGTGGACAAGAGCTGATTGTTGGCCTTTTGTGTACAGTTAAACCAAGAATAACTTGAGGGTTTTTTTTTCCCAAGCTGTATCAGGACTACTGCCTTGTGCTTCTTTGTCCTAAGTGTTTAATTCCAGTCACCAAACCGCCTTGAACTGCCTGGGCTACAACTGACACACTTTTTTGTGTGGGCCTTGGAGCTACTCTGCTCGGGTTGCTCAATTTGGCCTCTCCTTTCTAGAAGTTGGCATCAGCAGCAGAAGAGAGGTCAAAGGCCTGTGCATTTATGTTGGGACAGGCTGGCTCTGGTTACAGAGAGTCTGGTTTGCCCTACTGCCCTAGTGTCCTGTAACCACCAGCAGCCAGCTTGGTGAAATCTAAACAGCTAGTAAAGATTTAGTGTTGGACGTTATCTGTTAAGGAGATGGGTCGAGGACACTCCTCCTCTGCACACAGTTAAATCTAGTGGTCTACGAATAAGTAACTAAAAAATGAGTAGTGGAGGAGAAAACGATCATCTTTAACATTTGCATTCTCAGAGAGAAATCTTGATGTCGCGTTTGTCTTCTTACCGGTGCACCTGATATTATATTGATGGTGTGCCTTTATTACTTTGTGCCATTTCTATAAAATTAGAAATGTGCAAATTGAAACTAAAATGAAGGTTTACAGCAATAGTATTTACATTGTTGGTGTTAGATTATGATTGCTGGCACTGCTCGGGCTTAGAAATTCCCGCTTTATCCACCCGGTCCAGTACTGCTTTTCTCACTCAACTCCACCTTACATAACAAGCATTTGTCAGACAATTAGCTTGCAAACGACCATTCTTGCCTGAATAACGGACATAAGGGGCCCGACTACAGTATATGCAAGAAAGGTCAGAAAGGGCACCACAGAGTTGACAACAAACCTCAGGTCACTACTTCTGAACATATTCTTTCTGGCATTTCAGGCGAGATGAGAGGGACATTGGAAGAGAGAGGAGTGATGCATTGTTATAAGCACAAGATATACACTTCAGTCCCCTTTAGCTACAACTATGCCTACCTTGTTCTGGTGCTTGTGAATCATTCGTACTCATGGGTCTTTTTAATGTCAGGAAAGTTTACAGCAAATGTATTTTATTTTATTTTTCACCTTCAGTCTGCTTTGGATTTATTCAGCTTATTGCATTATAACTGGAAGCCGTCTAGTGTAGCTCTTCTCACTTTAGACACCGAACAAATCAACTGAATAATAGGGGATTTAAGTACCTTACTCAAGGACTACAGTTGCTATGGTTGTTGAAGATGGAAAGGGCATACTGTACCTCATTCCTTACCTAGAACAACCCAGCAGGGTTGGGATTTGAATTCACATCTTTGCTGTCAGTAGCTGGCACACAGTATACAGGTTTCCACCCCATTCAGTGCCAGAAGGCTTCTCTTTGATCTGGCGTCAAAAATTATGTCTGATTTGTTTTTTTTCCTGCCATTTAGCACTATTGTGAGGAACGTGACAATCTCACCAACAGTATCATTTTAAAAAAAGTGCGTCAGCTGAGAATGAACAGAATTTGCAGATAAGAAGTCGTTAGCCTGTGAAAAAGCACTGGATTTGAGCAGAAACACAATGTTTGCCTTGCAGAAAGCAGAGAGAACTTCTTTAAATAATGCTAGATAACTATAATAGGTTCTAACATGAGATGAAGACCTATCAATGAATACATAACAAATTTGGCTACTCTGTATTTTCAATATTGTGTAGCCGGATACTACAGACACACATTCATATGTATATAGATGTCATGGATGCATACAGTAGAAAGTCAGGGGCCGTTCACACGACGACCGTTTCACCCAAAAACTGAAACCTTTTGTTGCGTTTTGGCCAGTGCAAGACGCAATAAATGAATATTAAATATATATGTAATAGCTATGTAATGGTTTAGGAGTCTGATTGCTATGGCAAAAAAAGTGCTTTAGTAGCTTTGCGGTCCTTGAGCGAATGCTCCTGTACCCTCTCCCTGACTGCATGAGGGAAAACAGGCTGTGGGAGGAATGAGAGGCATCATCAATTATACTGGATGCTCTGAGAATGCGACGTTGGTTATAAATGTCCAGTGGAGACGGCAGCGAGGCACAGATGATCTCTCTCTGTGGTTCTCACTATATTGTTCAGTCTGTGTCTTTTCCCCCCACTCTGCTTACTCTTGTTACCCAACCACGATCAGCTACCATTGTTGTTAGAGTTTTCATCAGACATTAGTGACCTAATACTGTAAAGAAGCTGAACAGCACAAGTCATTGACGGGTTTTTGTTCTTTTTGTCTAGTCCCCATGCACAAATATGCACAGTAATTTATCTTGCACAACTTTACCAACTAAGAACGTGAAAGGAAAGGGTAGAAGAGGACAAGTCAACAACCAAGTGAAAGAAGGACGGACTGGCAGACAAACTGTAGCTGCTCTCTGATTCAGGTCCGAGGTCATAGAGAGCCTTGAGTTGCTTTTTCCACATCAGCTGAGATGATTTTTTTTTTTTTTTTTTTTAGGTGAAGTGCTCACACACACCTCACGATGAGAAGTTTTTTCCAGAGGCTCAGAACCTATTTACCATGTGACTTCACTTTTATGTGAGTTGTGCAGCATCCAAACAATAGCTCTGTTTATGGCTGAAAATAATGGGTGTGAGAGAAGGCAAGGTGGTGTGTCAGTCTCAGTCCAGCTTTTGTGTGTGTGTGTGTGTGTGTGTGTGTGTGTGTGTGTGTGTGTGTGTGTGTGTGTGTGTGTGTGTGTGTGTGTGTGTGTGTGTGTGTGTGTGTGTGTGTGTGTGTGTGTGTGTTCTGTTTGTTGGCAGTGGGAGGATGATGGGAGACTGAGTTCACAAAACAGGGGAAGGGTTCTCAGCTAATCAGAGCTTCTGGCGAAGAGCGCTGTGAATCTAGCCCTTTGTGTTGCAGAGTGGGAGACAGACACACACACACACACACACACACTCAAATCATACAACCACAGCCCATAGTTCTGAATAAACTGAGAAGGTTTGGAGAAAGGTAGCCTCTGAAATTAAAACATACTATTGTAAAGCCTCACTGTCACATAATCTTCTTGTACTAAGTAGTTGTCGACAGACATGTTCCCAAGTTTATTGATGAGATTTGATGATCACCAACATAATAGTAAAAATTTAATATATCAATGTCACCCAGTTTGCTGTCAACTGAGTTTAATTTTCACAACATCAAAATGAGAATCTGGTTCAGCTCCTGACCATTCTTCACTGCCTCTGGCAAAACATACCAGCTTCTTGGCAAACTTGGCCACTGCTTCCAGTGTTTTTTAACGCTGTAGCACAAGGCAGACAAAAACAGGAAAGGTGAGCTGGAAATGACCTGTGATTCACGATAAATACACTATGGAAACAAAGCTGACCTCGTCATTACAATTTAACCGTAGCGGCAATTCTCTGCTACTTTGCCAAAGGGAAGGAGAACAAAAAAAATTTAAAAAAATGACACAAACTTTCAGACACTCTTGGATTGACATAAACACCAACATACACAGAATGAGCATGATCACTGTAACAGTTTAGCTGAGGGGTTCCAGTGTGAAATACAAGGACATGGTACACAAAAGATATGCTGTAAAACTAAACAGTCTTGTGTTGTTTGTACCCAGTTCAAAACACGGACAAACTCACAGAGCACAACAGGAGCATGAATTGTCTTCAAACACCTTTACTTGTCAGCCTCACTGTCACATGCACACACACACACAAAAAGCATATTGGTGCAGCTCATTCCTGCACAGACACTCTCCAATCACCGTGACGGGCATGTTTAACACAAGGTCTCTGTTGCCTTGGTAACACTCGTCCTTTTATTCCCCTCCCTTTCTTCCCTGGTTAATGGTTGTGATGGTTGCTCGCTGTGCTCCAGCAGTCCCAGGTCAGTCAGGTCTTAGCTGTATTACAACACCTCTATTTATATTGGGACTTAAAAGGGGAACATTTATGATGTTGTGTCTGAAGTCCTATCGCAGTTTCTGCTTTCACTGGATATTTAAACACTCAACACTCCCAGGGGTGTTTTGTATAAGTGGATGTTTTGCTAAACATTATAATGGATAATTATTATCATTGATACCAATGATAATAACCAACTGAATGGTGACCTCCTAAAATGCATCAGCTGTATCTAATTAGCATTAATTCACTTATGGACATCAGTTGCCTTGCAACTTGAGCGCACAATGTAATTGGGTTATGACAACACCATTGCCAGCTGACTGCAAAAACAGATACCACAGGACTTCTCCTTGGTCTGTTGTCAGAGATCCTGACTGATTTGTTTAGTCTGCCATTCAGAAAATTCACAGAAACGTCTCGACAATTTCAGTGTCTTAAAAAAAAACATCAGCTGACCTCAGAATTTGCACTTAAGAAGTTGTAAACACCATGTTAGCCTATTCAAACACTGCATTTGCACAAACACCATGTTTGCATTCATCTTCATCTTGTGCTTACTAGTAAAATGCTAGACAGAACTTCTATAAATGATGCTCTATAATTATAGCAGGTCTGAATAGGAGATGAAGTTATGTCAGTTCATAGATTGTGGAGTTGGATGCTCTGTAATTACGATATTGCATTACAGGATTCTACATACAGACATTCATTTAGTGTGTGGATGTACAGTATATTGTGAAAAGTGAGCACAAGAGTGCTAGCTATGATGTAGCCTCCATCTAGGCCTGCTAAGTCTGTGGTCTCGCATATAGAGCGTGTTTGGAACCAACCCTCTTGTTATGGAAATGTTGAGTTGTTAAGGAACACACACTTTCTGAAAAATAAAAGCAAGCAGGCAGCTGTGATCTTTCAGATATACAGGGAAAGGAGGTGCACTTCAGTCAGTTTGCAGACCAGCTGGTCACCAAATATAGTTGGTCAGACTGCAGAACTGGCCAGAATGGCATCGAAAACAATCCCCAGGATGGTGACATGCATAACTCGTACAAATCGAAAGAGCACAGTATGACATACTGCATGTGTCTGCATTTAGAGTAAGTACCTTGCGCCTTTTGAAATATTTCTTGCAGTCTTGCAATTATTTTTTATCACTCATGTTGTCTGACTTCAGGCATTGACCATTTAAGCCCTTTTTAAACAAGCGTACTGCTGGCAGCCACCCCCACAAAGACATCAGATAATTGATTGTATATGCTTTGAAATCAGACAGAGATAACCAGAAAATGTGAGCGACCAAGTTTTGCCTATATTTATCTCACTGGGGGCTGCAGTGGGAAGATTTTATGCGGAAGAACTGTCGGTGTAATCTCACATTCTGCCTCTGTATATTAATTGTAGACGTGTGTGTGTGTGTGTGTGTGTGTGTGTGTGTGTGTGTGTGTGTGTGTGTGTGTGTGTGTGTGTGTGTGTGTGTGTGTGTGTGTGTGTGTGTGTGTGTGTGTGTGTGTGTGTGTGTGTGTGGGCTGCACAAGTCTCACTCAGAATTGAGTATGATTGTTTTTTTTGTCGCTGTGTATCACTATTAATAAGGGTGAAAGAAAATATTTATTCACTTGAGTATCAAAATATTGTGTTTTATAATACTGTATTGACTCATAAAACAAATGTGGTGATTGCTCAAAGACTTGTATCGTTTTATGTCCCTGAAAGCTAGATAGCAGCTTTGTGATCTATCTTCAGCCATTTGATTCCTCCATTCCAATGAAGCAATGTCAACGGAGACGGGAAGAATTATGCACATATCCCTATTTTAAATACAAAGAACACACACCTATGGCCCTGATCACTCACAGGCTCCTCTCTTCAGGTGCTGCTGCTTCAAAACGCCTCGGAAAAAAGCAGGACAGCTGCAAAAAAAAAGAAAGCATGCTGTGCCTGTGAAGCAAGGCTGTGTGTGAACCTAGTAATCAAATGTAATAATTGGGAAAAGTGGTGCGGCTCCCTTGATTTATGATAGAATGTTAAGGATACTTAAACCTTTTCCACCATCTAAAAGCTGTTATGTTCTATGTTTGGTGTTTGAGAGGAGCTTTAGAGAATTAGACAAGTGGGACAGTAGCCTGTTATTTCCATATAGCATCATTTTGTATTTCATGGTTACTTTGTGGTTACTTTTTACATGGTTCTTACCTCTTTTCTAATTATGGCCAAACAGTAGGAGCACCAAAGTACTTTAGAGTGTCCCACACAACAGAATATGTCAATTTCTCAGTAACCGCACAGCAGAACTGGTGTTACATTTTAGATTTGTTTCTGTTTCTTCATCCTCTGCCTTTGCACAGCTCAATAGATGTGACACACTGGTCATTCGTTGTGCAACTTTGGTCGAAACTGAAAATTCTTGCTGATGCGAATAAGGCATAATCTTTGAAGGATTTTGCAGATGTGTGAATTTAGATTGCAATTCCATTGTTATGCAGCCCTGTTGTTTACATGTGCCATGTTCCATCTACATATCCATATGTATGCATGATTCAAAGGCAGGGCTTCACAACATCTCAATTTTAAAGTTTCAGAAATCTCAACAATCTATGGATTTTCCTGCTACCAAGGAGGTTATGTTTTCACCTATGTTGGTTGGTTGGTTGGTTGCTTCGTCAGCAGGATTACACACAAAGTGCAGAACAGATTTCAATGAAACTTGGTGGAAGGATGTGTCATGGTCTAGGAAAGAATGCATTAAGTTTTAATGCAAATCTTATAAAGGGTCTTAACAGTGCAAGATGGGGCATTTATAAATATTTTTCCCTAATTACGCAAAAACTGCTTAACAGATTCCCACAGAGCTTTGTGGAGGGATGGGGCATGGGCCAGGAAAGCTAAACAGACAAGTGTAGGATTGTTCAGTCTTGCCGTAGGTATGTGCTCCAGTGAATGCCATCCTAGGTTTATTACTTATTAATCTTGCGCAAATTGCCTCAGCCCCATCGGAGCAGTAAGAGGCTTTAATGTCTTGTTCATTAAAACCTCGGCTGTAGTCAGATATTGACAATTATTTACTCACTTTCACACCCAGTCTCAAGACTTTAACTGGTACAAAGCAGCTACAGGAAGGACTTAACCCATCCTTTGTTTTTGGTACACCTTTAAAGTAATTTGAATATTACACTTGGATGAAATATGAATAAACATAGTTTTATTCATCCTTATCTTTCTGTCTGTCTGATTCAGTAGACTTTTTTCCTCATGAAAATATTGTATAACTCTTTCATTAGCAACAATGTGCCATTTCCTAAGACACTTTTTATTGCCGATGTGTTTGACATTGAGACACTCTCTTCTTCCCGAGGTTGCGTCCTTTTGACGGACATGGTCGTAAAAATTGCATCGTAATCTATTATTACCCCTCTTATTATTACCTCTCATCGTGATTTTCATTTTTCAATAGCCCAGCTAGTGGCATTTAATTTTCAAAACAACTTGATTAAAATATAATTCAATATACGGAACATATTTACAGATTATGTATTGATATAATTGCATTGAGGTTTTTTTTTTGGTCAAAGATGACACACCAGATAAAAACAGAACGCCAATCTCATCTCCAATGCAATTTTCCTGCATTTGAAAAACCTGCATCTATGGGCTGGGGGGAAAAAAAGATATAGCTGTCAGTTTACCTTCACATACAGTATGTACTGTAATATGTATTGCATACTAGTCATAAGCAAATGGCTCATATAGAGAACCGCACTGCCTGTAGAGAGGAGAATGGGAGTGTTTTTTTTTTCCATATGGGTACTTGAACAGCATTCAAATTAGCTGTGTGTTTTTCTGTGCATGTGCGTGACTAGATGTGTTTTGCTATAGAAAGAGGACTTAACCACACAGTAATGTCTGTGGCCACATTGCACGTACTAATGGGTCAGCTTATCTGAATGTCTCTCTCTCTCCTGTCTGTCCTCCCATCTGTTGCTCCATTAAAGCAGACGCATTACTTTGTACACAAGGTAAAGAATTATTCCTGCCACACATAATCAAATCACAAACTTCATAAGCATCTTGACAAGGCATTGGCATATTCGGCTTGTTCATTTGCCTGTCTGACAGCCCTGAGGTAATGGTGAATCACACTTAAGTGTGTCAGTGTGTACCACGGTGTTACTGTAAACACCGCTCTGCTCCTGCCCTAGAGGCCTTTTTCCACCCCGCATGACTTGATGCTGATCTTTTGCGTCGAGGACATGGAGACAGCTGAGAGGTGTGTGCCTTAGTGTGTGCACGTGTTACAGGCAGAACCAGCCAATGTGTAGGTGGGGCTCCAGCTTTACTTGGTGGCAGGTGGTCACAGGTCTAATAATAAGATGCCTGAATCTAAATCCGACCTGTTACATAATTCACATCACACATTATCGGGAGATGGAGGAGAGGTCACACGCCATGGAAAAAGAGAAAGATCAGTGCTCTATTGTGTGTTATGTATTTGGATTTGAGTTCATAAAGCGTAGAATGTATCAGCAAAGCCTCTTGGGCCTAAGCCTGATTATGGTTTCCTGATTGAAACGTTATCTGTTTGCATTTCTCGAGCAGTTGAAGTATTGCCTATGGCACCTCGCTGACTGAATGCAAGAGGGCCAATGGAGTTAATGCAAAGGTTTGAAAAGAGATTACGTCGCATCATGTACACTCAGACGGTAAAAGAAACTCACTGCTCGAAGAAATAGACAAAAGACATCTTACAGACATCAGTTAATTCAAAAAAGGATAAATATAAGAGAGAGAGATTTCACATTTTATAGATTTAAAGAGGCAAGAATGAATTAAAGCTGCAGGCAGCGTTGAAGGGGCCCTCGCACCTCCACACCTATTGGGGCATGCACCATGCAGGGGGCCTCACTACTCTGCAAGTCAACACGGCTCTGAATTTGCATGTGTTTTGCACACTGCGCGATGGATTTGGATGTCAATTTTTTTTAACAAGGCGTACTTCCTGTGCAGACAGGTGTCGCTATCACTGTAACTGCATTGTGCACCTGGATGTCTTCTGAATGGGAATCTTATCCAACATGTGCAATTTTTTTTTTGGACAATGGACAGCAGATTTATTAACTTCCTGTTTAATGGCAAAACATCAAAATTCACTGCACCGCCAGAGCCACACCTTTAGAGTTATGTCAAAACCTATGGTGAGTTTTCATCATGATGAAATTGCACTGGTCAAATTTAAAGTGGATCGGGTTAATTCTCTAGGAGGAGTTTGTTCAATTGCTAATTCAATGCTGAATTCAAATTGGCCGAGGCTTTTTTTGTAGATCTTGATATGATACACATGTGTCCCAGATTCAGTTAAAATTGGCTTGTGGTTTTTGTCAGATTAAAGAAATCAATTTAGTTCATAGTTTTACTATAAAAAACATTTAACGGCAAATAAATAATAAACAATACAATGAAGCCTTTATCTCTAAAGTTGCATTGTAAATTATTTCATTTCAGTCCATAAAAAACATAAAATCCAAGTTGATGCATTTCATCACTGTATTCATAACCTCATAACCATAACTCTTCTGCAAGGGTGGAGCACAGAACAGTCAGATGGATAATCCAGGGATCTGAGGAGAGGTTCCCAGTTTTCTTCTTTCATTTGAGTCTCTGCTCCTTTTTCTTTTCCTATCATGGAGGGAGCACCATCATCTAGAAGTGCTAGCATGCATACACTCCTTCACCATTCCCCCATCTCTAAAAGGCTTTCTATATGTTTTCCTATAATCCACCATATTAGTACGCTCATTGTTGTGCTATGAAGGAATGACAGAGGACCGGTGTACATCGCTCATACTGGGCTTTGAGCTCATTTATTTTCAACATCCTTACCTCAGACTTCTGGAGATAAGTGTTTGTGTCTAGCGTCATAATGCTGTTGAATATTTACACTTCTGACAACCACAGCAGATTCCATGCAAATTAGGCGCACCAGCCACTTGGAGCTCACTGCAAGAAGAATGAATGAATGGAAATACTTTTCCGTTCCATCATCTCTGAAGACTCGGTTTTCACTGTCGGCTCTTTTGATTTTTGATAATGACGTCCTTCGTGCATCTTGTGCGCCTCCGTTCCTCGGTTTGTTGAGCATATCATCAAGACTTATGTAGCAGCAAATGTTCGCAGCCTCGCAGCTCCAGGAACAAATAGGACCTAGGCGGCTCTGAGCTGGTTGTGTTGTGCCTGTTCAAAATCCCTTTCGATGCCAAAAGTAATTAAAAGAATGGGATCTATATATATTTTCCTGTTATGTCAAAAGGCTTTGCAGTCCTTATTGACCGGATTTCGAAATTTTCCTGGGCTGCTGTGGAGCCTTTTTGCCTCACCCTTTGCCAAATCCCATAAAACACGCAAATAGCCTTCAAATAGGCAATTTATCTTTAAGATAATAAAAATCAAGAGAGACATTTCTGATAGGGCCTTGCAAAAGCAGGGTAGGGGAAGCAAAAGGCACGATTGAACATTAAGCTACACTTGACAGATTTAGCGACTGATAAACAACACAGATCGCTACATTAATTCCCAAATAATATTAACCATTTGTACAACAAATAACAGAATTAAAAACATCATAGAAAGAGGTGATTTGACTCTATAAAGAATTCAGCATCTTTCATCCAAGTTGAAACAAAAAAAACTCTAAATGTGTGTCTGTATGTTGAACACATGTTTCCTGCTTCACTGCATTTTCTGTGTCGTCCTGCATGCTGATCAGTTTCAATTTAGGCTGTTTCTTTGTATATCTGTGGGTGTGTGTGTCTGTGTGTGAGTGTGTATGTGTGTGTGAGCGTGAGCTTCATAGGAATGTTCTTTCTATTCAGGCTCGACGCCCTAAAGAATGACAGATCTCGTCTCTGCACACACATGCTGGGCCCCTACCCAAAGCCTCTGTCACTAGTCCTTTGTCTTGTCCTGCACGTGCATGTGTGTGTGTGTGTGTCTTTTTATTGGATTCATATGTTTGATGATGGGGTATTTGTGTATCACTATGCCTGTGTCTGTGCGTTCCTGTGTTGCTGGGTTTTTCTTTCCTAGAAAGCAGCCATCTGACACCCACTGTGTGCCTGTGTGTGTTCATGTTGAAGTGGAGGGGAGACACACCATACTGCATGTGCTGTGCGCCTTCCCAGGGCTGTTTTCCATTGCGCCCTTAATCACTCTTTTACCTCGGTCCTTTCATCCATCCATGCTTTATTTCTCTTTTGCTCCTCACCTCCCTCATTGAGTGTCACCTTTAGCCCACATCCCCTGATAGAACCATGAACTGGAACATTCCCCAGTGTGGACGGGCAATATACCTTAACCACAGCCCCCCCGCTGTATATCCAGCACTTTCAAGCAAACCATCATTGTAAAGATAATGGACTGTGTGACCTTGAATCTCGACGCTCGCCATATATTTCTCCCTCTGATCTGTGTCTTGCTCCCTTTGTTCAAGCCTTTCCAATTGCAGCACATAAAGAATAGGAGATTGTCTCTGAATATAGCCTCCCTCTCCATCTCTTTCAACCTGCGCTTATTCAGCCTACAGCTGGCTAGCAGACCCTCTCCCTCCCTCCCTCATGTTTTGTGTTGGACTGCGCCTCTCTCCACGTGCAGCAGCAGCTTAAAGGCATGTAGGAGGAGTTCCCTGAAAGGAATGTGTGTGACTGGCTGGGTGATTGCAATACGTACACAGACACACACAGACACACAAACACATAAAGCAGCAGCTCATAGCTCACAATTCTGCAGAGCCAGCTGAGAGGGACTCTGTTCTAAGCAGCCAAACTCTAGTGGGAGGAGGACAGGCTTTGTGTTTGTACTTCTTGCTCCACAAGGGCCTTATGTCCTCAAATTGATTAAAACATGCAAAAATATCCTTGTATTCATAATGTGAATTCATATTTGCTCGACTTCGATTTAAATAAAGGTATGAGGAGTGTTGAAAATTGTGGGGCAAGCCAGCTTCTGCGGGTAAGCGAAATTTACTCGTGTGCTGTAAAGAAAGCTGAAAGCTACGGTTTCCACAAAAGCTGTTGTGGGTCAGCTGATCTCCTGGGTCCGGGAGTTTTCTCTGGAGGAGTGCAGGAGATAGAGAGCTAAGACGGGCTCTTGAACCTCCTACTAAAAAAAAACAAACCTCACTTTAAATCCAAGCTTCAGTTAAAACACAAAGTAAGATTTTGTTGTGGCAGGAGAAAGACAAGCCACAGCTACAATTTAGTAGCATTGCCTAATTGACCTAATACACAACAGCCTCCATATTGGCCCTTGTAAAATCTGTTACGAATTTGGCGAATGTGAATAAACGTGCACAACAGATTGGCTCAGGATGAGCTATAATTTGAATCTGACCTCCAGCTTAGTTTTGTCAGAGACAAAATCCAGTCTTTTTTTTTTTGCTAATGCTGTGACAATGAGCGTGAATCATGTCACTGTCAGTGTGTGTGTGTGTGTCTGATTATGAGCAAACAGTGTGTGGCTTCACCCCTATACTCAGCTGACATGGAACATCTAAATATATTCCACTGAAGCAGTCAAACTGGAAAAGTTGCCATCTGCTGCCCCACGCCCCTTCTCTACATAAGTAAAGTTAAATAGCCATATCCACTTCAGTAAAATCATGACCTTTCTGGCATTCACGTGGTTATTGGGTCAAATCAGGTTGCTTTCTGTCTATGATTTTTGATTGCCCCAAGCAGTGTCTGTCTCAATATAGGTAAATTAGTAGTTTACGTGTCTGAAATTAAATGCTCACTCTCTACTTTCTCTAGATGCAACGGAGGAGTTTTTCGAGTACGATGCGGAGGAGTTCCTGGTGTTCTTGACCTTGCTCATCACAGAGGGAAGGACACCAGAATATTCGGTGAAGGGCAGAACCGAAGGGCTGCACTGTCCACCGGCCCAGTCGGCCATGCCACCTCTTCACAAGCACGAATGCAGCGACAAACTGCCCCAGGTTAGTACACATGCACACACATCTCCATACACAGCCTGTCCTGTCTTTTCCTGAAATGTAGGCAAACTTGTCTCATTTTATTAGAGCTTGTTCTCGCTGCTTCATTTATATCATTCAAGTCATAAGCATTAAGTGAGGCCCACTTATCAAGATATATATACTGTATATATTAGTACGAGTCAACTTCCAAGATGGAAATATTTTCAATAATGTGAACGGATTTTTCTGTGACCTAAATAAAATCATAGAAGCTCAAACTGAGGCCCTTTCAGGGTTCTGTCTGCGTTGCCCCTACATTTCAAGGTCCAAGTCTTGACATTCACTAATGAGCACTAACCCTCTACCTTTGTCGGTCGGCGTGCGTGTCCAGTGTCAGCAGGCGAGGCGAACCCGTTCAGAGGTGATCCTGCTTTGGAAGAACAGCATACCCATCATGATTGAGGTCATGCTCCTGCCAGACTGTTGCTATGGTGATGAGTGCCCCCCAAGCGACCCCATCAGTGACCCAGTCATCAAACAAGATGCTCTGCTGCTGGAGAGATGGACCTTGCAGCCAGTTCCAAGACAGTAAGGCACACACACAAACGCATAAAAAAGCACACCCACACATGGTCTTACTATTCAAACATGGGCAATGCAAGAGAAGTGCATGTTTGTCAGTTTTCATAAGAGATGCCGTTCAGCTATATTCACACAAAGGAGCCTACATTTTACTAAAGAAACATACTTGATTATATTTCCAAGGTTACCGCCTCCTCCACTTTTCAGTTTCCATCCTTTATGAACTTGCTTAACTTTTTCAACAATTTATTACCCTTTTTAGACAGAGATCACACAAGGGCGCCGTAATGAAGGCCCTTCTCTAAGACACCTTTGTTTATACTGATCAAAACAGTAGCGTAGTACTGCTCCGCTGTGTGTTTTTAAATAGCATACTGGTGTTCCGCAAGTAAGAGAGGTGTGACAGCGTCTCATGTGACATTATACATAAGCGTCAAGCAGCGCTTTGTAAACAGTGGGATAAACGTGGCAACAGCAATCATTTACCTTCCCTGTTAGTTGGCAGTTGATTTCGTCGTCTGTTCAGAGGGTAAAGAGCTACCAATTCAATTAAATTCAATTTATTTATATAGCGCCAAATCACAACAAAAGTTATATCAAGGCACTTTACAGAAAGAGCAGGTCTAGACCGACTCTTCATTATGGAGAGACCCAACAATCCACCACGAGCAAGCACTCTGCGACAGTGGCGACGAATAATAATGCCTTTTTACCAGAGGAGCATGAGTTCTATTTTCCAATATAGTCACACACATCCCAAAGAAGGAAGATCAAAAATCTATTACAATATAATATAAAATAAAGTACACATAAACCAGAGGTCTCTGTCAGAGGGTTAATTAGCCTGACAAATTGTCCTACTTTGGTACTCACATGTGCAGGAACACTGAATACACAACCAAAAACTGTTCTCTCATTAACCTGACATACTGGCACATTTCCACCCGTCTTTGTCTGTTTTTAATAGAAGTGGAGATCGCTTCATTGAGGAGAAGACTCTGCTGTTGGCGGTTCGCTCCTATGTCTTCTTCTCCCAGCTCAGCGCTTGGCTCAGTGCCTCTCATGGCATCGTCCCCAGAAACATCCTGTACAGGTCCGACATAACACTCACTGATGACTTTGACTCTCGTGGGCCAAAGGCTTTTAACTGAGGCCGTCTGACCTGATTATTAACACTTCAGGAAACTTAATCAAAGTCATGTTATTTTTAAATGTATATATTAGTGTAGGACTGGTCTACTATGCTGTTTTGAAATTTGAATTAGAGAAAGTAAAACTGAAACTGTGGATACACTTGAATTCCTGGATATTTAAAGATGGAAGAGTTAACAATTGCATGTTCATTGAATGTTTCCATGTCAAACAGGATCAGTGCTGCTGATGAGGAGCTGGTGTGGCAGTTTTCGCAGCCACCGTCTGAGCACATTTTCCCCATCCCCAATGTGTCGCAGAGTGTTGCACTGCAGGTTCGAGTCCAGTCTCTCCCTCGCCAACCCACCTATCCCACCCTAGCCTGCAGCATCCACACCGGCCTGCCTCCACTTTACAGCAAGACCCCCAGCTTCCACCCAAACTTCAAGAGCCATGGTGGCTTGCCCACACTCAAAAAGAGCCGGGAGGCCAACAAGGACAGCCTCCTTCAAAACTCCAACATGTACAGCAAGAGCTCCAACTCCATGTCTGGCCTTCTGCTCAATGGATTGCCCATTCCTAATCTTCCCATCAACAACATCCCCATTAATAGCTTTCCACACACTGCTGTGCCGCCTCCCTACAGCAAGAAGAGCCAGGAGCCTGGGGAGGACCACTCATATCAGAATGGAGAGCTCCCGCACGTCAACATCCCCCAACGTCAGGGCTCCCCACTGTTCCACAGGTCCTCTCACTCCCCCACGCCCTCTTGTTCCAATTCTTCCTCCCCGCTTCCCACAAGTAAAGCAGCAAAGTGGCTGTATTCGGCTCTAAATGGTTCAGCTGACCCCTCACAAGTAGAGGACTATGGGTCTGGCACCAACAGCAATGAGAAGTCAAAGGGGGTCGTCCCTGAGCCACTGAGAGCTTTTAAGAATTTCTCATTAGCAGAGCCGCCCCGCTGTCCCTCCCCAAGGCCTGCTGCAACCGAGACAAACCCCCTGATTGGCTCTCTGCTGCAGGAGAGACAGGAAGTTATCGCCCGAATCGCACAGAGGCTCAACTTCTGCGACCCCACAGCACCACCACTCCCTCCTGGCCTGTTTGCTTCTGATAACCTTCCTAAAGCCGTGTGGGGTAGTAACCATGATGACATAACTGCCAGTAAGACCAAAGAGCCTGAGGTACCACCTTATGAGTCTGTGGGACGTGTGTGGCCAAGTCCCTTCAACACACCCATGACTGAAACTTCTTTCAGCAAATGGGAGAGCTCCTCACCTAAACCTGCAGCTTGCAGGAAGCTGAAAATGACTGAGACAAGGGAGAGGGAGGAGAAGCGGAATGGAGAGGGCCAGAGAGAAAAAGAGGAGAAAGACAAGGAGAGGTGTAGAGATAGCTCCCTGATCGCCCAGGCAGTACAAGACATTACCAGACTCATCCAGGAGAGACTGTCTGTCCCCTCTCTGTCCCCCAGGCACAGCAGGAGCAGCAGCCCCCTGCACCACACACACTCAACAACAGTCACACACACGGTCCGCACTTACTCACACACCACACATATCACACAAGCCTCCTCACACACTGCCACTAATGGCTGCGCCAACGGCCACATACCCAGCCACGAACCTCAAAGCGGCAGCACGCACACTGCTGCCACACATGCGCCCATTTGCACAGACAAGCCCCGAATTGATCCAGGGACCGAATGCCATTCTCCCCTGGCCCAAAATGGTGCTCACTTTACACTTGAAGAACCACTGTTCAAAGATCGGTCCCACACCCAGGCTGGTCAGTGTTTACGAAGTCCCCCACAGGGAAAGCTCCGAGTCAGGACACCCAGCAGTCATGAAGCCCCCTCTGCCTCCCCTGTCCTAGAAAAGAGCCCAAGTAATGCCCAGATCTTTAATTGTACTTGCAATGATGCCAGCCCAGCCATGAACTGTAACAGAAGCCACAACCACAGCAAGCCTCAGCCTCAACACCAGTCCCAGATGCAGATCTGTGCAATGGCACAGGCCTTCTCCCTGCAGGATGAGAATCAGGCGCCCTCAGAGTCTGGATGCTCCAGCAGTCCAGACATGACTCCTCCTTCTACTGTCCTGGTAAGGGACTCCTCATTTTGCCTTCAGTGAAATGCAGTTGTCTTGCCATGTCGTTCCTGCATAAAGGATGCTTCGTTTTTACTACATCCAGTGCTTTCCCTAGGAATCTCTCCAAGTGTGTTCATTTTAAGTTGCGCCACCATAAGATATTTAGGGCATTCGCTGACAAGGAAAAGGCGTTATACTCATGTTTGTGCACAGTTGCAGATGATTGACAATATGCCCCCTCCCCTCCAGCTATATATATTATCCAGCTAATCTGAATTATTTTGGACTTTGCACCAATCTAAGCTAACCAGCTGCTGATGGTCATCTCATATTTATCATACAGAAAGTGAGAACGATATTGATCTTATTAACTCGCCACTAGAAAGTGAAAGTTACAAGTTGTATTGTAAAGATGCATATACCTTCAGCTATTATTCTTTGTCATTTGGAATTAAGTATGTGATTAAACTATTTAGTCATTCATTACAAGTTTTGCCCAGAAGCCAACGTTTTCTATTAAAGTACTGACATTTGATTTCAAAAAATAGTAAATAGGTAACAATGGGCATCTGATAATCAAGATGACATTTATGAGAACATGATTTTATAAATTCAGATGATCCAAGCTGCCTCACTCTCGCTCCGTCTCTGTGTTCCAGCGAGCGCATAGCCCCCTCCCTCTGCAACCCAGCAACAACTGGAAGAAACAGAATCGTCACTCATTAGACGCCACAGCGACCAAGGCCTTTCACCCCCGCACTGGCCTGCCTCTGCTCTCAAGCCCTGTAAGCAACACACACACTTGTTAACACACAGTGAAAGTCAGTTTCTACTTTATGCATTAGTCAATACTTGCACACACTGCCTCACAGTCACACTCCAACACTTGCCGACTCCGTCATCGTTGTTTGCTGTAACAACACACTCCATACCCTTCATTTCAAGTCCTCTGCTACGTTACTAACAGTACTGTCACCAGTGTAAGAAGTGGGACTGTGAATGTTTGCCAAAAAGAGACTTTGATATACCTGGCAGATGTTTTTATTGTTGCTGGGTTACTGAGCTTGTTTATCAGGGGTAATGTACACACACACACACATAGGTGGTAAGGCATATGACTCACGTGTGCCTCATCAGCCACAGTAAGTTGTTTCACTGAGTTTGCCGGATTACCACACTGTTTAGTCATCAGCTTCCTGTCTTATGAACAGTCTCACTCATACATATTAACACTAAAGACACAACACAGACTCAGGCCCTCACCAACATTACGCTCACATATTTTCCCATACACATCAGGACAGGAAGTACATCACACAAACTATAACCATGCTGTTAAATCTATCTTAACGATTTCTCCCGTCATTAAAGACTCTGCTTTTTACACAATGCATGCTGGTTTATTTCTCTTCTGTCATCTTAAAACTTTACGAGTCCTAGATTTTCCAAAAATAAACGCATATCTAAGCTCTAACCTATGACAGTTGCTCTGTGTCAATCATTTCTTTACTTATTTGTCTGTGGCAGGTCCCTCAGAGGAAAAATCAATCAGGCTACTTTGACCTGGACACCTGTCTGGTGGACTGCAAGGGTTTACCTTGGGCCTCTGGGAAAAGGTACACATTTTCTCACCTGGGATCTTTGTCATTGTAGTCACTAGACTCCGTCTCAGTTTGTCCATGCAGCTTTAATCATTGTTCAAGCACCATGAATATTTTGTTTTACAGTTGCCTCCCACATCAATGGCTTATTATAGTTCAATGTGTATCAAGTTACTCATACTTTTCATCATCATTACTTGTTTTTCTCACTTTCTTACAACATCTCAGCTGTTACTATGTGTAAGTGCCAGCAAAGCAAGTTTAGATATTTTTGGTAGCTTTCTTATTTTAGTTTAATACTGTTTACCACCAGTATTAATAAATAATATCAATAATATAATTCAAATTCATTACAGCTGTTATGGGATCTGTATTGGAGAGGAGAGTTTTCATATTAAGACCCTCACAACATAGCCTTGGATTGGGAATATTTCTTAGAACTCTTGTCTGTGTGTTATGAGATCAGACAATAAGAGTGTTGTTCTCAGTTGGAAGGTTGTGTCAGCTCTGTTTTGCTGACTATTCCTCTCACGCTGCCACCTGCTGAAGCTCTGCTGTATTGTGACTGCATCTAGAATCACACACATTCTGCTCAAAATGGCAGACAGGACAGTTTGACTTTATACACACAGTAGTGATTCCCACAGTGTGACAGTGCGACTATGGTGGGGAAATACGAGTGCGAGCTATGGTTATATTTGTCATTTGAAAATGTTTGGAAGAATACAATAATTACCCAAACTGCACAAACACCAGCTTGCCCCGCCCAGCCTCTTTCTGTTTCTCTCTCCCTATGTCTTCTCTGTTGATTTTCTTCATCAGGAATGATAAGACCGCCACCCCCACCACCCCCAAACAAACAAACAAACAAAAAACAGAAAAAAACAACAACACATAAGTCATGTTTTGGATGTTTTACTTCTGTAATTCAATTTACACAACAGCAGATGAGCAGCATGTGGCAGCGACTTGTTGTTAATGACGTAGCCTATCGGAAAAAACAGAACCAAGGTGGTCCCAAATGACTTTGCACAAAGCAGGTTGCACTAGTTACAAGTTTATCACAATGGCACACACATAACAGATGTCACCCCACAATAAGTGCGTTTACAGGAGGGACATAATGCATGTTTCTTTTCAGAACTTGCGTTATTGTCAGTAGACGGAAGGGGTTGAACGAGGAGAGCTAGTGTCGTTCTGTCAGACAGAATAAGCAGATTTTTTTTTTATGTTAAAATGGGTCGTCAAATATATTTTGGCAGGAACAGACATTTAAAGATGGCTGATATTGCTTTTGTTTACACACAAATCACATCCAGTGTGTTATCTCACCCGACCAGGTCTTCAGGCATACCAGGAATGCTTGTTAAGATGTTCTGTCACACGCCAATCATTTAAAACAAGTTGCTCAGGTGTGTGTATGTGTGTGTTTTAACCCATCAGGGTGTGTCCAAAGGGAGAGGGGTACTCAGATGAGTCACAGCAGCTGTTCAGTGCCAGTGCTCCACCTGCCAGTCTCAGTCTGCTGGGAAACTTTGAGGTATAACACACAAACATTCTCAGAATCATGCCTTCTTTAATCCAGCGTTTTGTTTTGTTTTTTATATTAATGTGCTATCAGTCCTGCCAGTTTTCATCCTTAAGAAAATCAAATGAAACAGACTGCTTCAAAGGGGGATTGATTTGGCTATCAGACTCTAGTGCAGAATCTGGACTAGTAGCTTGTACATTTTGATGGCTAACTTTTTGTTTTCCTTTTTCAAAAGATTACCAAATACTGTGCTCACTGGATGAAAAATAGAGTTTCTGTCCTGGATGAGAAAGTTAAAGGTCAATGCCAAAACTGATTATGTCTTATGGGTGAGAAAAATAATGGAGGAAATTTTTAAAAAACAAATGGACTTGTGTTTCCCTAGGAGTGTGTGCTGAACTACCGCTTGGAGCCATTAGGGTTGGTGGAGGGTTTTGCAGCAGAGGTTGGAGCCAGCGGGTCCTTCTGCCCCAGTCACCTGACCTTACCAGTGGATGTGTCATTCTACAGTGTCTCCGATGACAATGCTCCCTCACCATATATGGTGAGATTACTTTTATACCCAGTTGGTCAATTAATAATTCAGTTTTCCAGCCTGCATGACTCAGCCTTGAACTGGCAACTGATGTGTTACTGTCCTTATATGTGTGTGAGCTCATGTGTGAATTATCTTCACATGTTCTCACAGGGTGTGATAAACCTGGAGTCCCTGGGGAAAAGGGGCTACCGTGTACCTCCATCAGGAACCATTCAAGTGGTGAGGAAACTTTTACTTCTTTTTTTTCACAAAACAGTGGAAATGTTATAAAAAATGTTATTTCTCTAAGACCTCTGCATCATGGTTACACATGACTGAGAACAAAGAGAAAAAAACATTACACCAAGTAACTAAAAGGAAGGGAGACCCCTAGTGGTTATAGAGTGGAAAAATCATTTAACATCCTGATTTAAGGACATTTATAAATTAATTTATGACTTTAGATTAATTTATGAATTCACCTGTTTATTCTTTATTTACATCATTAGGATCATATATACTGTGTGGTTTTCATTTTATGTTTCTTTCACTCCATGTAAGGTCGTGTTGTGTCTGTACAGATTGATGCATTCACAAAGAGTTAGAAACCGGTCTTAATCATCCCATGCTCTCTGGTTATACCACTCAGACCTTATTCAACCCCAACAAGACGGTGGTGAAGATGTTTGTTGTGATGTATGACCTACAAGCCATGCCAGCTGGACACCAGACCTTCCTACGCCAGAGGACCTTCTCTGTTCCCGTCCGCCGAGACACAAACAATCAAAACAACAGGAAGGCCCTCAGCCATGGACGCACCTTGCGCTACCTCATTCACCTGAGGTGAGTTGACTATAATTTCATCTCTAGAGCAGGTTTTAACTGGAATATTGTTCATCCTCCCCGTCTTCCGTCTCTCTCTCCCAACCCCAACCAGGTTCCAGAGTTCTAAGTCTGGGAAGATCTACCTCCATAGGGACATCCGTCTGCTGTTTTCCAGGAAGTCCATGGAGGTCGACAGCGGCGCTGCCTACGAGCTCCAGTCCTTCACAGAGTCCCCCATAGACCCACCATTCTCTACCCGCTGTTGAAGCCAGAGTCTCTCCCGCTTCCAGCACCGAAGCTTCAGTCACACCACGATGCCAGCGATAGACTCTCACTCATCCCATGGGGACTTTAAAAAGAGAAGTGATTTAAGGATGGCAGTCAGTAAGACTCACCTGGCCTGTACCCAAAATCTTAACTTTCTTCCAGTCTGTCACTCAGAACAGACAGAGGCGGAACCAAGAAGCTGGGAGACTCGACATGAAAGCTTGTTCTCTGTTAAGTACAGAATGTTTGATCGTAGAGGTTGGGTCAAAGGCTAAAGCTATAGAGAATGTTTCAGATCCTGTTCTGCTGGTTAAGAAGGCCTTATCAGATATGATAAGTAATTCCTCTCCTTTCTATGGTGTGTATTCCCTCCAGTGACTGGCAGGAGAGTAGAGACCAGCAGTTGTCTGCAGAAGCAGTTAGACACTTGAATTGTTTTAGCAGAGTTTAGGCTACTTTTCTCTGTTTGTTCAAATCCAAACGTTAATTGGAAATCTCCTTGACAAAATGAATCCTCATTCAATTCCAATTAGTTTCAGTTTAGATATAAGGTCTCTTTAAAGATGAAACATTCTGTTCTAAATCCTATAATATTTGATTGATTGATTGATTGAACTAAAAATGAATTCAGCTTTTTGACCCTGTGAGTGGAGGGACTGCATATGGAAGAAGAAGCAGGTAGCAGACTTTGGTGCAACACCATTCCCTTCTATAAGAAAGAAGAAAAAAACCCACACACACCATGGTCCAGTAAAGTCGAACAAGCAATCAAGCTACATCCAACTGAAAGCGTCACAGCAACATCAGAAGTGCACTGTGGATTTTTTTTCTCATAACTGGAAATGAAACAGAAAATAGTAATATTCTAATACTTTTGTACTGTTACAAAACCACTTTATTTGAAGTGTTGCAATAGAAAGAGTAACCTTAGTTTAGTGTTTACACATTCACTTTCAGTTTACTTAACCATCAGTTTATTTAATATTTAAATTAATATTTCAGTTACTATTTGTGATGTCAGTCATGCTAAGATGATGTAGTGCAAACTGTCTATCATAGTATGTATTTTTGACATTAATATTCAGATCTGAAAAAAATATATCTATATATCTTCTAAAGCAATCTTGAAAGCCGTTCTGTCTCTTTGTGTTATTATTTTTCCCAACCCTGTTTCCTGTTCTTTCACATCTGCAGATAGTGACACACTGGGGGGGGGGGGGGGGGGAATGACAGGAACAAACAAATGGGATGAATAAGAAATGAAATATCCAAAATAACACACCATCTCTCTGCAAATAATAAAAGCATGCCCACCGACTTGAAGATCCTGTAAGTTAACTTTAGAAAAGTAAACGAGGAATCGGGGATGATCGTGTCATTTCTACACTCTTCACATATGGCAGAAATGATGAGTTTGGTGTGAAGGCTGATTTTCTGTCCTCTATTCAATCACTGGGCCAATAGACTGACTATATCCTTGTACAAAACGCTGCTCTAATCACACCCATTTGAGATCCATTGCTAACATGTAGGCCTTTGAAATATTGTTTCAAATGTAGCATATTACGAACCGAATCAGAATACATCACAAAGCTTCACATGCATTATTTTACAGTTTAATCAGTACAAGAAATCAGATGAATGTACAGATGAAGACATTCAGTCAAAAGGAAAAGGATCATGCACATATAATAGGAAAAACTGCCATAAAAAAATCTTGAAAGGAATTTCAAAATAATTGTTCTCCATATAATCTGGCTCCACTGGTGTAAAAACAAGATGAATTTGAGAAATTGCAAGCATCACCTAATGATTATTCAAATGATTATCATAGGTTCCTATTGATCATTTTTAAGTAATATGGTCTTAAAATTGATAAACTACACAATATGAAACAGCTGTTGTAAAGTTGTGGGTTTTTGGAGTTATATACAGGTAGCTAATACCTGATACAACATGTAAGTATTTCAATTAAGATAACATTTCTTGCTGAAAAATGATCTTGCATGTCATTACATCATGGTAACAAAAACTTATTAATTCTGTATCTGCTGCCAGTTACCATCAGTGACTTGTAAATATCTGAAAATCAGAAAAATTAAAATGAAATATCTGAACATATTTGGAATGAGAAATGGGAGTTGTCGGGATAAACTATTTTATTTACACATTTTAGACTCAAAACAAAAATGAATGGCATGTCTTCTCTAAAATATATTACTGAATGTTAGTTTTCATTAAAACTGTTCCTTCCCAGAAGTATTTTATTAATAAGTGGTATAAATAGTAGTGAATGTGTAGCGCAGCACAGACATGATGTGGTGTGAAGTCAGCTTTTGTCTGCCACTTCACACTCATAATATAATAATAAAGGTTGTAACTCCTGGAACAGCTGACACAGCTGTCTGACAACAGCAGGTGAGTACTGCTGAGAGTGGAATACAAAACTACAAATAGGAGGTAGTTAGTTAAAATGGCGACCACTGGGCTTGTGCAAATCCTCACCACATTTGCATGCATCATTTTTGCATGTGTTGTCGTCAGCTGTTGATCCTAAATTGTCCTACTCTAAAATGTTCCTCACATGTATGCTGTGCTGCTTGATTTATGTACAGATTTGCATAGCCAGACTATCTTTATGGCGCACTGAACCTGATTCTGTAATTTAACCTAATGAGAGCAGAGCAACCGCATTTAGTATCTGCCATAAAACAGGGGAAAATATGTGTAATGTGAAGAGGGATGCAATGTGAAATGCACTGTGTTAATCAGTGCAGCCAGATCTGAGGATTATTTTACTGAAATCTAGACTTGTGTCACAGCACGGGTCTAACAGCTGATCGGCGTGTTACGCAATGTAAATCCGATCCTAGCTCTAAATGCGGGTGCACAGCAGATGTGAGGCGTGACGGCGCATGGTGTCTCGCATGTGACGTAGAATTTGTGTGTTGGATTGTGGGCTCGGAAGGACTCGTGTGGGTACGGAAAGCCAGAGCGGGCGATTTGTGGATCGTTTGTCAAGCAAGTGAGCAATCCCTTGTATGAGATCACGATAATATAATGTCGGGGGACAACGAAGAAACACAGACGGCAGAGGACACATCGGTAGAGGAGAAGGTAACTGTGCAACAGAATAGCAGTTTAGCAACAACAACAGCGACAGTGACTTCGTTATAGCTAATGCTACGGTATGTAGCCTAGCATTCGAGCCCCACGCTCGTTATTGTTGGCTTGTCAATTAAAGCCAAATACGATTCATCGTTTAGAATATTTAGTTTAATGTAATTTGTCAAGCCTTGCATCGACTTTACGTTACCCCTTAGTTGGTCTAAGGTTTTGGATGTTAATAGAGCGGATGGTTGGGGTGAATGTCAAACATACCGCCAGCGTTAGCAGCTGCTATTCGCCAAGCTAGCTGTCATGACACTTTTAGCAAAGTGGTAACAGTTAGCTCAGCTGCTAACTTTAGTTTAGATCAACCCAACAAATTGCCGTACATTTTTTGTTTGAAGCCTAGTCACGGTAACGTTATTTCAAATGCCACCTTAGCTAATGCAGCTTTGTGTGTTGCTATTTGCCAACTAATACTAGTTAACCGCCCCAACTGTAACAACAGCTATTTTGCAGTACTATTGGCCTACAGCTAATCCTAACCTGTGGTAAAACCCACTTAATCAAGTGTAGGTTTGCTCCAGTTAAATTACATCAAGCTTAAAGGGAACACTATTTACATTACGCCTGATAGCAAATCGCATTGGCGGTCATTTGAACATGCACTTAAACTAAGTGTGCTGAATATTTTATGCTTATCTGCTTTGATAATATTGTTTTAACGAGCAATGTTTGATGTTGATGCATAGACAATATTCAATATGTTAGGGTTTAGTAAATATTAGTATATGCTGGCAAAGATCTCATCTCGACAGTCAGATGATCTCTCACATTACAACAGTGACGTCAGATGACAAATATTTCATAGGGAGCATGGCGGCGCTTTTGAATGTATTCCAATATGCAGTAACTCTTGAGCTTTTAAAGCTAAATATCTCTGCTTTGTCTAAAGTCCTCATGCTTCTGCTTGTTTTCAGGAGATTCAGGACAATGTCATCAGTCCTGAGAAGGCAGAGGAGGCCAAGCTGAAGGCCAGATACCCAAATATAGGAAACAAGCCTGGTGGGGGCTCTGATCTGCTTCGCAAACGCCTACAGAAGGGGGTGAGTTATCTCGTGTTATCTCGGGCTCCACAGGGTACCTCTAAAATATGACAGCAATTTGTGGCATTTGCTCTCTTAACCATCTAAATAATTTAAGCTGGGCAGTCTTCAAAACCTGTTTGTTGCATGCTGAAGATACAGTTGATTTCTCCATGCATTTTTATTGAAATATTATAAAACTGAAAGCTCACTGTATTAGGAGCTTTCATTATGAACACGTGCAAGTTCTGTTCATTTTTCATCATAAATAATTTAAAATATAAATCTTATGTTTCTCCACAGCAAAAGTATTTTGACTCTGGTGACTACAACATGGCTAAAGCGAAGATAAAGAATAAGCAGTTGCCCACAGCTGCACCAGAGAAGACTGAGATCACAGGGGACCACATCCCCACCCCCCAGGACCTGCCCCAGAGGAAACCTTCTCTGGTAGCCAGTAAACTAGCAGGCTGATGACAGCCTCAACAGCCCCAGCAGCAGCAGCTCCCAGCCCTAACCTTCCCCACTCAAGTCTGTAACATTTCCTCTCCCTCCCCTCACAGCACCACCTGTCCCCTGCCTCTGGACCCCACCCATATGGAAACTATACCTAACACCCAGCAATCTGGCTAGCTGGTACCTTCAAATCCTGCTTTCTTTTTTTTTTTTTTCACCCCATTGGGCCCGGTCTCAACTACCTCCTATCCTAGTTTTTTTTTTTTTCCCTCATTACTCCCCTTAACTTACTGCCCTTGTCACTGTCCCTTTTTATTTCTTTGTTCCTTTTTATTTTCTCTTTACTTTCATGCAAAATACATTGAAAGTCACAACATCCCAGGGTGAGTGTGATGAGTGGATTGTGACACCTTTACATGGCTGATGGACGACTGACGCGACAGTGAAAACTGGTGCGAGCAGAAGCTGTGTCTTGTATGGCTGGATGGCTTTAGTATGGTCATCCATCAGTTGGGAAGTGTGTGTATGTAAATATATATATATATATATTTCCTCTTTTTGGCACTGGGGCAGACACCAGCCTTTTTAGAGCATTTTACATCATATTTGTATCATTCACTGTATGTCCCTATTCTAAATTATGCTCTCATTATGCTTTAGTGATTGACTGAATATTGTAATCCAGAGGCCAAGCTCAGTTTTGTCAACATTTGATTGTAAACCATGGGAGGAAGCTGTACTTAAGGACCACATGGTGAAGGCAAGAGTGTCATCTGAAAGTGCATGTGTGATGTTCCCAAAGGCAAACTTCACTGAGCTGTGTTTTAAATCATCAAGGTGTAATTAGCATAGACATTTAAACAGATGCTGAAAAGCTGATGTGCTACATGCAAGCACTGGGTGGCATCCAGACGGTGCATTCAAGACACTTAGAAAAAGGCAAAGTTCTACTTTCAAGAGTGAAAAGAGGGGATAGTGTTGGTGCAGTTTGAAGTGTAATGTTGAAAGTTTACACTGTATTTATAGTGTGCCGTGCAAAGGGTTGATCATCGAGAACCTATTCCAAATTGGAACTGGTTCAAAACTCTGATTCCATCAGAATCCTTTAGGAATTTAAATTTTGATTCTGTTAATTGGTTCCCAAATAAATTTCACTTGCACCCAAGTTAAGTTTTGGTTTCCATGGTGATGGCTCGCAGCTTCCGTTGTTTCCGCCTCACAGGTTGGACGGGTACTGCGAGCCGGGCTCCGCCATGGACCGCATGACATGGCACTCAAAAGTGTGGTTTTATTTTGCCCTGAAAAATGCCAGGTCAGCACAGTGCAGCACCTGTGCCAAACTTATTTTGTGCAAGGGAGGATGCACAACTAACATGACTAAACTCCTTAGCCTACACGGTGTACAAACGAGTGAGTCTACCATGTTTGAACGTATGCAGATTGCTAATGCTAGTTGGCAGTGATGGGACACTCCATTCAGTTCTGCAGCAAAGGGAAGAATGTCACAGAGAGGTGACAGCTTATGTGATGAAAAGGCTGCAACCCTTCTCAGATGTAGAAGCTTTGACATTTAGGTAAGCAAACACAAGAATTTAGCTTAGCTAGCTTTAAATACACTTCTCCCCTGCGAAATGAGGAGCATGTGGCCTGCTTTGACCCTCCCCTTCAAAGAACTGGAACTAAAAAGCTGAATCAGAATCGAATCCAAACTATGCCCAATCCTTGCCCTGAATGACAGCGCAGTCATCCTCCTCAGGCCAAAGGTTATTGTTTTAAGATCTGAATGAATCATCAATGCTTAAAGAGTGTTAGAGCAGTATATGAGACCTGAAAGCTAACTTCCTGTCAGTAGGGACCACTTTTTGTGTTCTGTATGCTGTGTGAGCACACTGAATTTATGGTTTAAAAATACTGGGAACAACTCTTGGCACTTGGATCAAATACTGCTACAAATTATGTTCAGACTTGGGAGGTGAGAAAAATGTCTATTGCATATGCATATGTCTCTGCATAAGTTGTCATAGTTTTATCTTAAAATGTCCTTGTAAAGTGCTTTTTCTGGGTCCTTACTGACTGGATGAAGATGACCTATGTGGTAAATCTAAGCTAGAATTTCATCTGTCTGAGCCGTGCATGTATATGGCTGCCCTGCTGTCACTTGGTGCCATTTTGTTATGTAAATAAAATAGTTTTGCACAAATGTTTAATTGCGGTGTCGTGTGTCTTATGTTGACTTTGATATTCAGGAAATGTTCAATACATACAATATGGAATCTCAGAGAGCCACAAAAAAGCTAACAGTATATTTACAATTTGCATTTTTGATTCATATTGAAAACATGTTGCTAAAGGAAAACAGTCGTTTTCTCCATTTAGTTTTTTTATGTGGTTTTGTGGAAATGTCTTTTTTAATCTTTTTTCATCAAAACTGAATATACAAGCTTTTTTCTTTCATATGTTTTTGAAGTGTGTATAGCACCTGACCCATGTAGCCAGTAGTTAGATGCAGTTTAGGGAGTGTTATAGTACTGTGGGCGGGGCCCTGGGTTCTCATAATTTAGTGGTATGCTATTTACGAAATAAATACTTTTACTCTTTAAACTTCAAGTTGAATTATGAAAAATGGTTGGTGCCTCCACTCAGCTGAATATATGATGTACAAGTTTTATCTCCAGCTGAAAATTATGATTTATGTGCAGTGTGTGTTCTTTTAACAACTTAATCTTATAACAGATTTGAACACAAAAAGACTTAAATGAAATGTAAATGTCATACACAATACTTTAAATATAAACTATGAATTTTAGTAAATAAATCAATCTTTACAAATAGTATTAAAATCAATTGTAGCGATCAGGTTCAAATTCAATTTCCGTTGTAATATACTCTCACTCACACACTCTGCAGTTTAACTAAATAGTGTCCTTTAAAATAAAACTTTGCAGGTCTGTGTCGATGCTTGTGAGCGTTGTTGTCTGAAATCGTGACTGTTTTAAAAACAAAAAGTAAAGTAGCATGTGCATAACCTTCTAGCAATCAGTTGGACAAGAAGGGAGATGAGCTGGTGAAGGCCTTGAGGAGGGGAACAGCAAGAGGAACTATCAGTGGCTGGTGGCAAAAAACCAGAGGAGGTCCTTGGATGTTTCAGATTCAACCTCTAACTAAGGATTACTATTACCTGGATGAATGATAATCTACAACAACAAACCAGAGGAGGGGATGGTTGAAACCTGGGTCTTCTGTGCTCCAATAAAGTTTGAAACACCCATAATGGGTTGTTTCTAGCTCAACATTGGCCGTGTGGCTTTACCTTGAAATTATAGTAATTTGGCATTCAACAAGTTCAACTGTAGCTCTGTTCGAGGCTAAGCATTATCAAATATAAATGTTAAAGTACTGACAATTAAAGAATTTTAATAAAAACAAATATGAATATAATATAATGTAAATAAAATATATCATTATATTACATTTAAACAACTGTTTGATTACTGATAATATCACTATTTTTTAAAAGTTGAGTGCTTTAATAGTATTTCTAAATACAGTAGCTCTGCTTTAGCCTTTTAGTTGTTGTATTTCCATGTCTTCACCATCAGGGGGCGCATTTTTCCACGCGGCAGCAGCTTTCCCCGGTTGGCTCGATCACTTCATCCATCATACCCAGAATGCAAAGTGAGACGCCGAAACCTCAGCAGCAGTCTCAAGCCTTTCAGGTTATCATGGCGATAAGAGACACATCTTTCCCTTGAATCCCCGCTGCACAAAGGATATATTCCTCCGCCACATGAAAACACACACCGAGTCTCATGCAGCGAGAGGACCTGCCGGAGTTTTAGCCGAGACTGGAGAGAGGACATAGCGAGTGACGGTCATGGCAGCGTCGGAGCTATACACAAAGGTGAAACAACTGTATATTTATGTCTGTATAGCTGAGTGCTAGCATATTGGCTAAATAAACGTCCTATAGCAGGTTCACCGTCATGCTAAATACAGTACCTACATTTTCAAGCTGTGTCTAAACATGCTGACACTTTGGTTTACGCTGCGGGAAAATTTAGGTTTTTTAAAAGCAACTCTGGTGATGGTGTTAAATGAATGAAAATGATTTTAAAACCACACAAAACGTGCTGGTATGTGTTTGCCTATGTAAAAATACATGGAAGCGTTGAAATCAGTGCAAACCAAAAGACAGATGCGACAGAGAATCTTTTTTTTTTTTTTTATAAAAGTCGTACTTTTTCAAAATACATTATTATTGTTGTTGTTGTTGTTATTATTGTTATTATTATGTCATTTGTCACATAGTTTCTACACGAAACCAAGATATCTCCTCTTTAGGCCTTGACGTACAGTAGTCCCCCACTGTAGGATAGGGGGCTCGGATGATGCAAAGGCGGTGCCAACCATCATGGGGGCTCTGGTTTTCTCATTATAAATCGTAATATTTGGTGTTAGCTCAAGCTGTTGCATCTTAATGACAATATTTTAGTTTTTTTATTTTGATTTTGGCGCCCGACTCAGGCTTTAGCCTCGGTTCTCTGGGATACGAGCCGAATCCTTCAGGCTGGGTATCACTGAGATGCTGCCGCATCCAGATAGTTTAGCATCCTTTAGCATCCAGGATGCTCAGACCTGTAGAGGCCCTGAAGCCTCAGTCTAGCTTTATAGAATAATGAGAATATGACAATGCTGCCTGGAGGCCTGTTACACTAAAGACTCACAAGGTCGAAGTGCTGCTGCTGCTGTTTGTAGTATCTCTATTATCGCAAACCAAGGCAAGAGAGTGGCGTGTGTGTTGTGATTGTGTGAGGGAGGGAGGGTGAGGGAGATGAGTCACCCATCCCCCTTCTTTGAAAGCTGTGTTCAGCTTGAACAAGGTTGTGGTGGAGGGGAAACGTGACAGTGGGTGTCATAATGATGAGGAAGATATTACCTGCCATCATGAGTTAAAGGAATTTGTGTTATCACCAATGTTGTTTATCTCCAAAAGTTGTCAGGAGGTTTTGGTGGAAATGTTTTTGCAGAGGTGGATCTTGGGCTAAGGATGAGTTGATTAATTTTTAAATTTTGAGGTCAATCCATGTACGGATGCACATTCTGGATCACGTTCACTTTTTTGTGATGATAAATTTGTGATGATGATGTTGCAAGATAGGGCCTTTAGTTGCCCTCCTAGTTGCTTTAAAAATTTAAGATGAATAAGGGTTGCTATCTGCTTTCGCTCTCTTTCAATGAAAGAAAATGCGTCTGTTTTGCTTAAGAGAACCTGTGTGAAATAACAACAAGCCACAGAACAGCTTGTAGATTTAGGCTGAGACTGTTAAATCTGTTTCCTCTGCCACAAGGAATTGGTTTGCAGCCAGCCATCAATTTGACTGTCTTGTTACATTTGATTGTAGTTGGTTGTAAAATTGCTTTGAGTGTATGTGTGATGCCTGCAGGGAAACACAAAGTTAGTTTTTTGGTTTGAAAGGTAGTCTGTTTTAAAAGTCAGCCTCCGATATCAGATACCTCTCTATGATTTACTTTTCCTACACACGGCTAGAAAACACTTTGCCCTTTGTGCGTATGAGTCAGCCATATAGAAGCTTATTGAGCGGGTCTGGGCTGCTTGGACACATGCACACAAATGCACACACAGCATCATATTCTGCTCCAATCTACGTTTGGCTCCTGTTTGCCCTGGCTGCCAGTGCAGAGAGAGGTGGGTCAAATGTGAAGGCAGATTTTATAGATTGTAAAAGAGGGGCAAGGAAACTGTTGTAAACATTAATTGGCAAAAAAAAATCTGAGTTTTTATTAGATCTGCTTGAGCCAAATTCACCAAGTAAATCAAACCAGGATAGACACTAGCAGGAGGTGGTGAATGTGAATGAAACAGAGCTTTGTAGCTAAAAGCAAAGAGCATGAGGCTACTTTCATGGAAATTGAAGTGAGGCAATGGCAAAGCCTCCATAACATGACTCAGAGATGGAGAAGCCATTCAACACACAACCTAGAGTTTCAGAAATACATACTGCATGTGAAGGACTCGATTTATACAGGTCATAAGTAGGGCTGTCGGTATCATGAAATGTAAGCCGATAAGTAATTGTCATACAATTAATTGCGATTAATGATTCAATTGCAGTTACAGAGATAATCATAATTCTCATCATTTCGACTTTTAACAAAACACATCCACCTCTGCCACCCATCAGTTTCCAGTTTCATGTATGTGATTCAGCATCAGACAAGATGGAAGACAACAGGTGAAGAGGTATTTAGGAAATATCAACACGTTTCTTGACAAACTAATCAAATGGACTTAAGTGTCATGGTTACTTACATGTAATCTGCCATTTCCAGTTTTCCTTCTGTATCAAACAGCGGAAAGCTTTAACATGACATGTTTAAGGTAATTAGCCTCAGCAGACTTCAGGTATGCCTCGGGACTTCATTGTGAATCAAGATTAAATCTTATGGTCAGAAACCAGCAGTCCGGCTGAAACTTGTGGTGCACGTATGGCTACACAGCCCTCAGTGATGTGAGAGAGCAGGTGTTGTCTTGAACAGCTGGCGGAGAGGAGAACACTTGCTGATTACATCACTTGTTTGGATGTTTTCTAAAGCACACCGTGCTTGACTGAAATATCTCACCATCTATTTTGGTTTGTAGTGAAAGTTTGCTCAGATATTCATGGTTCCCAGAGGATGATTACCACTGACTTTGGTGACCCTTTAACCTTTCCTTTTGTGCCACTGTGACATTCATATTTGAGGTTTTGAGTGATACATCAGCTGCATCTGTTGGTGAGTTCATTGTTTAACGTCAGTGGTTTATTTTCTTCTCCCCAGCTCTAATTTAGAGCATGTGCATTAGATCACGGAGATAACCTTGTTAAAGTAATTACGCAGTCATGTTGCGTATGCTTTGGCATGTAGTCCTCGGTAGTCCTGTCATATACAAACGAACACACCGACGGCTAATGCATGAATGACGGCCCCATGTTTATAGCCAAAATCTTGCTTTTTACTCTAATGTTCAGAGTGACAGTGCAGCGTTTATCTCTTGTGATTACTTAGGAAACAAACCTTTATTTTGGCATTCTGTTTGTTTCAATTTTAACTTGTAAAGTAAGTGAAATGTGTCATTGATGCACAACACAGACACATTAGGATTAGAAACTGAAAATTGAATTAATGTTGGGATATCAGTGAGTTGTGCTCCTCAAAAACGAGAGGATACTTTCATTCCACTGTATGTGCATCTGTCAGACAGTTGGTTTTTGGGCAAGTCCTGATTTCTCGATCTGAGCGTCTGTCTGCCTCACAGCTCATGTGATCAAGAGAGGAAGCCCAAATGTTTGATAGACAACAGGAATGGCCAGTCATCTGTCACAGGGCAAGGAACTTTGGGAAAGGTTGGTGAAGGCTGCTTCTGTCTGCAGGCACAATGGGAAGGTTTCATTCACCAGAAAATTCTGCAGCTCAGTGCTCAGTTAGTGTCTGGTCTTGTGTTGTGTGACCGGAGGCATCCAGAAAACCATGAGCTGTAAGACTTGATAAAGAGGCAAGATGAACCGGGAGTTGGAGTATATGTTTTTCCAAGTAAGTTTTTTACTTCTCCTAAACTCATCCACCATTCATTGATCAAGAGGACATGTAGCCTAAGAAAAGCTTCTGAAATTGTTATAGAAGATGAGAAATTTAACAGTCTGAACTCAGGACAAGCTGCTCTCTCTTTTTAGCAGTGTGTGCTTCTTTGATTAGTGATCTGTAAACTTCTGGTCATTGTATTGAGCATATTGTATCTCCTATATGTCCATGGAGCCCCAGTTCTGGCACACCCTGCTTCCATAGGTATGTGACTGAAAGCAACAGGTCAGTAACCTGATTTTAGCCTGAGTTGTTTTTTAAAAATGTGAATAAAGGCAAAATTCTTGTTTCAGATTGTTGAAATGCAATCACTGGAAGTAGTTTCAATTTTGTCCCAGTCTTTGTAGGTACAAGACTGCATGTCTTTGCAGGCCTCACCACCTTGTTGGGGAAATGGAGAAGCTATATTTTCTCCTAATCCAGTGGCATGCTAGCATCCTTGAGATACACCTGACCATATAAATCATTTTCCCACAGGTTAACTGTTAGCTTAGCAGTTTGTATGTAGCAGCAAGGGGAATAACATTTTGAAAAACCAAAAAGTGGTGGTGTTTTTTTGTTTTTTTTCAATTGTATTGTTTGTAAATTTGTTCTTAATTTTTAGAAGTTTCCTGACCTATTGTCTGGTATAAACATAAGACAAAAGAATGGCTGTGTGCTGATTCTCCTACCCTGACATAATATAGAGAACTGAACTGCTCTTAAGAGTCAGCACTGACTGAACTAATGTGATTAGGTGCAGGGCAGCGTCACACCTTCTTCGTGAGCAACTCTGATCTGTATTAATCACTGGACATTGGTACGCTAGTTGTGCCATGAGTATAGTTAGGGAACACCATGGGGTAGAGTGAGACAAGCAGGGTTTCTTTCCAAACCAGCTCTCCACCAGCACTAAGATCTCGGTCTTGGCATCATGCTGTGTCTGTCCAGCTTAGCAGAAAAACAGCAGATTCTCACATGAGTGGCATCATGTGATGTGAGGCCTCTGCAGTCTGGGACTCCATTGATGGCTTTACTGAGAATCTATGAGCAAAACACTTCATGCACCACTGCAGCCGTCTGGATAGTTCTCTCAGCAAGACTGTTCTTTAAATGTTTTTAAGTTTTAATGTGCTGTATTTCCACTTGATTCACTTTCATGCCCTTATCTCAATCTTAACTCCTCTTCAAAGTTGAAAGAAGATGATAATAATTATGACCTCATTTTATTTTTACTTCTGCCAAGGAGGTTATGTTTTCGTTGGTTGGTTGGTTAGTTTGTCAGCAGGATTACGCAAAAACTACAAAACTGATTTCCAGGAAACTTGGTGGGAGGATGGGTCTTGGGCCAGAATAGCCTCAATTAAACTTTGGTGTGGATCAGGATAAGGGAGCAGAACTAGGATTTTTTTTCACTTAAACATTGTGACACATTTTCTTTAATTTCTCAAGGAAAAATGCATGGATCATTTATGGAAATTTAGGGGGTTGGTATCTATGAGCGCGTGCAATTTGAAAAAAATCAGGATCCACCAGATGTTTTCGTAGAGGGTAGTCTGTCTTGTAAATTGTGGTAACAGGGCTGTTAGTTTGATTTTAGAGGGTTGACTGAATTAAAGGGGACTGTTGGGCCTAATTTCGTTTTGATTGTATTCTGTATGATAATGAAAATGTTTTGTAGACTTAGTGCAAATACAGTAGACCTAATGCAAAGAGCAGCTCATTGCTGTAAATCTTGCAGAAATCAGCAGGTTGAAATTAGAAACGAGTGGTCAGACAAGGTTCTTTTAGGTCCTGTTAGTGTAAGTTTAGGCATGAGAAAACACTGAGCGGACTCAGAGTCACAGCAGGCCACGGTGTCTCCTGTGAAAGCTCAGAGCTCAGTATTTGCAAGGTGAAGTCTCTCTAATCTGTTTTTGGCTTAGTGCAGATTTGTAAACACATCTCAAGGATGCCCCGCCCCTACTCCCCCAACACACACACACACACACTATGAACATGTATACTACACACATCGTTCCCAATGCACTGATCTCTCCAACCTCCAAATCTCAAAGTCTTCCTCTATTTTTGCATAGGTGTTGCAGTCAGATCAAGCGCAAATGGTAGTTTAGAGCAGCGTTTGTCAGCATATTTTCAGTCAGGGCACCTTTTAAATCTATGCAAAAAATCTTTCATCACCCCAGTCTAAAATGTGTTTGTAAACTTACACTCTGGGCAAATGGGAGAATGCACATAGCCCCTCTTTTCTGGCAGGGATGGATGACAGGCAGACACATAGCTCCTGGTCCACAGCCCTCAGTCACTCCCTGTACTTGTTCTTGATGTACAGTGGTGTGAAAAAGTATTGGACCCATTCCTGATCTCTTCTATTTTTGTGTGTATCTCATAAAATCTAAACACAAAATGCAAGTTGTAAATGATTGTTATTTAGTGAGAAAAAAGGTTGCCTTTGTTTCACTATAAGTTCTCGTAAAGCTCAATTCGCAAAAACACTTAAACGAGAATGGAGACAGATTTGTATTGCGCTACATGAAACCATTGGGTACTCATTTTGCAATGATATCCAAAAACCTGTCCAAAGCCATGTCTTCTTTTGAGTTTCCAGTGCTCACCAACTCCAAAGGTCACAGAACCAATCAAACTGTGCAAAAGACTTAGATGGAAAATAGTCATTAAATCGCTCATCAAGAATTTTCAGATGCTCATAGATAATGTCAGGAGGAAATGTGCTGCTGTTCCGTGTTCACTGCACACGGGAAACATGTCAAGCCTGTCCTGTTCCACAAAGGAACATAGTGCATTGTGCATACTGTAAATGAAAGCTGTAGTAGATAGTCAGTCATATGCTGAAAATGGATGTTTACATCATTCAATGTTCACTGTTTCTGTCTGTGTTTTATGAAAAGCTTGAGTCATGATGTTAGCAGTGGTTGCAGTCATGGCAACCTGTAGCCATATGTGAATGTAATGAAATCTTGGTGTAGTTGACTCCAATAAGATTAGCTGGTGTTAAACCCTGAGTTAGCCTAATCTGGTCCTGATCTTTTGTCTCAGTTAAACCAGGATTAGCATCAGACCAGTCTTGTACCTTCAAGAGCAGAGTTTCCCTTCTCTGAACTACCCTGCAGCCACTGTGAGGGAAAGTTCATTATTCGATATGAAAGAGCTTGTGTCATTCAATACTTGATGTGTCAGAAAAGCAGTACATCGCTTCTACAACACTGATTCTGCTATATGTCAGTGTCTTCCTCCAATATGATTGATGTGATCCCTCTTTATTGAACTGATAGTACACCGGTTGTCCAGGGGAATCCCTTGTGACTTTAATAGTACCATGATATCTATATATCTGGTAAACATTAGGCATGAATTCTTGATATTTTGTATGGAATTGTTTTATTGCATTTTTTGTGGAGAAAAATTTCTATCATACAACTTTTCAAATAAAATTTCAATTTGCCTGGATTTAAAAGTTGGGGAAACACTGTTGGCATTGTCATCATGCAAATCAAAGAAAGTATTGATTAAATTCAAATATTTTCATGTGATGCCAGCAGCCCAAGACCGTGAATAATAATTTTCACCACATTTAACTCTCAAAATGATGAGAATGAGTGTTTTTTTCTTTATCATAGCACATAGGACTGTCAACAGAATCCAGGAATATTAATAGCTTATCAGTGTTCAACTCGACACAGGACTATCAACAAAACTGTAAAGCCAACAAACATAAATAACCTGGTTATAGTTCCGATAAACGTCCACCATGGCTCTTTTTAATGTAAGGTCATTAACAAATAAATCTTTTTGTATAAATGAACTCATCAATGATCATCAAACATAATCAATCTTGACTGAGACTTGGCTGGACACAGATTCACCTGCCACACTGACTAAGGTCTGTCCACCCACTACACCTATACTCCTCCTCATCCAGAGGAGGAAAGAAGGGTGGAGGGACAGCTGCAATCTACAGGGGCAGGGATGTAGGCCCAGGAACATTTCATACTTTTGAATATGATAATACTTTTTTATATCCTCACCCAAATTTCCTCGCAGTGACAGTATATAGATCCTAGATCATCTGTCCCCACTTTTCTTTATCTGAATTGTCAGCGTTACTGTCTGTCATTCTCATTGGCCATTACTGTAGTATGTTAATTGGTGATTTAAATAAACATCCTGATGATCTTGCAGATATACCGTTGCCAAAAAGGTTTTAGACTTATTGGAATGTATGGCCTGTAAACAGCATGTTAACACACTGACTCACAAACACAGACACACCCTGGACTTAGTCATATCATACGGCCTCCATAGCAGCATATCATCTGTCACTGATCTGGCTCTCTCTCTGGGTGTTTTAAAAAATTTTTTTTTTACAGTTTTGACCATTCTCTGCCAAAAATCACAGAATGTATTGTCAACAAAATGCGGCATTACCCCTGAATTACCATCATCCTGTGAAGACCATCAGTTTAACCATAAAATGAAAGGGAAAATAGTTTGCTTCAATTTTTTCAGTCTGTCTTTTGTGATTTTTCAGCCATATTTAAGTCCAGTACTACATTTCTGTAGTATCCCCTTCATCCTGTGCAATAACCAAATCAGAGATAGCTTGACTGGCTTTTCCTGGAGTAAAAGAAAAGCAATTCAATGTGTGCTCAGGGTGAGATCACACGGAATATATTACTATTCATTTCAGATTAGATTGGCATTTACTGACTAGATGCAGATGGAAGTAGATAAAAGGTGTTGCATTGTTCGTATGCATGCTCCACATGTTGTAATTCTGGTCTATTGGCAATAATGCAAGTGATATTTTCTAGTTTCATCGCTATCTGTATCTGTCTCAGCTCTGCATTTGGCATATTTAAAAGCACATTTATCATATAGAAAGCATATGACCACACTCAATACCCAGAGGTGAAGAACTTTTTTTATTACAGACCCATAAACAAAATGTTGTTTCTCAGTGGCAACTAGAGTTCATAGACGATGTGTGTGTGTGTGCAATTATGCATGCAGCATATGTGGATAAGCTCAATGCAGTCACACTGTCATTATGTGATTTCTGATGTCATAGATGCTCTGACGTCTTCTCTTCTTTCTTCGTCTCCCCTCTCTTCCTCTGCTGCCCATAACACATCTGCCTGACCACCATCCAAGGCAGACAGAGAGGCGGCACTCTGACTCACCACGTTTGTTTCCCCGGCATGTGTTTCATTGTGGAGGATTATGTCCTTTAAACGCCAGAATCCGTGTTTGTGTGTGTATTTGGTTGACTTTCATCCTTTATTTCTCTCTCCTGTTTTCTGAACCCAAGGGACTTTGTTGGTCTATAAATATAAGTCTCTGCAGCTGCAATGAATCGCTGTCTGTCCGTCTTTTTTTCCTGTGCTCAGACAAACAGACACACACCTCTGTGAGGGAAGAGAAAGGACAGAAATGTGCAGACCAGCAGCATCTTCAGCGTTAAATCATTCCAAAATAATCCCACTTGACACACCTACTGATGTGTGTGTCTGTGTGTGTCTATGTGCATGAGGATCATCATGAGAAGCACCAAGTGTGCTAAGTAGCACAGCAAATTCTCTGTGAGGTGTGATGCTGCTCAAACCTCGCTGTTGCTATTTTAATCCTCTGTCCTCCTGCTCCTCTCCTCCCTTTCTCTCTCTACCTCTCTCTCTCTCTCTCTCTCTCCCTCTCTCTATATCTTAAACCACTAACAAAATGGTGGAATGGGATGAGTGATGAAGACGTGCAGGCAAAGAGGCCATGTCTGGGTAAAATGATAAAACTAGCCTCTTAGCATACAGTTCTAACAGCTATGACCAACAGCTCAGAGGCAGTCTTTCCGCTATTTACATTTTGCATGGCGGTCCACAGTTAAGTCACAGGACCTGGAGACACGCAACACCTGATCTGGATTTATTTTATCTTTTTGGAAGGTGGCCAGGGAAAACTCACTGATATTCCTCAGGAAAGCATATATGAATGACAGTGACTGTTTCACTAATGCTGTTTGATATTGTGTCACATTTCAGATGAGACCAATCTTTGTGTGGAAAGGCAGAGAAAATGGACTGGTGACAACTTTATGCTCCACATTTCCATCTCCCTCTGACCCTCCATGTTTAGTCAGGCTATTTTACATGAACTACCAGCTCTGAGGACTAGAAATATGCAGGGTCAGGCTCAAGACATTCAGGGCCGAAGCAGTGGCAGTTTGCAGGACCTGCAGGTCCAACTACCTAATGCTGTGTCAAATATAAATGTTGGTGAGCAGTAAAGCATGTATTTTGAAAAGAAAGCAGTATTTAATCTTAAAAGTAGTCGTTTAATATAGTAAATCTGGTATTAAAAACAAGTTTTAAAAAGTTGTGTCTCTCTCTTGTACCAAAGGTCCCTCCACAGTGGTTAAAAAAATATTTGAAGTTCCTCCTCCATTTTGCACCACTCCCTGCCCTCTCTCTCATAAATAACAAACAGTCACTAATGTAACATAAATAGAGATTGATTTTGTAGCAACACTAAATGTTCATTCAGTTAATAACATCTGAAATCTGAGATTGTTTTGGGTTCATGGCACAGAATTCTTTTTTTAATCTATCACAAACATAGATATAAACAGTATAAATAGTAAAAACATGTTGTCAAATAGAAATTCTGATTTGCTTTGCAGAAATAAATGGAAGAATGGATTAAATGATGACGTGTGTGCTTCACCTCTGCAGCTGTCTGTACTATGCTCAGTGCATGTGATGGCAGCTTAAACTACTTGCAGGCCACAACAAATCAAAACAGTGAGCTACAAAATGTGTTTCCTGAATTGTAAATTTTTTACTTTTTAATTAATCTTGCCTAAATTCACAATTTCCTTCTTTGAGGCACGAAAACAAAGCGACAGCAGCTCCGATAAATCTGTCTGCTTTAGCCAGGCAGACATGTTGAACATTGTCACAGCAGGTGACGGGCTGATTATGCCAATTCAATGTCAATAGTAATTAGACTGTTCTATTACTGTCACTGTTTATATTGTTTATTGGAAAATGAAACCACTTTGCAGATATTATTTGAATTTAAATGTTGATTGAGTTTAACACGTCCATCCAGCTGGAGGAAAAAGACGTCTCTTATTAGGATTACGACAGAAATGTTACTCTAATATACAGTCACTCTGCACACACACTATCAGCATCACTACACGCCTCTCTTGCAACCACTTTCTCTCACTTTGAGTAATTGTTATATAGTGCCTGTATAGGTCTTTGACGGCACAGTGGTGCAGCATTTAGCACGCTCACCTTTCAGCTAGAAGAATCCAGACCTGGGTCCATGTCTGCGTGGGTTTCATCTGTGTGCTCCAGCTTCATCCCACAGTCCAAAAACATGCAGTGTATGACTGTTCTCTGACCTGCACAGTCATACAACACCACGTCATACAGTCTAACCATTCTGGTGACTCCGTTTGGTGTCTCTGCTTGGGTGGAGAGGGATTGGATATAGAAATAAACTGTGACAACCTTTGCCTTTGAAGAAAAGCACATCCAGTCAGGCTCTGTGTTCACAGATGACAAATAGATATGATATATTTTGTTGATGGCTCTCAGTTTGAAATAGATTACATACATCGATTCAATGCCTTGTCTTTGCTTTCTGTGTTTGTTCTCCTTCCTTCTCTCCTTAACACAAAGAGGGGGGGGGGGGGGCGAGGGTGTGTGTGACCATGACATCATAATTGAGATGATTGATGCTGAAGCAGCAGACCAAATTAGCCAGTATCTCGCTCGCTGAACCCTCATACAATGACGTCTTTTTCTCTCGCATCTGAGAGATCATCCTCAGCAGTTATATGTAACAAAACCAGAGGAAGCCATGAAATCATAGTCAGACAGATTATCTGTCATGTGCTTCAGCTGCCCATGTCCTCATCATGAAAGAATCTTTCAGATACTCCGTATCAAAAGTTCACTGTTTGTTGAGTATTTGCTCGTGCTTGAAATGTTGGGATGATAACATGTTAAGGGTGTGTGTGTATCCTAATGTCCTGAATAATGCTTTTATTTTTTTTAAAAGAAGAGAGGATAATGTTTTACCTGCTCTGATTTTGAGAGTAATCATCTGTTAACATTTCACACTTAATGCCACTCTCTAGTTTACCTGAGGTGATGGATCCTGCAAAAACAAACCCACATAAATGTCAGGTGAAGTGGATAAAATTCATGTTACCGTGAAACAAACTTCTTTCAACTACGGCACCCTGCAAACACATTTTTCCAACACTGCAGGCCTCCTCCTTCTCCACATATGTTAGCTGGATTCCTCAGCCATGTGACTGCCAGTGTTCATCACCGTTTTCACCACATGTCTGTGATCAGCTGATTGCTCTCAGTCATAAGTCTGTAAGAAACACATTTCTAGTGAGGGGTTACGGCTGGTGTGTGTGAATTTACATTTATGGACACTACGGCATTCTTCAGTCATTAAACTCTATTTGTTCAACAGTTTGGTCCCACGACTCTGCTGACCATCACAAACCATGTGCTCATGAGTGTGAAAGGGAAAACATAAGAGCCCAGTGTTTTCTGAGGTCATCCTTTCTTTACTATTAGTAGAAAGGAAGTAAACTTTCCTGTAGTTTTCGTAGTTTGTAGTTTGTATTTACTTTTAAATTAAGAGGAGCAAACTTCAGACAGTATCAGCAAAATCTATAAATAATAATATTTGGTTTATCTCTTTGGGACACCCAGACATTTTGTTATTTTAAAAGACATGAAATGTATTTTTATAGTTACCCTAACAGTCAAGATTTAAGAATAAGTAGAATCTTGAAAAGGAGGTTTTGGGTTGGTAATGTAAAATGTATACAACCCCGGCACTTGTTGTAAATTGCATTCCTAAAGCGCTATGACATGTCTTAATCTAAAATGTAGTTTTTCCTCCCGTTTCCCTGTCTCTCAGTGTGCACGGGTGTGGATCCCTGATGCAGAGGATGTGTGGAGGTCTGCTGAGCTGACCAAGGACTACAAAAATGGCGACTCCTCCCTGATGCTCAAGTTGGAGGATGGAACGGTGAGAAAGAAAAGAAGAGTTAGTGTGGGAGGGAATTATTAGTCTTACTATTTTGTCTCCTCTCAGCTCATTTTATTGCCTTCACTGTCTCTCTCTGACTCAGAGACACTTCAAAGGGCTGGGCCTCATTAGTGGTTATTGGTTTTACCATCAGCACTCTCTACAGATGAGACCAGCTCACAAAGATTCCCCAAGGAGCAATTTGAATGTATAACAGTAACTGAATGCCTCATCTTTGAATGCAAACAGCCCCCAGCTCTCTGCCACATGTACACCTTTTAATGAATGCATGCTGCTGGCAAATCATTTGCCATATTGCTCTTGATGATGTATTATTTATGTGATCATATGTAAATATAGCCAGCATCATCATGGTGGGTACTGTATGTTTTTTGGTTGGCTGTTGTCAACAGTTTCCTATGAATTCGGTGGGAAAGTTTGGCTATGATCTAAGGAGAAAGTGGCAGATTTTTTGAACCAGTCCAGGCTAGATGAAGATCAAGGAATTATTTAAGTAGTGAAGGTTATTTCTGTACCTGAATATTATTCACCATTCAGTGGCCTTTACAGGCAATTGTTTTCAACATAGTTCATGCTTTCAAATGTGAGATGGAACAAATTCACCCAAACTCCCAAAAAAAAAATAATTTCTTTGCATCAGTGATAAGAAATATATGTCAAAAGTCAAAAGCAAGAGCCGAACATGTCAAGGATTTTTCACGTTAGTGCATTCAGAAGAATTATTTCAATGGATTTTATCAAAGGACTTGATTTAAGCTTTCAGCAATCAAAAGAGCACGTATCTGTCTCATCATTTGGTGAGCATAAACACAGCCTGTTGACAGAGTAATGCTGTAAAGAAAATCAACACTTTATGTTTGTATTGGTTGAGATACATACATAATTCAGGACGTTTGAAATACATTTTAATATCAGTCCTTGGACAAAGTAGTTTGCATTTTAATATGTGAGCTGTGAAAGACACAGGTAAAAAAAAACTGTATGAAAATATGTATGAATTCCCAGTATTGTATCATGCTTTGCTCAAAAGAGTGTACTGTGTCTCTGTTCTAACTCTCCTCAATCATCTCCAGAACATTGAGCACACACTGGACCCCAACACAAAGAACCTGCCTTACCTGCGAAACCCTGACATCCTGGTGGGCGAGAATGATCTCACAGCGCTCAGCTACCTCCACGAGCCGGCCGTGCTGCACAACCTCAAAGTCCGCTTCGTCGACTCCAAGCTCATCTACACTTACTGCGGTAGGTGTCGCTTTGAGCGTCTGATGAAGACCGACTGTATGTTGTCAGGGCTTCAGTGTAACATCCTACCTTTGAACTGACATCCAGAAAGGGTTAATGAAAAGAAAATAACTAGTGATACAGCATTAGTGAAGGAGATATCGTAGTATTCCTTTTCACCATGACAATATTTTACAATTAATCTGTCAAATTAAAAATCTTGAATGGTCCATTTCAGTAAATAGATGAGACTGTGGTTGATTTCTATCATGTTTAGAGCTCAAGCCAGTTATGCACCAAGACAAATTCCTTGTGGGTGTAGACTTACTTGGATATTAAGATGTTTCTGATTCTGATTCTGACTTTAAGTAATTTCACATGTGGTTCTCAGCCCCCCAAACGTCCCGTGTCTGCTGAAGAGTATCGGAGGAACACCGATATTTAACATGAAACTGCTTTATTCAGTGTTTTTGCTTGTTTTAATTACCGGGTCCATTAGAGATGGTCTGCTGGAGAAGAGGAGACCTCTGCAGATAATTTGGCTCTGAGTAAAAAACTTGTGAATGTCAACCACTAATTGAATCTTAATCTATGAATAAGCTTCATACCCAGATACAGTACACAAAGTTTAATATCTCTGAAACGCTGCATATAAGAGACTTTTTGGCCCGAGGCTAATAATTGTGTCATTTCAACAAGAGCTGCAGTGGAATCGTTTCCTTTTCAGGAACTTTGTAATCTTGCCATTGTTAGTCGTCCACTTGGTTGAGTCTGTTGTCCAATCAGAGCCTGTGTTTTTTAAACCAGCACCTTCAGTTATGGCCCTCTCAGTTTGGAAAGAAAAATCTCAGTGTGTTACCTGGTTAATGCAGCTGGTTAACTGATACTGTACTTCGCCTCTGTGTCTTAGGAATCGTTCTGGTGGCCATCAATCCATATGAGACGCTGCCGATCTATGGCACAGACATCATCAATGCCTACAGCGGTCAGAACATGGGAGACATGGACCCACATATCTTCGCTGTGGCAGAGGAGGCTTACAAACAGATGGCCAGGTTTGTGTGTGTGTGTGTGTGTGTGTGTGTGTGTGTGTGTGTGTGTGTGTGTGTGTGTGTGTGTGTGTGTGTGTGTGTGTGTGTGTGTGTGTGTGTGTGTGTGTGTGTGTGTGTGTGTGTGTGTGTGTGTGTTACCTGAGTACCCTTGGTTCTAGTCTCCTCGTTGCTCAGCCCTCCCTCTCTCTTCAGGGTTTGTATGTCAAAGCTGAGCCAGAAATAGGCTCATGGTGGTCTCACTCTCTCCTCCTTGCCTTTTAAATGACACACGCACACTGCTTCTCTCTGCAGGAGCAAACCAATAGATGTCTTTAGCCCCCTCTGGGACACAAACGCACACATGTATACCTCCCAAATTACAGTATGACATGCAGTTACACTACATGTGGGACAGCCTTATATGTAATGTAGGGCTGCACAATTAATCAAATTCATAATCTATAGTGAAGTAAGCTGTATATTACTTCATGCACACTATTATTTTAATATTAATCTTGCTTGGAAATTGTTGATCATCACAATAATGATTTTATTAACAGAGTTTCTATTTGTCTGTCCAAATAATAATATCACAATCTATTAAATCACAGTCATCCAAGACTTTGCAATCCTGAAAAGTAGACTTTTAACCATGTGTGCAGTCACAATCTAAAATCGTCAGGTCATCCACCCCTAATAGCAACGGTTCCTGACACAGCCAGAGATCACGTATAAAAATAAAATAAAAATGCCTGAGACATGAAATTCATGCAGGTATTGCAAAAAAGCTGGGCTGCATTTAAAGCCACAGTTAGGAAAAATGCCAGCTGCAAAAGAAGACACATCTCACCAGAGCTAGCTTCCCTGTCAGCAGTTGGGAGTTTAATCCAAAGAAAGGTGATGCAGTAGTTGTGTGTGTGTGTGTGTGTGGGGGGGCAGTGTTGCCCGAAGATTTTAATTCGGTTCTAGTGATTATAGGGAGGATGGCCTGCTGGTATAGTGAAGCATGTGAAGGAACACAACAGCTTTAAGCTGTGTTAACATCTCTCTGCCTGCAAGCATGCAAATGTGTGATGAAAGCATTTGACACTTTCTATCAGCCTAAGACCTAACCCTAGCATTGTGTTTTAACTTCACAGCTTTTGTGCACATCATAATCAAGCCTCACGCCTTAATCAAAGCCTTTATCTTCATCATCATTGAATGAAAACACTCTTCTGCCACTTAGAGCAGACACTTCTCCTTCTACACTTTCCAGATGGTTTCAATATTTAGGCTTCACAATTAAACTAACATATGAAATAAATTTCCTTATGTTTTGTTTTTCTTCAACCGGTAAGGGATGAGAGGAACCAGTCGATCATTGTGAGTGGGGAGTCGGGAGCAGGAAAGACGGTATCAGCCAAATATGCCATGCGATACTTTGCTACGGTCAGCGGCTCTGCCGGCGAGGCTAACGTAGAGCAGAAAGTCTTGGCTTCTAACCCCATCATGGAGGTGAGGACCGGAGGCTGTCTTTTGAGATCAAACATTTTTCTGATTAACAGTTTCCTTCTGACACTCAAACTTACCCAGAACATTTCTTAAAATATTCACTAGTGAAGACTTGCATGCTAATAAATCAGTAGATGCGGATTCATTGTCTAGATTTACAAAATGTTTTCTGCTTACAGAATTTGTGAAATTAATTGATGCAACTGTCTACAAGCTGTGTGCATAAAGTCACAGGTGAAAACACTGGCATGGAATATTTTGGATGTAAACAATTGGAAAAAGCTCTTTTCCATAGTTGTGTTTTCGGCCCAATTACTCCGCAGTATATCTATGTTGTGATTTGTCAGTGATATGGGCTGAATATCATACTTTTGGCCTTATTTCACTCTCTTGGTTTTCTCTCTTGACATTTAATTATGCCCTGCCCTTCAGTTTCTGTCTGCACTCGAGCTGATCTCTGCTGCGATAACACAGGTCTTATCCTTTACTGTTTGTGCATTTTATATTTCTTCCTGCAGCTTCACAAACACAGGGGGGGTTGGAAGAGTTCCCTGATATGCCACCGTTTCCTCCCCTCCTCCACCTTCTTCCGCTCCTGTCCTCCCAACCACCACTTTTACCTCAAGCAAATCACAGACGGAATGAATAGAAACCTTTCTTTCCTTGTAGTGATGTCACTTCAGCCGCTAGCCTGGATACAGAGTAGATGGTTGCATCAGCCTTTCCCATATTACAAAACCTGTGTGTGTGCATGTGTGCATGAGAGAGTGATGCAGGCAGAGACCGGAATACCTGCTTTGCTGAAAGACTCCTTGTCTGCAATGAAAAAACTGTGTGTTTGGTCTTAACTCACCAAGAACACTCTCTGCTCACACATGATTTAACTCTGTTCATGCCAGCTAGTGGTTTATCTGGGGTGTATCAGTGGTTGTGTGTGTGTGTTTGCTTGCAGCCACACCCATCTGCAGACGGTTTACTACAAGGGTCATTGATCATTTATGTATATTGAACTAAGGCTGCTCACGGAGATACTGTATATTTACCAATGTAAACCTCATCAACACATATGAGTCTTGTCTGTGGAACAGAACGCTGTGTCAAATGTCGACCCACAAATTATCTTAATCTTATTTCAGGTTGTATGTATGAGATGTTTTGGTTTGTACTAGTTTTAGAATCAGGTGAATTGTACTGTTGAGGTTGTTTAGAAGTAGGTAAGGGGATTTATTTCACTCATGTCTGTATGGTAAAAATTAAGCAAAAGCCAGAAATCGGTTAGCTTCACTTATTATAAATACTGGAAATGGAGAGAAAAGGCTTGCCTGACTCTGGCCTGAGTTAACTGTCTGCTTGCCTAAGAGTACCTGTACCACTAATTATTACGTTGTATATTTATTTAAAAAAAACTGAGGTGTAATAGCCTCAAACTGTGTCCGTTACTTGGCCAGTAGCCCAGAATGGATCCTTGCAACAACTAGACTCCAATAAGTTCTGCTCCTGGCCATGTAACAGTCCAGATTTTATTGCTTTTAGCTGGTCATTTCCTCTTTTCCCAGAATTTGTGCTAAGCTAAGCTAACCAGCTGCTGGCATTAGCTTCATATTTACTGCAAAGACAGTGCCAATCTGCAGATCAAATCTTACTCTAGACAAGAAACAGAATAAGTGTATTTCCCAAATGATCAAGCCACATCACTCCTGAGAACATTTTCTCACTCTGCTTTCACTCTGCAGTTGGAGTATCCTGTGATAATTAAAGCTACATTTGTGCATAGTCGACTTGAATCCAAATGGCATTGAAATAAAAATGTACTACTCCACTTTCTACTCCATCTAAATTTAAAGGCCTTCACCTCAATATGTTTTTGCATGTTTGTTTTTTTCTACTCCTGTCACCCAGGCCATTGGGAATGCAAAGACCACTCGTAATGACAACAGCAGTCGCTTTGGGAAATACATCGAGATCGGCTTCGACAACCGCTACCGTATCATTGGTGCCAACATGAGAACATATCTGCTGGAGAAATCACGAGTGGTGTTTCAGGTGAGAGCACAAATGCACATTCAGTTTTGCATGAACACACACACACACACAAGGTGTTTTGTTGCACTTGATATTTCATTGACTTGCACTCATTCCTTTATTTATTGCAGTCTATTACCCCTGCTATAACCATCGCAGATGCATGCACAAAGTAAGCCTTTGTGTACTTCTGCATTTTATTCTGATTTGGACTTTTGAATTGGACTTGACACAGAGCACATTAAGTTTTTGTTAATGCAAGAACCACTTTTGTGAAGTTTGTCAGTCTTTTCACAGTACAGTCTTTCAGTCATATTGCTTGGGTTCCTAATACCAAGTTTAATTTGTGTGTATGTCCTTGAGCATGTACCAAAACTTGTTTATCAAGTTTTATTTCTTTAACTGACAGGCTTATATGCAAAAGAGAAATGAATTTGTTCAGAATCATTTATGATTTGTCATTTATTGACAGTCCCTGATTTGGAGGATTCACCCTTCAATTGAAATCTCAGATTAGAAAGACAGACTCTCCCAAAGTTGTAATAGGAAATGATACAATTAATTGGGACCATGACTCAGTTAATTTAGTTCATTGGCTTACAGTGGCTTACACATGATATGCACACATGCATGTATGAACATAGCTAATAGTTTGCCTTGTGTCATATTGTGAAGTATCAAACTTGACTGGACAACAATTGGATGAAAACAACAAATTTTGTCTGACCTCTCAGCTACCATCAGACCATTTGTCAGGAGCATACTGCACTGAGAAGTTAAGACACTCTGCTCTCTGTTTCTACTATCAAACAAAGGCAAAACTAACAGAAATCATTTTTGAAAATGGGATTGTCTTTAGGTTTTTTTTAAGACATTATTCTTGTTATCCAAAAAGCATCAAGAGTTCTGACTGGTGGGGGGTTCCAGGTCCTAATTTAACCACAATTCAACATTAATGCAAACCCTGGGAAAAACCTTTACGATGCTCTAATTATTGAATATTTCAGTGCTCTAAGCTTGAAGTTGACACAACTTCGAAGAAGTGCAGTCAGGCAGATACACACACGCTCAAAGCAGTCAGTTCAGTAGGAGTCAGAAAAATCACAACCAATACTAACTGTCTGTCTGACCCTGGTGTCTGTTTGAGCTGAAGAAGAATGCAGCAATAATTTCCTTGTCTACAAAGACTAGGAGGAGGAAACAAAGACCCCTTACCCAACAATCTATCCGTCACGTTGGGTTACAGCAGGGCATTCCTTTCCTCTTACCCCTCTTTCTCTCTCGCTTCAATGTCAAACTTTCTTCCCTGAAGAATCACCCTTTTCTTATCTTTCTCATCCGATCTTTGCTCTCTTTATACCCACACAAAGTCTCAGAGAAGCCAGTTTTTAATGATCTCTTAACTTCATGATTGCACACTTTGTGTCCAGTTCTGTCCAGATGATGTTTACCTCCTTTTCTCTTGTATAACTATATTGTATATCCAGCGGGTGTATTTGCTCTCTGGTGGAACCAGTAGGGCAGTGTCTAGATAAAGAAGAATTTTTTACGCATGAGTGTGCACACATGCACACACTCTGCAGTCACACACAGAGCTATTGAGGAATGAGGATGTTGGTGTGGAAACGTGATCGCTTCCCTCCTCACATTTGTCACCAGCTTGGCTCTAGTGCCACCTATTTATAGGTGTGTTCTTGTTTAATATCTGTATTCAGGTGCAGGAGCACAAATGTAGGACATAGGTAACAGTTTTGTTTCCAGCTTTCTGCCACACTGCGGACATTTTTTAAAATATGTGAGTTATTTATTTTCACTGGAAATTAATCAAGAGGCTCCAGATGTTTCTTAGTGTACAAGCACTTATGTCTGTATGCACTAATTGGCCTGTTGTATTATTTATGCCATTCACTACCACCAGGTAGTACCAGGTGGGCTACGCACACACAATAAAATGTCTGTCTCAAAAATATCTGTTGGCATGCCTTTGAGAACACATTAAATCATCAGCTGCTCCAGTGGAGCTTCCAGATGTTAAGCTGTTAAACTGTATAAATATAAAGCACATATGGTGATTCCTTTATTCAGACATAGGTGTTTTTAATGTCCCAGCTAAAGGGGGCATATATGGTTCTTCTTGTTTGCACATGTTAGGGCCCTAAAGGTGTGCATCTCATAATTGGTTTCTTGTTTTGCTTTTTTTTTGCTTTTATTTTTTTAAACATTTTTAGGCGCATTTGAACTTATGGTTTGAATCTGTGTCCTTGGACACACATTTTCTAGTTTTCTTCTGCATGATTACAGGTTGAGAAAAAGCTTGTGATTTGGCCTTATGATGCATTTTAATGAACTGACCGTGCTGTATTCCTCATGTTCATTATATGATCTTCATGCTTTTCTTCCAGGCTGATGAGGAGAGGAATTATCACATCTTCTATCAGCTCTGTGCTTCATCTCATCTGCCTGAGTTCAAGTCTCTGAGGCTGAGTAAGTGTTATCCATGCATGCGTACATCCATACACATACAGAGTTAAAACCAGTCGACCCTAGGCTGTAACTCTGTATTCACACTATAGGAGAGTGAGCTGCCAGCCACGTATGAATATTGTTTGACCTCAAGGGGCTATTCGCAGCAGGAATACTGAAAACACTGAAAATCCATCATGTCTTTGAGTCATTGGTTCAGTCAAACAAAAAATCTAAGTTTAATTGCTTGTTTCCTGATTGATTCATCCAAATAAGAACAATTTTTACTGTAAAATCTCCTAACTGATCCTGTTCTGGGTCCTCAAAAGAATGCATATATTATGAATGTTTCTCTCCTCAACTTCTCCAAAGGAAAGAAACCACGTTAAGGTGGCCGAAGAGCACTGCCAGATATCAGATTATGTATCAGTTTAGATGTGCCAAAGTCGTTGGCTGTGGTTGAACAGGCTCTCATACAGAGCAGTCCCACTGTGGATCTGCACCTGCTCATCCTAGTCATGGGACACACACAGTCACACACACTGCTGGCACTGTCACTTATTGCCACTCAGTTGGCAACCAAACACACACACACACACACACACACACACACACACACACACAGCTGCTGTCTTTTCCTCTCATGCAGGCTTCCTGCCTCAGTAAATGAAGCGGTTGTCACGTCTTCTCAGTGCCTTAATACAGTGTAAAGTGTGTATTAAGAAAGTGATTGTGGGACAGTTGAACCAACATTATTCTTCCACAGAAGTGCTCTTCATTTCTCTCTTCAAGAACCCTGAACCATCTGCAAAATCATGAGATGGTGTCTGTGTGTCGGTTGATCTGACAGTTTCAGTAGACTGTTTTGAATCCATATCATTTTGAGTGTCAGGTTTTGATAAAAAAAAACACATTTCCACCCTCACTTATTGAATAAACCCACTGTGGACAAGAACTTGCGTATTATCTTCTGTATCTTTGGTGAAACCTTTCAGTGCTTTAATCTCTTTTTATTACAACCACTTATGAAAAGCTGGCACCTGACATCTGCATTTGACTTTTTTAACCACCGTGGTGCATACTTGGTTTACTTGACTGGTCAGCTTTATCGTGACAAACCAGCATTGTTGCTATGGTTACTTGCAAAGGCTACCTTGAGCACTGATTAAAGCTGTGTCTAAATTCTTGGGCCACATCTTTCAAAGGGCTCGTCTATGAAGTCTATGAATAAAGGCAATGTAACTGTTTAATTTCTTAAATCAGAAGCATGTTTTTATCAACTGCAGCTCTGCCTGAGGATGTTGTGATAGCAGCTGACCTAAAGTTGCAAAATGTAAAATTATGCATATTGTATGTTTCCTGAATTTATTCATCCTCTCTGTTTCTCCATTCAGGCAGCGCAAACAACTTCTTGTACACCAGGCAGGGCGGCAGTCCCGTTATTGATGGTATAGACGACACCAAGGAGCTTTCCACCACTCGCAATGCCTTCACACTGCTTGGTAACATGCACATCTTCACATATAAATAAATGCACATTAAAATCTGCTAGATGTACACATTGTAAAGTGTTTGAAAGAGAAGTCAAATTGTGACGTGTTTAATAATCAGAAAAAACACATTATGGGTATAGTTTTTAGCTGTTTGAATTTGAGGATAATTTATGGATATTAATAAATGTTAATGATGGACAGGGTACAGTGGGATCACAAATAACTTGACTGTCTGTGTGTTTTTCCTCGGCAGGTATTAATGAGTCCTATCAGATGGGGTTGTTCCGGGTTTTGGCTGCTATTCTTCATCTGGGAAATGTGGAGATAAAGGATAGAGATGCAGACAGCAGCGTCATTCCTGTGAGGATAATATTTGTACTGCATAAGATGATATTCAGAACTTTATATCCTTACATTTTCAGCTTTTTTTTCCTTGACATGTTTTGACTATTTTTTCTGTTCTGGTGTTCTCAAAAATGTTTTTATTGTTTTGGGGGAAATTACTTTAGCTGCCCCACGATGACTACTGTGATATTCCTCACACATCCCCCCTCCCAAGTGACAGGGATCCACAGTTGGAAATTAATTTTAAATCAGGCAAGAACATTTCCAAAAATCTCACTCTGCAATCATATTAATGTATAGATTGAATTTTTACATTAAACTAATTTAACATTGCTTACGTGACAGATATTGCATTCACATCCATTATATTCCTCTTCTCTCTGTCTTGAACAATTTTAAGCTTTATATGGTCAAAATAATTTTTCCAAAACTTGACCCTGTAAATCCATGGGCATAGGAGGCATTGAAAATGTGGATAGGATAATCGACCAGGATTCACCACTCAAAGATTTTTAACCTGAGTAGATGTCATTTCGTTTGTGCCTTATAACAGGTGGTTTGGTTTTAATCTGGCAATGCTAGCACAAAAAGAAAAATGCATACTTTTTATGACCCTGTCAAAGGGGGCATATAAGGTTACCCTTGTACGTCCGTTTTTCAGTGACATTTCACACGTGCTGTAATTGGTAATTGGTTTCTTCACTTTGATTATTTCCCCATTTATAGGCACATTTGAACGTAGATGATTTTATTTCAGTGGACTCGCATTCACTTAGGATAGAGGTCATGGTCTAACCACGTCGGCACAGATTAAGTTTTTGCAGTTGCGGGGGCATCTTTGTCCTTGTACATAAACATTCTAGTTCATAATTCAATCCTGAGGAAGTGGTTGGCCCAAGATCACATAGGTAAAGGTATTAAAAAGATTAAAGTTTAGAAGTTGATTCAATGAGCAATGAGCGATTGTTTCTTTAATGTGATCAAAGCAGTGGGTAAAGTGGAGAGGACACAGACTTTAAACATGTAACACTGCGACCATGAAATTGATGTAAATAAAATGAAATGAAATAAATTGATGGAAATGAAAATAAATATCATGCTTGGCCTGTTATATTAGAGATCCAAGAGGAATAACAAATGAAGACATGACAAGTCTGTGCTGCAATGCCTTGTTGCATATTTCACTACTTGTTTACTGACAGCATCACCCCTATGGATGGTGTCACGTGATTGCAGAAACATTCTAAGTTTTGTGATTGATTAGTAAGGCTGGAATCCACATTTTCTTAGCTGACACCTTGTTGGGTTGCTCCTGGTAATGATGAAAATCTCTTCTTCTGCAGCCCAACAATCGCCACCTGACAGCATTCTGCGAGTTGGTAGGCGTGACCTACCAGGACATGACTCAGTGGCTGTGCCACAGGAAGCTGAAGACGGCCACAGAGACGTATGTCAAGACCATCCCCCGCCTGCAGGCCACCAACGCCCGTGACGCCCTGTCCAAACATATCTACGCCAAGCTCTTCAACTGGATTGTGGAGCACGTTAACAAAGCCTTAATCACAAATATGAAACAGCACTCCTTCATTGGGGTCCTCGATATCTATGGGTATGTTTTGTGCATTCATATGTTTGAGCTTTTAATTGTCATTCATTTGTCTGGATTTATTCATAGACTTTACAGAATACACCATGACTAAAGAGAATGGATAGAATGGTGATGTTGCACTGACCAACCAGTGTACTATGGTCACACACAGGAAGTCATTTTAAGAAATATTCCAATCAAAGGCAACATAAATCATTTGCCCAAGTTTTAATTAGATAATTTAACTGAGCAAGTTAGCCTTGTAGTCGATGTTATCCAGCTGTTTGACTCTTCTGTTCTGTCTCGCAAGGTTTGAAACATTTGACATCAATAGCTTTGAGCAGTTCTGTATCAACTATGCTAATGAGAAACTCCAGCAGCAGTTCAACATGGTGAGCAGCATCTGCTTTATCTGATGGATTTTACACTAGTTACAGATGTGAAATTGTATTTTATTGTTTGATGTATATAGCTTATTCCCCACCCTGTGTGTGTGTGTGTGTGTGTGTGTGTGCAGCATGTGTTCAAGCTGGAGCAAGAGGAGTACATGAAGGAGCAGATCCCCTGGACTTTAATCGACTTCTATGACAATCAGCCCTGCATCAACCTCATAGAAGCCAAGATGGGAGTCCTGGACCTGTTGGACGAGGAGTGCAGGGTACTTTTTTTTTGGAGTTCACTGAATAATATTTCAAATAATCTATTTTACATTTAGCAATTCTGGTACGTTACTGTGAAACGCTTAGACACAGAGAGCATTGTTTCCAACACATGAAAGAAAAAGAAAGAACAGACAAGTTTTCAGTCCTTAGTCCATGTTGTCTTTAATTATGCAGCCCATAAAAAATAAATCGACTGATCTGGTCTTCCAAACTTTAACAAGACTCGATGACTTCTGAATACTGTTGGTGAGATACAAACTGTCTCATAAATGTAATATCTGCATATTGAGCAGAGGCTTGCAGTCTCTTAACTATAGGCCTTTTTACAAGCTGTTGACATTTGAGGTGGTCCACATTGCTGGCACTGTCACAGGTAACGCAAACACAAAGTGGACATTTGGTTTGACTTCTTGGTAGAAGAAAAAATATTGGAAAAAATCAGAGCAATAGTGTAATGTTCAGTTTTGTTGTCTGTGTTTCATAAGCGGATGGTTACATACATTACTACTACTTGTCTACTTTTCCATTTCTATGCCAGATGCCTAAAGGCTCGGATGATTCGTGGGCTCAGAAACTCTACAACACTCACCTAAAGACCTCCTCTCTCTTTGAGAAGCCACGCATGTCCAACCGCGCCTTCATCATCCAGCATTTTGCTGACAAGGTGGGTTAGAGCCACTTTATGTCTGCTACATGTCTGCATAGGCTACATTTTAAAATATTTGTGTCCTCATTAAGCTGGAAAGTAAATAAAATGCCTTTTAACCTAATAGACAACATTCTTAGGGATGATTGGATGCTGCAGTGCTGATGTGACAGATTTTGTAGGATGGCTGAAGTGCAAATTCTTCTTTTCTTTTTTTTCTTTTTCTTTTTTTTTAGCCCCACCAAGGAGGTTTTGTTTTTACTGATGTATGTTTGTTGGTTTGTTTATTTGTCTGTTTGCAGGATTACACAGAAAGTAGTAGTGGACTATGGTTTAATTTAGTTAAAAGGGACTGTTAGGCTTGCCTGTGATATACACAGAAAAGTAGGTTAACTGAGATTCCTCATTAGAAATAAATGAGCTGGAAAATTCAGAGTATTATTTTCTGACACTGACTGTTAAACAAACTGGGCTCTGCTTGTTGAACAGGTGGAATACCAGTGTGAAGGTTTCTTGGAGAAGAACAAGGACACAGTGAATGAAGAACAGATCAGTGTAATGAAGGCCAGCAAGGTGAGGAGCTCAAACACAAACACACATCATCTTAATTACAGTATGTAGTCAGTCAAAAGCAGACTTGTAATTTACTTGCAACTCAAAGAACTTTTCATATATATACACTGTATATATATATATATATACTGTATATATACATATACTTTTTTATGAAAAGTTTTTGTTTTGTTTTTTTCCATTTATTTATGGCAGTTATAAAGGGAAGTAGCTTCCTCAGCTAGTAATGTGTGCTCTGTCCAGGATGCACACACAACTGTTAAAGCTGAACACACACACACACACACACTCACCCACACACACAGTAAGTTAGGTTGTTGGCTAAACAACCCACAGATTATGTATATGATTGTGGTTCATGAATATTTCACTAGATATTGAACTTCTGAACTTGTGGTAAAACATGACTAAGCCTAAATACATGTAGTGTTATTTACTAACAGTAGGACTATAGATGTATGCAATTTTAAAAATGAACACGTCCTCTCTTAATGCACCAGCAGACTGTGGACAGAAAAGGCTCTTTTACTGGGACAACACAGCCATATTTAAAAAGAAACGATATCCTCATTTTTTATTTAAATTTTTTTCTTTTGCTATTGATAAGTCTTTAAATGGTAGATATTTTTAAACAGATCATTTTTTAATTTAGGGACAACGTGCCTCTGACGCTTACACACATGCTATTAAGCCTAAATTAGTCCGATCACGGCAAATCAACATCACATAAGTGTGTTTGCGTGTGCACACGTGTGTTTGTGGATCAGTGTGTAAAACCAGCATGGGTCAAAAGGGGCCTAAGCTTTTAAATCCTTAGTGCTCTTTTGACACACACACACTCAAATATACACTCAAACATACACACCCTGATGTAGATTGTTTGTCCAAAATGCTCAGAGTGACCTTCAACTGTTTTTTTATAGAAAACATACTGTCTGCTCTGCCATAACCACACACACACACACACACACAAATATGCACACACACTTCTACAAATTGACATGAATATAGTCTGAAAGCTGGCATGGAAGTCAGTGAGACTCAAGCAATTGGGATTAAATGGTAATGAGCTCCAAATGAGATCTAGTCTAATTAAATGTCGTTTTACTTCTCTGCCAAACTCATCCCGTGTGTGTGTGTGATTTTTCTGTTTTTGCCCCAGACAGTGCCATTAGGGGCAAATAAACAAGAAAAAACTCAACTTGAAAGTGTTTTCTTTTTGCAAGTCAAATTGTTTCATATAGTGCTCACCCACTTTATTATCTCCCACCAGGAAGTGATCAGGGGGATGTAGGAATGGGCTCCATCTGTCCCTTCATCACATTTCATTTCCAGAGCATGACTCAAAAACTGTTCAAAAATTTATCACGAGACCCACATGTCCTGGAGAGGTACTTTTTGATATTTTGGGTAATTTTGGCATTTTATTTATTTATTTTCAATTTTGAAAATGGAACTTTTTCTCAATTAAACAAAACTAATTAAAAAGGACAACTTCAGTAACTGCTTTTAACTATATTTCTTTAATTAAATGAACCTGTGGCAAAGAAAAGACGTTAAAAACTCCTGCAACTGTGAAAGAAAAACTGCAGACTGCTTTGGGACTTGCAAGAGACACAGAAGAGTCTCACTTTCATGCCAATATCTGCTTGCAAATCTAATCAATACCGTGCACTCAAGAAATGCCTGATGCAGAGATTGCCCATTATACATTGCAACCTGGGGATGTGATGTATAAAAAAAACAACAGATAAAATGCCACGCACAAACTCAGATATACTTTATACTTCATGCAGGCTTGGAATTCAGTGGAGATGCATCTCAAAGTGTTCAGAGAAAAACAAATCATCACATTCCTTCCATCCATTTCAGCTTCATCATCAGCCTGTCTGGTTTTATTTACTTTTCTTTTTGAATTGTTGATGTGTATTGTAGTTTTCGATGTGGGTAATAATGATTTTGATCTTGACCTTCGGGTCTGTCCTTTAAACTTTCCTTTTAATATCATTGTGTTTCTTTTGTCACTTTGTCTCCATATGTTGTCCATGTATGTTTGGTTCTGTCCTCATCATGACAACCCTTCCTTGCCAGCAGAAGGTAAACAGCGGCGTTCTCACAACGCTGGTCCACCTGTAGCTCTTCCTTTCCTCTGTCCCTCTCTGTCTCTTTTCTCTGCCACTGACTTCTTATCACTCTAATCATATCACTCTAACAGCACTGAGGAGATTCAAGTTGCGTGTTGGTTTGCTGCATGGGGAGCACTAAAGGCGCTCTGAGAGAAGAAAAGGGAGGGTTGACATAAAAAGGGACAAAGGAAGGAGGGTGATGCGGAGACCGGCAAGTGAAGTCTTTGTGGCAGTGACTGTCCTGCTTAATGCTGCTGGCGAGGGAAGCAGCATGGAAACACTCTGAGCAGAGCTGGAGGACCTGAAGCTGCTCCCTCCTCATATAACCTGAGTGTTATATGGAACATGACTTTGCTTTACTAAAGGGCATGCTTGTTCATGATAGTATATAGCCATATAACACCATAGCAAAATATGCATCATATATGGCCACTGCATATTGTCATAAATGAAAGAAACAAAACCTTTTAATTTGTATTGTCTTTTCTTTTCTAACATTGCAACAACTCTGTGAAAGAGTTTAACAAACACTAATCAACAAATCAAGTAACATATACTCACTCATCTAATGAAAACATCAAACAGCTTTTCAGCTGTCTTTGTGTGGGTATTAATTAGCACTCATGTGTAGCTACATCTTGCTAATAGACATTTGTTGACTTTAATGGAAATATAAAAATTAATTTATCAACATGATGGTTTTAAACATGCAAGTCAAATTTTTAGGGCTTGTGGAAAATGCTCAAATTAATTGTGCTTTATTCAGCTGTATGCTGTAGGTATGAGAAATCCATATGCATGGAATGTACAGTAAGAAGAGACTATTAGAAATGAAAAACTTAACTAATACATATGCACTGTAGTTGCACTTAATTTAACAGTATCTCAACTTATTTCTCTGTAAATCAAGATTACCTGCTGTGTGTTATGCTGCCATCAGCTGTTCTGTTTGTGACTGTAAGTGGGCTGCTGTTCCCAGTTTGACCTGCTGGTGGAGCTATTCCAAGATGAGGAAAAAGCCATCAGCCCTACTGGTCAGGTCCCAGGTACCGGAGGCCGAACCCGCCTCAGCATCAAACCTGGCAAGAGCCGAGAGAAGACCAGCAAGGAACACAAGAAGACTGTCGGCTGCCAGGTATATATATATTTATCTACTGTGTTTTCTTATGTGGTCTCAAGCCGTCACGTGCCTGGATACTGCAGTGAGATCTGATTCAGTGCATTTTGGTAGATCTCAAATCATAGCACTATAATATATTGTGTCTTGTTCAACCAAGTGCATTTTTTTGTCTAAATTCATCATCAGTTCATTTATATCATGGCCAGTTGTGAATCTTAGCTACATAAAGAATAGAAAAGAACAGAAACTTAATTTTTAGTAGGTTTTTAGGGGTATCAGTTATCCCTTAATACACTCTATAGATATGAAATACATTTATCCGTGTTTAATTGTTTTAATATTGATTCTATATTGTAATGACAATTGCCCAAAGCTGGATTTCACTCATGCACTCAGCTTAGTTTTAACCAAAAAATAAATGATGATGATAGTGATTATGAAAATGATGATGGTCCTCTCTTGCAGTTTCGTAACTCTCTGCAAATGCTGATGGAGACTTTGAATGCAACCACTCCGCACTATGTACGCTGCATCAAACCTAATGACTTCAAGATGGCCTTCACGTGAGTCTGTTTATAAAAAGTTCTTAGTTGTGTTTAAATCATTATTCTGGGACTGTATAATTTTTTTCTGCGTTCTGACCCACTACCTTTTTGCTCAGGTATAATTCACGGTGACCATTTATTGTTGACAGGTTTGATCCCAAACGTGCGGTGCAGCAACTCAGAGCCTGTGGTGTGCTGGAAACCATCCGCATCTCTGCTGCAGGTTTCCCATCCAGGTAAAGATGCATACCTGCAACTCCTCCACTGATTCCTATGGTCTTTCTTGTGTTTGATATCTGTTGTTTACTCAAAAAAAACTTAGCAGAAGGTGAATGCAAATTTAGTACAAGTGACTTAACTATCTCACTGTATAGTTGTATGTTTTATCTGCCTCCTGCATTGGATCTTAATCTTAATAGTTAATAGTATTTGTCCTGCATAGCAAACTGTTTCCTTCTTTGCAAATTTACAATCAGTAAGGGCATAAATAAATTTTAAGGTCATGGCACTTTTCTGACAGTTTTCATGTGTGTGTCTCAGATGGACATATCAGGAGTTCTTCAGCCGTTACAGAGTGCTGATGAAGCAGAAAGATGTGTTACCGGACAAGAAGTTGACCTGCAGGAACGTTCTGGAGAAACTAGTTCAGGTCAGTCAGAATGTCTGTGTTTTACTTTTCTTCCTAAAAAGAATTAGGTATATCGTGACAGTGACAGAGCTGCCCTCGACATAGATATTTTAAATGGATTTTTATTGCATTGCCTTTGTTTTACCCCTTTCCTCTTTCCATTCTGTCTATCTAATCATTGTTGTGATCCCTGATCTCTGCTCCCTTCAATCTTCAGGACCAGGATAAATATCAGTTTGGTAAGACCAAGATCTTCTTCAGGGCTGGTCAGGTTGCCTACCTGGAGAAGTTGAGAGCAGACAAGTTGCGTGCTGCCTGCATTCGCATCCAGAAAACCATCCGCTGCTGGTTGGCTCGCAAGAAGTATCTGCGCATGCGCAGTGCTGCTATCACCATCCAGAGGTTCACCAGAGGATACCAGGCTCGCTGGTGAGTTGACTCCCCTTCACATGCAAAGACATTTGACTCCTTTCAATCAGTCTGTTTTTATGAGACAGTACTGGTTTAGCAATTTATTTGAGAACTGTAGTCAAGTAAATCAAAGGTCTTGTGTTATACTGAAATTATAAATACAATATATTTAAGTTGAAATGTGTTTATTTGATATCCTCAGCCTTGCCAAGTTCCTGCGTCGCACTCGGGCAGCCACCATCATCCAGAAGTACCAGAGGATGTACGTGGAGAGGAAACGCTACAAGCAGAAGCAGGCTGCCGCTCTGGCCATGCAGACAATCCTCAGAGCTTACATGGCCCGGCAGAAGTACCAGGCGGTACGACACACATACAACATGCTGCAAAATAATTCATCCATTCAGCGTCCTTAAAACAAGAATTATAGTGCACTTATTGCCTTATTCTCTCTTTTTGACACTTCTTACCACAAAAAAAGGGAAAATATCTGGCTTGACATGTGCTCTTATCTCCCTCTGTTTCTCCTTTACTGTTTCTGTGTCTGTCTGTAGCTGCTGCGGGAGCACAAGTCGGTCATCATTCAGAAGCACGTTCGTGGCTGGTTGGCTCGGTGCTGGTACAAGCGCTGCCTTGTCTCCATCGTCTACCTGCAGTGCTGCATTCGCAGGATGAGGGCCAAACGTGAGTTGAAGAAGCTGAAGATCGAGGCTCGCTCGGTGGAGCACTTCAAGAAGCTCAACAAAGGCATGGAGAACAAGATCATGCAGCTGCAGAGGAGAATTGACGAGCAGGTCAGTTGTCCCTTCCTCCTTGTTTGTTTTTACATCCTCATATATAGATACATTTCTGTCGTGACCTCTATGTTCTGTGATCTGTCGTTGCCTCCAGACCAAGGAGAACAGGTCGGTCAACGAGAGGCTTGTCAGTCTGGAAAATTCGTACACATCAGAAAGCGAACGGATGCGTGGCGAGCTCAGCAGGCTGCATGGGGTGGAGGAGGAGGCTAAGAACAAAACCAACCAGGTGTCCTCATTGCTGGAGGAGCTTGAGAGGCTGAAGAAGCAACTGAGTACCACACAGCAGGAGAAGAAGACCATTGAAGACTGGGCGCAAACCTACAGGGACGAAATGGAGAAGGTAAGACGGGATCTAGATCCATATTTGACAGATTACCTGTAGTTGTCCTGGTCCTCCTTCGCCTTGTGCATATACAGGAGTGTCCCTCCATCTGTCTCCCATACTACAGATACAAGTCTTTGTCTCTCCCCTGTTACTCTTGGTTGGAGTTTCAGCAACATTTCCACAGATGATGGTTGCAAATTTTTGAATCTTAGAGGTTTTGGATGAAAATTATTTTTCAGTGGTAAGATAAAAAGAAACAAGTGGCTCAGTTTGTAACCTCATCTGTCCTCTATCCTCACCTTATGTTTCCATTTTTATGACACTATCAAGAGTCATATTTTTACTTTAGTAACTTTAATAGAAAATGCCCCTAATGAGTAGTTCCCCTTAATTTCCTTTTTCATAAATATAAATATTGGTATCAGTGGAAAACAGTTTTTCCCCAATTTAGGAGCCAAAGAGAAGCAGTGGGAAATGGGCTCGTGGTGGGCTCAGTGGGCAGTGTTGCCCTGAGGCAGGTGAGCACAGGAGATAGAGTAGTGTGCTAGAAAGGTAGCCACTGAACAGTGTGTGTACTGCATTTGTTTTGAGTATCTTTATGAAGTTACAGAGCTGTGTTTGATGACATGTGTGCTAAATAAATGGATTGTGTGCACATGTGTTTAGATGGTCTCAGACCTGAAGGATCAGAATGGCTCGCTGAAGAAAGAGAAGGACGACTTGAACAGGTTGATTCAGGAACAGAGTCAGCAGATGACAGGTGTGCAAACATCACCACATGAATTACACTGATCTATTACACAAACTTTCTACTTCTAATTGCTTCTTCTTTGTGTTTTGTCCTATCAGAGAAAATGGCCCGTATGATCGCACAGGAGACTCAGCAGCTGGAGACGGATCTGAACGAGGAGCGATCTCGTTATCAGAATCTCCTGACAGAACACCTTCGCCTGGAGGAGAAATACGACGACCTGAAGGAAGTGATGTCCTCGGTGAGCGACAAATCCACACACACACACACACAGAGGCAATAATTATGAGAGGATGTATAATCATAATTAGGTATCATGTTAGTGCTACTCAACTTCTTTTGAAAATATAACCCAACAAACTTATTTGATCCATTACCCGATATTTCTCAACAATAGATTGGTTTTATTACAAAAGCAGAAAGCACATGGTTAATAACATTCAACACTTAGCTGCACTGAAGTCTGAAGGTGCAGCTGGGAGATCTTGAGTCAATAGTTTTTCAAATCAAAAGGCTTATTTTCTCTCTCATCTGCAGAACATCTCCAAGCCTGGCCACAGGAGAACAGATTCCACCCACAGCAGCAACGAATCAGAATACACCTACAACTCAGAGTACGCCGAATTGGAAGAAGGTTCCCGCGCCCGCGAAGTAAGAATGATGGCATGAAGTGTCTTATTTCTGAACTTCACTTCACATTTCTAAAATGATTGCTGAAATTAAACAGAATCACAGTATTGAATGCGATGTAGGTCAACAATCAAAGCATTCATGGCTTTTATGAACACTTTTCATGGGGCTTATGCTCCGTCCTAACATTTCTTTCTGTCATGCAGGATGTGACACGAGGAATAGACACAACGCTGACCCTCAAACAGCAGAAACGTATCACACAACTGGAGCAAGAAAATCAGTCGCTGCACAACGAGCTAGAAAACAAAGACGAGCAGTTACAGCGGGCTAGAGCCAGGGTACTGCTAACCCCCACTGGTCACTGAAATATCTCACTTCATCACAGAACACCTAATGTTACAAGGCTCTTTCTAGTGTGTTAATGATATAAACGTACAAGCACGTAAGAGTCTAGAATACTATAGGTACAACTGTTTTTATACTTCTAATATATTAGGAGGCTTTTTATCATTGTCCACATAGTTTCAATGTTCCATTAGTTAATACATCGTTATTACATAATGAAAAAGAGTTTATAATTAGATCAAATTAAAGCTTTATTAGTTAGTTAGATGAAGGCTTATCAGATTGTATTCAGTATTTCATCCCTTTGTCAGACTGTGCTGTTTTGCGTGTACTTTTCTTTGCCCCAAACACCTTTTCATCACTATATTTTGCTGCTTATTTCAGAGTGACGCAGAGCTGAAGAAGGCCCGTGGTGCAGAGCTGGAATACGAGTCCCTGAAGGTAAGCAGTCAGAGGAGAGGAAAGTATAAATAAAACAACTCAAACACATGCTCTCTCACTGTTTCAGAGAAACAGAGAGAAACTTGATCCAAAGTCAGACAATGTTATTACAGTAATTCATGCCACAGCTTCAGGAAAAAAAAATCTGTGATCCTCCAATAATCAACTCTTACCCTTCCCAGCGTCAAGAGCTGGAGTCGGAGAATAAGAAGCTGAAACATGACCTGGCAGAGATGAGGCAAAGCCTGCTGAGTGGCAATGCTGCAAGTGCTGGGGCACCAGGCTCCCCAGCCTACAAGGTCCTCCTGGAGCAGCTCAATTCCTCCTCTGAGGAGCTGGAGGTTCGGAAGGAGGAGGTGCTGATCCTGCGCTCCCAGCTGGTCAGCCAGAAGGAGGCCATGCACCACAGGGTAAAGGAAGATTCTACTTCCTGGTTGCATGTCATCATCCATATAAAATTAAACATCTGGGCTCTGTGATCACGTGGTGCTGCAGGTCTTATACAAAACGAACCATAATATAAGTGGATGGTACCCTGCTTGCTTACATCCAACTTCTTACATGTGTGTCTTATGTTTTCACCCATGTCTGTTTCACTATTTGTCTGGTTTTTTGTACAATGTCACAAGTAACACAATAATAAGACCAAAGTCTCTCTTGGCCAAAGATCCCTTTGATTACATTCGGCCATTGATCCATATTTCCATCATTATTTGTTTTTAATTTGTCGTAAATAACTGAGAGACATTCTTTTTAGCTTTCAAACAGAGTTAAAAAAAAGTGTTCAAGTTTTGCCTGAAAGGTAAATGATGAATCAAACACTTAACATTATTTTTAATCATTGATTTTTGGGTCAAAATCATAATTAAATCCCGTTATTGTTCTCACTGTATGTAGCTATAATGTTTTCACTGTACCCTCTGTTTGTCTAACTCTCCTGTCTTCACCTTCTCTCCTCAATCCATGCTTTTCCACAGGATGAGAAGGTATAGTTAAAGAAATTCATCATGCATCAGTATTTGACACTTTTCTATGTGGTGTCTTGTATGTAAAGAAATCAGATCCAGCAGTATCAATTTTATAGGACAGCAGGAGGACAGGTTTAATGCTTACCACCACACAAAGTAAAATTATTCACATATGTAACATATACAGATGTGAAGATGTGGATGAGGTATCTTGTATTTTTGGTGGTGGTTTAGTAGTGGAGGTTGCTTATTTGTCTCTCTCTGTCACCACCAGTATTCTCTCTCTATTCTCCACATACGGAATGAACCTGTTTATGTGGGACATTACTAACTCACTTTGAGTACTGACGTAAAGAGAGTAGGAAAAGAGGGATAGAAAAAAGATGGTTACAACAAAGACTCATGGAATATGAAATGTAGTGATGTGAGAGCAACCAATGTTGGATCAAATGTAGAACCCAAACATAAGCAGCCCTTAAGCACAGGTAGAAGAAAGCCTTTAGGCCTTTAAGAGGCTTTACATCCAGACACTGTCCTCTCCAGCTGTTTGATTGTCTCATCCGTCTCGTCCTTCGTCTGAGTGAATGCATTTATACACTATTTGTTTCACTAAAAACGAGAGCTCTGCTCAATGGCCCATTTACAGCAGCCATGTTGCATCCATCCAAGCAAACACTGTCTGTAATACATTCAAACCCCAAGGACAGATGTTACCAAAAACTGAAAACCCTCTGCAAGTTCAGTTTGAATTTGCAGCGTCTGTTTTATAACGCATGACAACAACTGCATTTTGAAGGGGGAAAAAAAAATCACATCCCAACAATACATACATAAGAAACAGTCGACTAGACTCGGAATCAGAACAGAAATTTAAAATAGCATCAAAACACTTAAGGTCATTTGAGTCTAACTCCAAAGGGGCTGAGTTCACACTGCTGGCCAGCAATGGCTCACTAAATGAACTGTCTGCTGCATTATAGTGTAACATCAGATATTCTGGCTCTGTGTTACTCTGTCATGCTACGACAATGAATCTTGTCTTCGCATAAAACTGTCACACATTGGTCACATGATCACAACCAACCTCAAATCACTAAACAGCTGACACTGTTCTCAACACAGTCACTGCTGTGTGGTGATGTTACCCGTTGATAGACTGCTGTTGCCAAGGCGTCATTTGATGGCTTGTCACCGTTTCTGCCCAAGGCTCCTACTGGCTGATGATTGTCAGAGTCAAAGGGCGGTCGCTGCTAGCAGCTACTGTGTTGATGGCAGGGAGTCAGCAGCAGACACAGACTGCCCACAGCAGGGTGAACTCATAAACCACTGCCTGTCTTTATTCATACACCTAAACTGTGATGATATGGTTCACGATGTTCCTCCGTGAGCAGTTGGTCACACTCTTAACTGCGGTGTTTCTCTTTCTCATTTGTCTTTCTTTGTCTGCCTTTTTTCCCAGGAAACCATGACTGAGCCTTCTGTCTATGCTGCGGATGTGTCCAAACTGAAGGACGCTGACGAACTCAAGCAAGCTTGCATTGGCCTCAAAGACACCAACAGGTACTTTGTTGCAGTCAGTACCCATCCCAGTCTGAGGGTCTTCACATTCATCACTGTTAAATTCACTCCAAGCCCCAACTCCGTCATCTGTCTTCACCATGCTCTTGTTCCATCATTGATATTACCATGATATACTTGCACAAAATATGTGTTGGTGAACGTTGCCTTGTCCTGTGCAGATCTCCTAGGTTCATGCATAAGCTGCTGGAAGTCAGTGATCTCCTGAGTAGGCTGAGGTAACCAATGAGACGTGGCCTATGCATCATGGAAGAGAGCATGCATGGCCACGCTGCTGCCAAACACTGTTGAAAATGTTCCACTTGACTGATATTGCTGAAGCTGAAACAGATGTTTCTACATCTTAGTGCTGATGAAAGCTTGGGTAGCTTTGCGTTTTCTGCCCTAACAGCATGTGGAATAATATAGCAGCTCTCCAGCTACAGTATAGGTCTTCAGTATGCTCTAATATACTTCTGGTATTTGAAATAAGGAATGTGTGTTTGGCTCTGGAGTCAGGTTTTACGATTTGTAGGTTTGCATGGTTTTAATAGTCCAGCATGAAGAAGAGCAGTGTCTCCTACACTGGAGCCGAGTTAAAATAGTTTGTGTTTTCCCTCAAAACAAAGATCCAAGGATGTTTTCAGTGGCTTCAACAGCTCTGCTCTGTTTGCGGAGATACTGCAAAACTCCATGTTTGTGGTGCAGTATTTAAAACAAATACACAGCATGAAAGCATGGAAACGTCTGAGCTAAAACAAAGTGTAAATGTAATCTTTAGTTGTTTAGTTTAACCTTTTTTTTAACACCTAGGCTTACAAGATGACACAGTTTGCTCAGTAGTGATGGGTGTGATGCTGTTATAGGAGGCCTTCTGTCTCGGCTTTATGGAATGAGTTTGGCATAAACCCTGCATGAATGTCCCCATTTTTATTTGTTTGTCAAAGCAGAGATGCATCAAACACTTTGAAGGAAATCAATATTGATAAATAAAAATACACATATACTGTATATTTAATAACATATATTTACAAGTTCACAGTTTTTAGCTCATTTTTCTTTACATTTATTTCCTTCCATGGACAGTTTTGCTCGTCTCATTGACTTCAAAATGTTGCACACATATATCATCATGACGTCAAAGAAAACACGCACAGGATATACACTTGATTTTGTGCAGTAGGTAGCTGTCTGGAACATCTCTTTTTCTAAGCACCATGTTTTTTTCGCTATAATTAGTGTTGCATTGTTAGTCATTAGAGTCAGTCAAAACGTTGCTCTGCATCACTGCCTTTATAAACCCTCTGTTTCTCCCATGTTGTTTCCTTTGTTGCTTGTGACCTTCTTTGCTCACACATTATCATATGAGTGTCCAGCAGAGAATATTTAGTACACAGCAGACAAAACACCCTTCACTAGTGTTGCAATCAGCTGTGCAATGAAACAGAAAAGAAAGTATACTTATCTACTATTAAAGTTTCCACCTTTTGGGCGTAGTGCAGTATTTTACATGCACACATTCACACAGACACCCTAGATAAAGACATACTCTTACTGTCTTTGCAAACATTTCCCCAAACCCAACCATCCTGCTTTTTTTTCTTTTTGTCTTTGTGTTTTTTATGTTCCATTTGTGTTGTGTGTCGGTCAGATCTGCTGCTCCAGATTTCCATAAGCTGAATGAAGATGGGGAGCTGTGGCTGGTTAATCAGGGCTTAAAGGAAACCACCAGGTGGAACCGAAGTGTGAATTTTGAGCATGATATATATTTGCTTTTTCACAGGAAAGGATGAATGCTGCTCACATCTTTGCTCTCTCACACTCTCAGAGATTTCTTTCACATCTATCCCTTTATTCATTTTGCATAGCTCATTAGATGGGGCCCAATCAGGTTAGGCAACAGTGAACAGGTTTGGTTGTTACTGGGGTGATATATTCATCCGTCTGTCCGCAATCATTTTTTTGTCCAGAGCATATCTAGCAAAATATACGTACTTGGTTCACCAAACTTCACACATACATATATTAACCATGAAAAGTAATTGTGCCTTTTGATATTTTGTGATTTATACAAATTTTATTTTGTGTAGTTTCCATAGAAACTCAATTTTTTCCATATCAGCCATGATACGTAGTTGTGCCTTTTAAGGAGTAGATTTTTCTACAAATCTTATTTTTTGAATTTTCCTTGCAAAGATGATTTTTAGGTGACTCTAAAGGTTGTTGGTCATATCCATAATATATATCCAAAACATTGTAAGTACACGTCTCTAGGCTCACCAAAGGAATGGAGGATATGTCATAGACTGATCCATTTGTTGAGCAGTGTTTTGGGAGATGTCGGGGGGGGGGGGGTGATATGTATCTTCAGATGACTCATTTATACAAGGTTTTGGTTTGATTTTCTCATATACTGCTAACATAGTGCTGCAGAATTTGTCGTCATCCTGTTACTAACATAGTTTCACTGACCGCCTGATAAATGTTAGAGCTTAATGTTACTCAATTTTCTCTTCTTGCTTCAAAATAGATAAAACACAGTGAGATAAGCTTCTTTTTTCTGATATTTAACACAAGCCATTATTCACAAACACTATTTGACTTCCATCTGACGAGTCAAGACCTCCAATGCTTCATCTTAAACATTTAGATTTCCTCTCTAATCTCTCTCATGAAATGACACGTGGAGAAAAGAACCTGACATTTTTTCAGAGAATTTAAAGAACCATTTAAGTTTTCTTGCTGCTACGTTAGTATCGATGGGTGAGAGCCTCACTGAATGTCAGTTCGCTAATTGTCTCACGCCTTCCTGCTGACAAAGTGTTTTAGTCAGCAAACTGGTGTGAGAATAACCTCACTCAGTTTTGGAAGCAGGTCCCACCTCCCTCTGAAGCAAGAAACTGAAATTCACTCAGCTCTACCTGCTCTGTTGTTGAGCCTTGGCTTGGTTCACCTTTTGAAGACAGCTTCATTTCCCAGCTGAATTAAAGGTGTTCAGAGAGGCTGGGCTCTGGGCTGCTCAGCATGCTGCTGTCCTGTGGTGGAAACTTCAGATTTTTACCTCTCTCACCTTAAACTATTCTTTTTCTCACTCTCTCTAATGCTGATTTTGTTTCCTCTCCTTCTATTCATGCCATTTCTCTTTTCTTTTTTCCCCCTGATCTTTCTGCCCCACACCTCAAACCTTTCCTCCTCCCTCCCTCACATCCTCTCCCCCTACCGCATACCTCTCTCTTTTCCCCTCATCTCTTCATCTCCCCATCTATATTTTCACCTTTTTTGTCTCATCTCCATTCCCATCCTAGGTTACTGGAACACCAGCTGCAGACTCAGCGGAGGTCTTACGACAGCGAGGTGGAGGCACTGCGCAGCGAGCTGCAGAATTTGAAGGAGGAGAACAACCGTCAGCAGCAGCTCTTGGCCCAAAACCTCCAGCTGCCCCCAGAGGCCCGAATCGAAGCCAGTCTGCAGCATGAGATCACCCGACTCACCAATGAGAACCTGGTACGCTGGAACATACACACAGATACATACGGACAGATGACGAGTAGCAACTTCAGATTAGATATAATGTATGTACAAATAAACACATAAACACAGAATATTATTATTATTTATAAAACCTTATATTTGGACGTGGAAATGATCTTATCTCTAAGCAAAGTCTAGACCTGACATTTGTGATTTTCCTGTGCGGGTCCTGCAGTTTGGGATGTATACACGTCCAAGCCAGCGGTGAACTTTGTGTGAACTTTATGAAAAATCTGATAGCAATTATCAATTAAAAGGGTGAGCAATCCTCAGGATTATACAGGTTATCTGGATTCAGTCATCGTCATCTCATCTTCTTAAAAGTTTGATTTTCTCTTTTGCTACATGACAGTTCCCGACTAAACCCTCATTTTTACTGACATTATATTGTATGAGGCAAAATTTCAAGACAGGTGCTATCAATTTATTTAGAGATTTAGAGATCAGCAGCGACTAAGTTAAAAATGGGATTCTTAAAACCTGCATAAATAAGGTTTTTTTATGCTTAGCAAATATTTTGTTTGTTTCATTGTTTTCATCCCTTCACTACCATCAGATTTTTGGTTGTTTATAACTTAGATAAGAAGGTAAAAAAGTGTGAAATCCCACTTATTTGCGTTCTGGTGGAGACTTTAGTGAGACCCACTCTCATGTCTGTGAATAAACATGAAACAGCAGCAAGCAGCCACTTACCTTAGCTTAGCATAAACACAGAGCTTCATACAGATGCTACAAGAAACATATTTATGATACAAAAATGAGTGATTTTAGGATTAAAATTGTCATCATCATTAAAATCAGAATCTGCTCTACAGCATCATCACATATTTAGGTGCTTTTTAGGTGATTAAAATCAGTGAAAGCTGGTTTAGCTTATACACTTTAACACCCAACTTTAAAAATGCAGTTATATTGTCTTGAAAATGAAAAACTACGAAAACAACTCTTACCTAGAGACTAACATAATTTCCCCCAGGATACACATATATGTTAACGAAGTGTCACTGGAGCTTTTTGGGTCGGTTGGTTCCTTTTTCCTCTTTGGCCAGACATAAAAGAGCTGAAACAGCCACTGCAGTGCTGTGTCACAACACACACACTCATCAGTGTGGATGGTGTCACCTGACAGGTACTTGATGATCCCACAGCGTCCCGAGAGGCTCGAGTCATCATTTTACGACGGATGGTTGTATGTAGAAACAGAGTGTGTGTGTGTGTCTGCATGTTCATTTGCATGTGTGGGAACTAACTGAGGTTGTGTGTCTAGAATGAAATTGCGTCGCTCTAACTCTCCACAGCTCTTATAACTCAAAGCGGCTCTGCATCCTTTTCTCTTTTTTCTAAACATTATTAAAGTCCTGTATCTTCTCCTCCTTTGAAATCAGGAGAGCAGCTTTCATGTTGATTTAAAATCTGCGCTCTCCTCCAGTTTGTCCCTTTGTTTGCCAGACTCACATCACAAGACAGAGCTGAGTGATATTCACAAAAGTGTCTTTCTTAACCACTGGAGGGTGACAGTGTGAAGCAAGTCTGAGAAGTCCTCACCTTCCTGTCTTTTCTTTGTCTTTTTGTCTTTCTCTCTCTCTCCCCATCACTCCAACATTTGGGCTTTTTAAGGATCTAATGGAGCAACTGGAGAAGCAGGACCGAACCATCCGCAAGCTCAAGAAGCAGCTGAAGGTTTACTCAAAGAGGATTGGAGAGTTGGGAGGTAAATGAGAAACAGTCACCCAGTGTGTGAGTTTTAGTGCTACAGTTGGGTACGTTCCCTGACTGCCGTGTCCTGTGTGTTCTACCAGCGGGTCAAACTGAGGGCCAGACGTCTCCAGGACAGATGGTGGACGAGCCAATCCACCCTGTCAACATTCCGCGCCGGGAGAAAGACTTCCAAGGAATGCTGGAGTACAAGAAGGAGGATGAGCTCAAACTGGTCAAGAACCTCATCCTGGGTAAGAAATAATTATGAGCAGGTGGGAAATTAGGTACAAAATATCAATAAAGAAGTTATGAAAGGATGTTTAATGGTCCCTGTATGGTTGCAGTTTTGACATCAGGGTCTGTATGGCCGTATGTTTTTCATCTTCTTGTCTCTCCAGAGCTGAAGCCTCGCGGTGTAGCCGTGAATCTGATCCCAGGTCTGCCAGCCTACATCCTGTTCATGTGTTTGAGACATGCAGACTATCTCAATGATGACCAGAAGGTCCGCACTCTGCTGACGTCAACCATCAACAGTATTAAAAAGATCCTTAAGGTGTGTATACTGTGTCTATCTATGTGTGTGTGTGCACATGTTAGGGGTATTCATATAACATGTAAGCTGAGTGATGATGTAAATCCTACAAAGAAAGGGTAGGTGACTGTGGAGCAACCTTTGAATGTAAACAGGTTGGTCATTAATATCCTTTAAAATCTTTGAAATAATAAGGGAATGTTTTGTTGTTGTCATTTTTAGTTGAAACGACCCTTTAAATGCTGCTTCTCAGTCATTTGCAGGATGTTTCATTTGGAGAGGGTCTGTTAGAGTTACAGTATGACGATCACTAGCTGGTGCACTGATCCCGGTTTCTTCTTCCTCTTTCCATCAGAAACGAGGAGATGACTTTGAGACAGTCTCCTTCTGGCTGGCAAACACCTGCCGCTTTTTACACTGTCTTAAACAATACAGCGGAGACGAGGTGAGACTGACACACAAACATAGTGCCTGTCTGACCCCAATACACTACATACACATTCAGAAGTAGGTTTCTAGTTATTTCAAACAAACAGTTGTTGGTGAACTAGTTTCCCTGTGCAACAAGGAATTAATCTGTGAAGAAGAAGAAAAAACTACCAACAAAAAATGTACAGATTGAATGAACAAGAGATACATTTTATATTGTTTGTACAAATTAATTCTCTATTGTTTTGATTGTTTATTGTGTAGAAAAGAAAAAATTCATAGAAAATATTAAAAGTGGGAATGTAGAAGTGGTCTAATTTAACTTGTGGGATAAAGAGTGACTAAATATTTCCTGTCCTTTTTACATTTTTCAACCTGTATCTGTGTCTCAGGCCTTCATGAAGCACAACACATCCAGGCAGAATGAACACTGTCTGTCCAACTTCGACCTGGCAGAGTACAGACAAGTGATCAGTGACCTGGCCATCCAGATCTACCAGCAGCTAATCAAATGCATGGAGAACATCCTCCAGCCCATGATAGGTTTGTGCTTGTACACGTCTGAGTGTATGTGTGCTCCATAGCATTGACAGTAATACAAATAAGTCATATTTTGTGACTGGTTGTGTGTTTGCTAGATAATAAGCGTGTGTTTGTTTTCCTTGCAGTCTCTGGAATGCTGGAACACGAGACCATCCAGGGCGTGTCGGGGGTGAAGCCCACTGGTCTCCGTAAGCGTACGTCTAGCATCGCAGACGAGGGCACCTACACCCTGGACTCCATCCTGCGGCAGCTCAGCGCCTTCCATTCCACCATGTGCCAGCACGGCACCGACCCTGAGCTCATCAAGCAGGTGGTGAAGCAGCAGTTCTACATCATTGGAGCCGTCACCCTCAACAACCTGCTGCTGCGCAAGGACATGTGCTCCTGGAGCAAAGGCATGCAGATCAGGTAGGAGATGTCACCTCTCAAAGATAAGCTCCATAGCAACTCGTTTGCCGGCAGATGTATTAACTTATAATTTGTGTATTTGCAGGTACAATGTGAGTCAACTGGAGGAGTGGCTCCGAGACAAAGGTCTGATGACATGCGGGGCCAAGGAGACTCTGGAGCCTCTGATCCAGGCTGCTCAACTACTGCAGGTGAAGAAAAAGACTGATGAGGACGCTGAGGCCATCTGCTCCATGTGCCAGGCCCTCACCACTGCTCAGGTAAACCGTCCTCTCGTTTTAATACCACATTCAACTCAATAATAATAATATTAATACTAGACCAGCTTTAAATCATTTCTTCTCAGCCTGATTAAAAGCTAAGAAAACCCAGCCACTGTAGGTAAAGTGCTTGTTTTGTTGGAGTAACAGTTCTATGTTGTGTCTCTCAGATTGTGAAGGTCCTGAACCTCTACACTCCGGTCAACGAGTTTGAGGAAAGAGTGTCGGTTGCATTCATACGAACTATACAGGTAAATCACTCCAGATGTATTAATACTACACTGTTTTCTTTGCTTATAACTGTATGTAGCTATAAACATTAAGGACATGAAGGCTCCCGGAAAACACAAACTGGAAAGGTAACACCCTGAAAAGTATTGCACAAATTGAATCTACAGTAGTTCTATTCATTTTAATTTCATTGTAACTTCAACACTCATTTGGCTTTTAATGTCTGTATTTCAAGTTTTTTGCACATTTTGACCCACTTGCTACAAAAACTGGTCAACCTTCTCTGCACTAACCAACATTTTCCTAAAGTAATAGCAGTGTTATATATTTTTTAATGTACTTTTCTTCCTTCCAGGCAGTCACTGGTTGCCATATATTTTACTAAGTTACATTAGTCATAAAGCAGTGCACACTTCAAATCATTTAGCTCTTACACTTACATCATCATGCAATGATAACTTGTATAACAGTGAAAAGACATTGTGAAGATTTTCACCCTTAAGGTATTATAAGCAGGATGATTGACTCTTCTGTCGTTTGATGTTGGTATTAAAGAATACACACACACACAAATCCAACTCACGGGCTCAGAATCTGTGGCCTGAATGCAACATATGCACCGCACCAACTGTCTGATTTTTCTTTACAGTTCAGAGCATATGCCAGAATGAATCGTAAAAATTCTGTACATTTTAAATTAAATGAAAGGAATAAAAAAAACGTGACTGTCTGACTGGTGGGAAAAATCTACCACCTATGCAAAACAGCAAAATGTGTTTCTTCCAAAATTGAAATAAGTCCTTTTTAATGATTTCAAGTTGAAAATTCATTTGCTCTCTTCTTTCTCTCCTCAGACCCGTTTGCGAGACCGCTGTGAGAGTCCCCAGCTATTGATGGACACAAAGATGATTTATCCGGTCACTTTCCCGTTCAGCCCTTCCTCCCTCGCCCTGGAAACCATCCAGATCCCCGGCTCGCTCAACCTGGGGTTCCTCACCCGAGTTTAAACACTCCAAAAATACATTTGTATTAACACAATTGAGCATTTATGTCCAATGAATATATTGATAAGTCTTAAAGAGCTGCTGATTTGAAACACAGCATCCAGTTCACTTACGACATCCTTGGCCTGAAAACACATCACGTGTAAAATTACACACCCAAACACATTCAGAACTGTCAACATGCATCTGTATGATAGTCCTGTGCTCTGAGCGTTCACATGCACGCCTACACTCACATGCACCTTCTCTTTTACCAAACGCACAAATCCACTGGTTTAAATCTGGCTGCAAAGGCACCACTTGTATAAACCCCTGCCTCTTAGAGAAGCCACAGGACTAAATCAACGTCTGCAGTTCTCTGCTGACATCGGGGTCTGTCCCAGTGTTCACCCCAACTCCCTCCTCTGTGTTTAAGCTAGTTATGAAGGTACCTCCTCATGTCATTGTCTCTTTCTCTGGTGAGAACATATTTACCGTCATACAGAGGCATCGTCGAAAGGAGGCGCTGAGACCTCACAAAGAGGAATAGCTCGATAAGCTCTAGTCTAACTTGGTGTTTTGGGTCCCTACTTGATAGTCAGAGTTGATTCTTAGTCCTGGTATGAAGCCAGATGTGTGATAAGGTTAGCTCTCTCTAGCCCATGTTGAGATAACCAGGACCAGGCTTCGTTCTGTATGCTGTCGTTTTAGTCTCTGAACACAGTCAAGCCAAGACACAACTCATTGTCTGTACTATATTATTTATATATACATATATAAATAAATATAAATATTCCTAATATATATCATGTATTTTATTTATTGCATTCACTTCCGACCCCAGGCCTCTGTTTTAAGAATAGCCTTCTCTTTGCAGGACACGTCCGATAGCTGTGTTGGGACAGTTTTTAGTTTTAGCTCCATTGTATGCTATTTATGTCAATATCAGGCAAAAGATGTAGAATAGTTTAAAGATTGCCGACACAGGTGACTATTTGTTAGTTCGCGTCTTAACTTAGAGATGTCAGTTCATCATGTGTAGCTTAGGTTTTAACTGAGAGATTTAGAAGGTGTGAGCTTCAAACTGGGCAGAGGGTCTGGTCTATTACAACCTCTACTGTTTACTGCTGTGGCGTCACAGGAATCCCTGGCACAAAGATATTTTCCTCACACACTCAACAGTACACTCTGCTTACCGCCATATCACCAGGAGGTTTTCACTCCCAGAGCTCTCTCTCCTCTCTGGCCGCAGCTCTAGTCGGAGCTTTGAAAGTCTTATACTGTCATCAATGTGGAATTATTTATTTCAGTAACTGTCATTGTCTTGCGTATCAGAGTTTTGTGTTTTGTAAAGCCATGTATCACTGAGCAGAGTGTTTCTCTGAAGTTGCCTCCAATCTGTCCAGCTTTAAAAAAAAAAAAAAAAAGTGTTCTGCTTTGTTGACCAACACGTCCACCCTATGCCTTCCTGTTTCATGGCAAATAAACAACAGAATTCTATGACCAAGAAACAGTAAAAAATCCACATCTCAACAGCACCATAGGGTTAAGTTAAGGGTTTGTGACTTTTTTTTCTTCTTTTTTTATCGTTTCAGTTTGGTGCACAGATTGTTTTGGTTCAGACATTCAGACGTATTTGGTGGTGACGTTACACCACACCCATTGCTCCTCATGGGACAGTGTGGTATGAAAATTGCACAGCATGCACTGCTGATGCTGACCTGTATGGGCTTCACTTTACCAGCATTACCTATTACCAGAAATCAACCTTCATGCTATTGTTTTATTTGGGGGTTGTTTTTTTTACGGACAAATGCTCGGTGGCGTTGAGAGTCGTAATCTGCCAACGTAGTCACAAAAAGTTCTTCCCTGTCTGCGTTTACATTCTCCTCGCTGCCTCCTGTTTAGCACTTTTGCTTATTCACCTCCTGCTGTGCCATTTGTATTAACTGTCAACCAAATTGGCCTCCTGCCCTCATGTGAACCTTATTTTTTTGCCTCATGACCTTACCCTTCACTTTGACAGAATTTTCTTTTCTTTTTTTCTTTTTACAGTTCTTGTATGTAAAGGGGATTGTGGATGGTCACCAAAGCTTTTTGACTTGATGTGTTTTTGGAATGAAATGATTCTTGTGAAGCAGCCAACCAACCATGGAAGCGTAGATCAAAATGTTTTTGCAGTGCTGAAATCGAGGGACTGTAATAAAAATGTTTTACCGAGGTGAAGTCTCACACCAAACAGACTGCTCTCACTCTGACTGGAATAAGACAAGTTGTAAGTGGACTAAAGAGAAGTTGGTATGTGTACAAACAATATAAGTTGTTTTATGTTGCACTTGTATTTGAAAGGAATTTGAAATCCATATGTTCTCATGGGGACCACGTGTTATCAATTTGCCTTTTTGTTTTACGTGTTGAAGTAACAGGTAGTATGGTTTGTGTAAAGAGAACATATATATAGGTTGTGGCAAGAAAGATAGTAAGTGAAGGAATGAGGTAACACATGAATGTTTAAAATTGTTAATAAAGTGTTTGATGATTTCTAGCTGCTTATTGTGGACAAAGCCTTATCTGAATTATTTGCTGTCCGAATGACTTAAACACACGATCAATATTGTGGCATTGTTTTGTTCTGTCAGTGTTTTTTCCCATTGTGAAGTGAATATGATTGTTAAATGTGATCATTTTTATTTTGATAATGTCTCATTTTGGCCTACAGTTAGTGTCATAGACGGGTCGCACTGGTTAGCCATCAGTCAAACTGCACTTTTTAGACATTTGAGTAGACACTGAGTAAGTAAGAGATGAATAATTGGACCACCTTCTTACTGAACTGCGATCCATCAAGCATCCTCTTCCACATTTCCGGGGTGAGCGCGAACTTCACTTTCTTAATCAGTTCTTTTTTTTTGTGCCGTTTTATTGTTGATTCATGCACACCACAGATAAAGACGGCTGTTTCAGGAACGCAGCTCCAGCCTTTTCAGATTCTGTCGGATTATCCTTATGGACTGATGAATTGAGAGTGCAGAGTGGGAAGACTGGCATGGTTTCAAAGGAGAGAAAAAGAAACCCATTCATTCACTGGTTGGTATTGTTCAGCAGAGCTGTGGCGCCTTGTTCCCCTGGGCTTCTCTTGGGCTCTCAGACAGGAGAATATGTCATTCCTTCACTCTGCAGTTTTTACATTAAGGAGAGAGTTGGCTCTGTCGTATGGCGTAGACATTATAAATTATTGTTCTTATCAGCATTAGCGTCGATTGTGCCATTTTAAAAAATTGTTAGCAACTAAAGGATATTTCTTCACCCCAGCTGTTTGTGGTGCTGGTGTGAACATGCTGAAGTCAGTATCAAATGTCTCTTCCCTGACCGTTGTATACATTGGACAAACTGGACTGTTTCTGGTAGCTGTGTTTCGTGAATGTGATCACTGTTAAGAAACTAACAAACTCGAAATGAATTGTCAAATCTGTAAAAGTAAAATAAAAGAAATCAGCACTGTCGGATTATCTGTGGGAGATTTTTTTTTGTCTCGTTCTTACTTTTAAAAAACAAACAATTTAAGGTAATTTCAGTCATATACAATAAATTAAAAAAAATAAACACTATGTGAAAAGAGAAAACTGTTACCAAATGTCTGACCATGAAATAAACTGAGGCTGCAGTGTTGATTTCTTCAGGAGAAGCTGCAAAACGGAACTATAAATTTCTGCTATTTCAGTGTCAGCACAGACAAGACCTGAAGACTGCAGGTAATCAGATCTAGATGTAATGGATTACATTAAACAGGATTATATAAAAATGATTATAGCATAAACACACAACATTGTACTGAGAAAAATGTTATTGCTAAAATGCCACCTTTTCATTTAGATTTCACTGAATAATCTTCACTATATTAAAAAAGAGATATAATCTACTGTAATTTATCTAGAGGTAATCATTGAAATTTCTTAATATGAAATCAGAACAGTGTATTTAGTCTGTAAATGTAACTTTGCTGTAGGCCTTGCAGGTAATGCCATAGGGAGGTAAAGTGTGAAGGTAAAAGCAGAGCAGAGTCACAGCTTAAACACTAAGAAGCTTACTGTTCCCTCTCTGTTCCTCTCTACAATCCTCTTCACTGGGAAAACTCAACATAGTTCTCCGGGGACAAATACCTGCTGCTCAGAGAGGGAAATATTTTCTTGTGAGGTAAGATTTTATCATTCATATGGCTGCTATCATGGAAATAATACTCTGATATTGGTGTGTTTCATGTTTAAATGTGGCTCAAAGTTATGGAATGTATTGTTTAAAGTTTATATGTTGTGATGAAGAAAAATAAAAGATTAGATGAAGTTTGACAGCGGTTAATGTTTCCAGTTTCCACTAATATAGCTTCCTAATATCACATTATCGTATTCTTTTATGTATACATCCAGAATAATACATTATATACTTATAAATGTAAATGTACACTGTATTGTTATCAATGGAAGAACTAATAAATGTATTAATAAATAACTTCAGTATCACAATTAGGGTTTAGTTTTCTGATTTCTAACATTTTTACAACATATGAAAAGATAATACACTTAACACATTATGGTGTTTATATCAGAAAAATTACAATTACTAAACAAGATGCACAGTATTGATCAAATGTAGATTTGTGTAATGTAAAGATTATGATTAGACATCATTGTAATTTCTTAAGCGTTTTTTGATGTACAGTACTGTGTTATTCTGGATGTGTGCAGTTCCCAGAATAGCTGTGCTGTTCTCCTCTCCTCTGGAGCTCAGAGATGGATCAGGCTAGATTACCAACTACTTATCTGCTGGCTCACACACACACACACACACACACACACACACACACACACACACACACACACACCAAGAGGTCGCAACTGAGTACAGAAACCAATAAATGAGCTGTCTGAATGAATTAATCTTGATGTTTGTGCCTGTGTTTTCAGCACTGCGTGTTAGTGATCATCTGCAGCCATGTGTGACCAGACGTTCATGGCGGCCACTTTTGGCCCCTGTGACAGCTGTGGGAATGCCAGTCCTCTCATGAACATCTACATTAAGAGCGAGGCCATCAACTACTGCTCCTTCTGTGTGGAACTGGTATGTGATGTTCTCCTTTCGGTTTCTCTGTTTCTCTAGGGACACAACCCTTAACAGCACGTTCTGACCTGTAACAATAGGCTCTATCTTAAATGCACTCATTTGTTGTGAGGATGTTTGCAGGATGTTTTTGACTGTCTAAGGGAAATACTGAAACACCTTTGCACGAGAAATACTATAACGTAAAACAGTAACTGTGATTAAAACTCATCATTTGGAGCAGCAAAAAGTTAATCTACTGACACAAACAACTCTCTCACAATATAAATATGCTCTGTCACATTGTCTTTGATTTATTGCTTAAATAATGATCCCATGGAGAAAATTAGCCAATCAAATTGAAATATGCTGAATAAATTTGTTAGGGGAAAACATTCATTTCAACCACTATTCTTGTCTATAGTATGTATTCAGGATTTGAATTTCAGACATGTTTTAAAAACATTAACTAACATTTCTGAACTAACTTTTAATTTAATTTAAATAGCAATCATTACAATTCCTTTGTTCAGATCCAAGCTTTAAGGCAGGCCTACAGGCTTAGGCTATATAGTACAGCTTTAGTAAGTTTAGCAAAATGAAAACAAAAAGTAAAAGTAAAACTAATACAGAAATGCAAAAGTGGGACAAAGGGGCATTGCTAAACCCATTTTACTGGGGCACATGCCCCAGCACTGATCTGCTGTGTCCCGGTAAAATTTCATATGCATTTTTTAAAAACCTTCCATATTTAGTTTGAATCCACAAAGTAATGCAGCTTTACCCAGCAAGAAAAAAGAAACGGGAATCAGGACTGAAGTATGATAACATAATGAGACTACAAAAAGATTTTAAATAATGCTGATGATCTTTATTTTGGTGATAAAACAAGCTATCTTAGATTAGATTACACATTTATATGAAATTGTTGACTCGAGTCAAGAAATGATTGCTTGTTTGAAATGCCTTTTGCTCTGAAATTGTTTTTATTAATCATTGTTGTAGAACGCAGAAGAATACAAATTTGCGTCAAGTTTTGTTATTATTTACATATATGCAGGGTTTGACTCTCATGCCATAAAAACATTGAGAATGTTCATAGTACAGCGGATTGTAGAGCAAGTTTCATACATGCAACAGATATTCAGAAAAGTATTTATTTGACTTATGGGGCCTGGGCCCCAGTAGACTCCCAGTCTAGCAACGCCCCTGTATGTCGGCTAACCTAAATTCAGAAATGTCAGAAACATTTTTAAATAGTTTTTAAAAATGTCGAATAAGTTTAACTCTCCTCCAAATAAACTCTGACTGTATTTGCAGCACAGTCTACATGCCTGTGTTGACTGTTAACTTGATAGAGGATGGAGGGGAGGAGGAGGAGGGAGGAGGAGGCTGAGGAAGAGCACGGGCTGAGTCTGGCTCGCGCGGCAGCATCACTACCGCGCTCGCGGACAATTACTTCGAACCGCTTACCGCCAATGAACTAACCATCTCTTTCCCCCACATTCTGCCGTTTCTCTCGCCCACCTTCCTCTCCTCCCTTTGTTATTTTCCGCGTTGTCTTGTGGTTGTCACCCCTCAAAGATGGCTTGTCAGGAGCTCCAGAAAGGGGAAACCCTGACCACGCTGAAAAGGGAGAGCGAGACTCTGAAGAAGAAGCTGGACGAGGAGCGGGGCAAGCTGAACGACGTCGAGTGTAAGTGTCCGTGGCTAAATTAAGCTAACAAAAACAGCTACTATACAAGTCAGAACATTTTACTGAGACATAGTTGTTTGTACGTCTTAAAAAGACAGGTGGCAGCTCATTAACACCTCTTTTATTACATGGGACGACAGCCTTATGTTTACTGTACTTTTTTGAACGATGCTTACTATGAAATAAGTTAGCTTACAGGGTAGCATCTCCATTTTCGGCCACTTAATGCTGACAAGTCACTGAATTTCCCAGTGAAATATTGCAGTTTCCACTCCACTACATTTATGTGACAGCTGTATTTACCATTAGGCTCACTGTGCAGAAGAATATTTCTACATACAAAATCTCTTACAACTTTGTAAATATGTGTAGCCTACCCAATTATTATATTAAGTTGTTAAAATCAGCCTCCAATTAAGCATCAGAGGCTAATCGGTAACACAGACAATCACCATAATGTTGTATTTTAAGTAGTTTTTCTTTACATACTAAAGCTACAAATTGAAGGTTTTTGAATCAATGTCAGCTGGGATAGGCTCCAGCACCCCTGTGACCCTGCAAAAAATAAACAAGCAGCAAAAAATGGATGGAGTTTTTGCATGAAGAACTTAGCGTTCTTACATTGTGGTATTTCTAATTTTGCTAGTACTTAAATGATGGATCTGATTACTTCTCCCACCACTGCCAGAAGTCTTTCTCAAAACTCCTAAACCCTGTGTCTGTGTGTGTTGGTACATCAGTGCACCAGGTGGCCGAGAAGGTTGAGGTCTTAGGTGGCCTGTCCATAAAGACCAAGCGTTTGCTGAAGGGTCATGGGAACAAGGTGCTGTGTATGGACTGGTGCAAAGACAAACGTCGTCTAGTCAGCTCCTCACAGGTATACAGCTGACATATGCACAACACAGTGTATTTATTCATATAATGCCAAATCACAGTAAAGGTTGTTTTATGACACTACCCTTATTGAGCAGGTCTCGACCATACTTTTTATTTTTTCATAATAGTGAGCAAGCACTTAGCAAGAGCTTCAAGGAAAAGCTGCCTTTTTTTTATCATAGTATACATTTATGTTTATATGACACAAAAATGTTCATTTTTCTACCTTGTGATCCAATAGTAATGAAGCTTTTTTTTTTTTTTAATCTAGGACGGTCACGTGATTGTCTGGGATGCATTCACTCTTAATAAGGTGAGTAGGGGTGCTTTTGTACATATGTAAGTGAATTTGTGCATTTTTTTTGAGAATTAAATTGCTATAAATTATGAGGCTAAATACATAAAGCTTTAAAATCTTTTTGAAGAAAACACAACTTCATAAACAATTTTTTTACATGAAGGCTCAAATGTACAGAAAATCGCTTCTTCAAAATTACTTTTTGTGAGATTCTCTGATATTCCTTGGTGGATTTTACTTTTATGACAGATGCCAAAATGTGTGCATATGCCAAGTACTGTTACCACTGTGAATTTGTGCATAAAAATGTTAACTGTAACCTCAATACTCAATTCAGAAACAAAATGAATAATTAAATGATACTAGCACCATCAATTGTTAATGTTTACCTTCTTTTCTAAGGGAGGCATTTATCTGTTTCTATGTCAAACGGCCCTAAAAACATAGAGGACTTGAGTGCTAGGATTGATCCATAATGATACGACAAAAAAGTAATTTAACAAGTATTACAAACTCAGGCTCTAAAAACAGAATTGTGTGAAAGCTGTCTTTAAAAAAAGAAAGAAAAGAATATGACTGTTTCCTCCAAAATCATGTTTACCCATCAATTACTTACTGTCTTCTCCACTTTGTTATATAAAGCTAATTGTTTATTGTTTCCTTTGTATGCTCAGATGCCCATGTTCTCTTCACCATATGTACTGGTGTTAAGTGGGTGGGCAGTCCATCCTTTACTGCCATACTCCTCTGAGCGACACAACAGGTTCACATAGGAATATGAGTTTAAAGATTATCTACCCATCTGTCCCCTGTAATGACTCTTGAGTGTATGTGCCTCAGTGCACTTAAATGGCAGCCAGGATTCAGCCTGTTTTAACCCTCGTGCCTGTTAATGGAGCAGACATATCCACACTGAACATAATCCCTATTAATACTCATCCAGGTTCACAACAACTGTGTATTTCTGTGTATGCCTAACAGTAAAGTTCATTTATGCTTATTTAAGAGAGTATATTTTCCTACCATTAATAAATTGCTTATGTTTTCCTTCCTTTTGCATGCATTTATGTGTGTGTGTGTGTGTGTCTGTGCTATCTGTGTGTTGCAGGAACATGGAGTAGCCCTGCCGTGCACATGGGTTATGGCGTGTGCTTATGCTCCCTCAGGCTGTGCTATAGCATGTGGGTGAGTAAAGATTTAATGAGATTCCATGCTTTTCAATAATCAATAACAATTTACAACTTCTTTGTTAAAGGGAAATAAAGCACTCCAGTGTAACTTTATTAGTTTATTAAATCAGAGTAATCTGAATGACAGCTTAGTTGCTATTTTTCTGTAACTTCTGCCTCACTCTCAAGTAATTATATATATATTTATTTTTTTATTCTTGTACAGAAGAGACTCATTTTGCACATTACAGCTACTTTGATTATCTAAATGTATAGTCATCATTTCTTTGTTAGTCTGGGTCACTTAGGCTATATACACACATTAAACCCTGTATAGGATTGAGTGAGATATTTAATCTTAAATAGTGATTGATAATTAAAAGGTCTCTCCACCAGTATGAGACGCCTCAATTAACCGCAGATATTCTTATCTCCTTCATAAGTGGATTGGATAACAAGTGCTCAGTGTTCCCACTGTCACTGGACAAAAATGAGAACTTGGCTGCAAAGAAGAAGTCTGTGGCCATGCACACCAACTATGTATCTGGATGCACCTTCATCAACTCTGACATGCAGGTAAGCACCTGTCCGGGGTCGCACAACAGACACATGGATTGACATTCGAAACACCACAGACTGGATTTATTGAAACTTAAGAGGAGGTCTCTTATTAAAAGTTTGTACGACCACAGGAAGGAAGGTGTTAACATTATCAAATTGGTTTGATGAAGTCAACTATCATACTGAACTTTACCTGTAGATGTTGCACTTGACTCATCATCTGCTTGCATTGAGCTTATAAATGGGAGTGTGGAGCACCACACTGTGTTATGTCATGCTTTTCATTTCTCACAAAAGCCATTTGAGTTCACTTCTCTTCTTCTAAAGTTTAACATCCTAGTGCAACTTAAGGAAATATGGCATATAGCTACATTGCAAGTGTTGGACCCTTGCAAGTCCATGAGTTTCCCACAAGACATTCTGTGAAAATTTTCACAATAAAAGCCTTGTTAATAAAAAAAATGATGTGTTTCTGTACTCTGAAACACTAGTTGGATTTTAATTTAAAACAAATACAGCACATGTTGAGTTCTAAAGGGTCTATAGAGTGACAGGGTTTTGAGTTTGGGTATGTTCTGACAGAATTTAACACAGTCAATGATTACCAAGATTTGCTTGCCCAGCTCTCCATCAAAGACTTCCTGTTCACACACAGAGCAGCCTGGAAATCATGCAATAATATCCTCTGTCCACCGGTGGCGCCGTGTGTTCCAGGTGTGTTTCAGCTGTTACTTTAAAACAGGAAATAGACCAAATTCTGGTCCTCTAGTCTTTGCACTGGAAGAGCTCTGGCCTTTAAGACTTAAGAAATATTGTCATAGCAGAGATATCACAGCCATACTTCCATAACACAGATAGATGTCAGCATTACCTCCGTGCTAACAATAATTAGCAAGATTAGCAAGTGTCGTTATTATTTTAAGTAGCAAACATTGGCTTTCATACCCTTAGACCAACAAGCACAAAGTCTGTTGATCATTGTTTGCTGTTAATCACCATCATCATCAAAATAATCTTAAAAATACATATACATTTGTTTCAAATGTTGTATTTTAGGCTTGTGTTCTGCGCCAAGGAGGTTATGTTTTCACCTATGTCGCTTGCTTGCTTGCTTGGTTTGTTGGTCTTTTTGGCTGTGCCTGTGACTCCACCACAAGACAGCTAGAACAAACTCAAAAGCATGAGGTAGAGGCCTGAGATATTTGTCTTTCAAAATTTACTCTCCACTCTGGCCCTCAGCAAAGCAGAGAGGAGCACAATGACAGTGGACAGGGAGGAAGAGGAGAAGGTAGGGCTGAGAAGAGGGCAGAAAAGAGACAAGGGGGGGGTAGATGGTCCTCTATCCTTGGTGTATTAATAGACACTGAGTGGCTTTTATCTAGAAAGGAGTGGAGCACACTGACCTGAGGGTGGAACATTTAACACGTAGACACGCACATGCATGAGTTCTTTCTTTCTCTCTGAGACACACACGTCTCTCACACGTATCCATTCTTACACCGCATCTCACACAGGCACGCACGTAAGGACATTATAGCTCACAGCCTTTAGACCGACCTTGAATTCAAAGTCTGTAAACAGACGAGTTGGATGACATAAAGTCATGTGTTGTATTGTTTTTCATTCATGTAAATATGGGATCACTGGGTAATTTAAGGAATCCCCTGCAAGTCTTTAATATATGGTAACAAGCAGGTGGTGGTGAGCAGAATCAGGGATGTAAAGGCTCTCTGGGAGATCAGTGAGGTTGCCATCTGGGTGAGTGTGTCAGTAATTGTGGCTTATTGATAATTGCATTCATGTTGAAACTGGAGCTTGCTTACAGTGCAGGCAGGATGTGGTGTGTTTTTGTGCCTGAGGTCATCCAAGCAGGAGCTCTCTAATCTACCAGCCAGCAGGGATCTCTCATGTCTGCATGTGTCTCTAAGTGCCCATTATCTGTTTTCATCAGAGAAATCGCTGACTTTTTTTCTTTTTTTTAACGTGTTGTATGTTGATACCTGATGCATAGTGAAAGTTTTCAGTGTTCGTTGGGAGGTACTGACCCTTGGCCACACTATAGGAAGCAGATGTTGATGATGCTGTTCTGTTTCTTTAAACCCCTGCTGATGTCTGGCCCTGAAATTTAATATAAATAAACTTAAACTTTTCCCTCGAGATGTTAAATTCATGTATTTCCTGTCTATTTTTTTTTTTAGCTGCGTCGTTCATCAGTCTTAAGTGTTAAAATTGAGAAATGAATGCAAGGCCTGTCACTGAAGTAATTTAAAAAAGTGGAGAACAAAAACTCCAAAAATAAGCAATAATTAATAACAAAACAAAATTTGTAACAAAATATAGACATAAGTTCTCTAAAATCAATCAAATTCAAATTTTTATTTTTAATAGCATGAAAAAAAATATTTCTTTACAATTTCTCTGAAATAGTTCGAGATACATTTTTTAATATACCTTTTTTTATACCTGGTCTTTGTTTCGTCATTATGGAGTTTCCAACATAATACAGAATTCACCCTTCAAAGTGAGACCTCTGTGATGTCACTTCTCCTGTGCCAGACCTCCTGTCTGTTTTTAATGTATGGTTCACTGGCGAACCAAAGCTCCCAGTGTTCCCACAGTTAGTTTCCACTATTCCCTCAATAAATCATTGCACAGTGTTTTTAAAGAGAGAGTAACTTCCATAATGAGATGAAGTTTACGTCATTTGGGTCACAAAAATACTGATACCAAACAGTGAATGTATTTTTTTCCTGTGTATGTATTTACATGTACATGTTAGATCCTGACCTCCAGCGGTGACGGCACATGTGCTTTGTGGGATGTGGAGAGTGGGCAGCTGCTGCAGAGTTTCCATGGTCACACAGCTGATGTCTTGTCCCTGGACCTCGCCCCATCTGAGACTGGAAACACTTTTGTCTCTGGGGTGAGAGAGAAATAATGTGTCTGTGTATTTGTTATGGTGTATATATGACTGTAAGTCGTGGATGAGGCAAAACCCTGTACTGTATGGTCCTCTTTGGATTTTAAGCTCTCAAGAAATACTGACATTTTTCAAAGATATTTTCAGGACAGAGCAACAATATGTTCTATCTCATGTTTCTTTGTGTGTGTGTGTGTGTGTGTGTGTGTTTGCATGTGTGTTATCAGGGCTGTGATAAGAAAGCCAACGTGTGGGACATGCGCTCTGGACAGAATATTCAGTCTTTTGAAAGCCATGTGTCTGACATCAACTGTGTGAAGTGAGTCTGGCTCCTAAATGAAAAGTCTCACAGTGTCTCTCTATTTAAGTAAATTAAATTAACTCCACAGAGATTCCATTTGTTACACTGAAGGGAACAGTTGAAGTGGTACTGACAGTTGTACCAATACCTCTTCTACTCCTCATACAAAATGAGACCTTACTTATTTAATTACTATCTAAATATGAACAAACTAATTTCATCCACTCATGTCTGTACACACGTTTAACATCATAGGACATCTGAGGCACTCTGCTACCCTTTAATTTGTTTTTCTTTGATTAATGAGATTGGGTAAAAGATCAGGGGTTCTTGCTTTTTAACAAATTTCCGAGGACCATTTTCTGAAAAAACATGACATGAAAAATTAAGATAAATAAACCTTATGAGGCATTGAAACAGCAGCTTTAATAGCTTTCAGCTTTAATATAGAAAGCCGACTGGTGCATCAATCCATGTAATTCTCCCTTCGGTCATGTGTGTTCAGGTACCACCCCGGTGGAGATGCATTTGCTTCTGCTTCTGATGATGCCACAGTGAGTTGCGTGCTGTGATGTGTTGTATTAGTGCTGACCGTATACCATTCACAGGCTTAAATTACTTTTGTCAGGTGACCACATTCTTCCTGTTTTTCACGTTGCTTCTTGGTGTTCCTCAGTGCCGTTTCTTTGATCTGCGAGCTGACCGTGAGGTAGCCGTCTACCAGAAGGACAGCATCATATTTGGTGCTTCCTCTGTGGACTTCTCTATGAGTGGTGAGGAGTTTGTAAAGCTCTTTAAGCTGAACCATTCTATCAAATGTCATTTGTTCTGGCTTGGAGTAAAAATATGTCTCTCAATTTCACCCAATCCTTTGTTTGACTCGACTTCATCTCATTCGAAATTCCCCACTTCCTCTTTGTGTGAATCGCTTCCTCCCACCCCCAGGTCGTCTGCTCTTCGCTGGTTATAACGACTACACCATCAACGTGTGGGATGTTCTGAAGGGAACTCGTGCCTCCATCCTGTTGGGCCACGAGAACCGCATCAGCAGAGTCAGAGTGTCACCTGACGGCACAGCACTCTGCTCAGCCTCCTGGGACAACACCTTACGGGTGAGCAGGAGTTCCGCCACACGTTTGTTTTGTTATAACATTTTTTTATGCATAAAAAATAAAATAAAAACTGCATTAAAGTATGCAGAATGGTTATATTCTCACTTAAATCAGCTTTTTATACAAAAGGTTGATGTATGTTGAAGTTCTTGAGCCTGTAAGCGATGCTTAAAAATGCTAGTTTTATGTTTGAACACTAATGATTTTTTACACTACTCTCATGCAGATATGGGCCTAGAGTTTACATCCCACCTGTGACCCAAGGAACACAGCACCAGTATCATGTGACTGCTAAGACTGCAAGGCCCCTACCTGAAATCAACACTGCTGCACGAGTGTGTTCATGTAACCCTTGGGTGTGACGCACAGAAAGCACAGAAACCATAGAAACTATAACTGTTTCCTCTGAATGAGAATATATCATAACTTAAGACTGGGTATTCAAGTTTGGATTCCTAATCTTTATAGCTTGATGATTGACTGCTGTATAATTATTATATTATTGCTAATATAGTCTGAAGTAATTGTGACTTTCAAGAGCCAAAACGATTGGAAGAAATTAGCAGCATGTGACTGCTCTGACCTGTAGGCCAGCAGACAATATCAGTTATTGTCTTGTAAATAATGTACATCAGTTCAGTGTCACCTGTCCAGTAAGAACCACACAAGTCCAAAATCAATCTGTAGATGTACACAATGTTATGTTATTGTCACTGTGGCCCTCTGCCATAGATGTTACAAATTTAAATGTAACCACATTTGTCCATATTTCAGTATTCATAAACCTTTTAAAGCTTAGTTACATTTTCTTATGAGGAAAATAAATACAATTTAAGTATTTTTTTTTTTTTTTTTTTGTCTCTGGATTAAGAAAATACGAATGGATTTCAAGAGTTTGTTTAATCTGCTGCGGCGCACAGGTGGCTGAAATCTGCATTTATCCTATTCTGTTCATGAGACCAGATGATTCTGTCAAGATGGGTCTTTTGTTTAGCTATGATTAACGAATTGTTTAGCTATGATTAACGAATATTTTTCACAGACCAGTCTCATGTACGCCGTCATCAACACCACCAAATGTATACCAAATGTGTTCATTTGGATTAATCATTTATGCATTGTTTTCAAATTAGTTGAGTGACTCTACATTTTCTCCATGTACCCACCCTCTCACCAGCAAAAGCACTGCCTGGGCTTCACTTACCGTCCCCTTGTTGGTAACCTCTGCTGTAGCGTCGTTAATAACACTGTCTGCCACCAGGAGGCGTTGTACTGCATCACAATCAAAAGGGATGTCTGGCTGTCCTTCCCAAGAGAAGTCCAGTGCTAATGTTTAGTTATAAGAATCATTTAACTATTTTAAGAAGACATATCCTGGGAGATCAGTTTGTTTAAAATGCCTCCTGTGGACAGTGAATGGTAGAAATTAGTCAACCTAAAAGCATCAATACTATACATTAATACTATTTCTTGCAAATCATATCTTAGCTAACAGTTTTAGCAAATGTGTTTTACATGTTTGGGTTATTTTCTCCCACTTCAGGCATCCAAGGGTTTCCCTTTATCTCTGCATCATACAGAAATCAATTTCTGTAGTGTATTTATGTATCATAACAATGATCAACAGATTAGTATGTATGTAATTGAATTTAGCAAGTCTCAAGAGACTCATTTGACTTTTCACACCTCGTGGAAATGAGTGGAACATGGTTGCTTAGAATAGTAATGAATTACATTTATTACAGTTACAACAGAGGCCTTCAACTACCTCAATATAACACCAATAGATCTTATTTCCCATCTGTGTTTTTGTGACTTTTTTTTTTAGTTGTTTGTGTGTTTTCTCAAAGCATTATTGATCAAAAAGTCCACGTTACACATCTTTACTTTTTCTATCACTGGTCAAAGGGCAGAGGTCCTTGTCCACATCATCTCATTACATATTACACAACATCCTCTGTGTTTTGAGAATGCACCTGAACTGTTTACAATACTAAACTGTGGTGAAAGGCACCAGAACTGACCTGCCAATAGATGTTATGAGCCTCCACTATAAGAGCTGTAGCAAGTTTGCTTCTTCAATTTAAAAAACATTTCAGTAATGGGCCTTTCAACTCAGCTTTTTGTCTCTTTTTTTCTATTTCAACACTACCCGGAATTAAAAGAATTTAAAGACAGAAACACCCACAGGGAAATCCCAAGTTAAAGAGAGGAAGGGTGAAAACCATGCACAGAATGTACCCAAAAATATCACACACACACACACAAAAAAAGAAAAGTTTGCTTTTATTGCCATTCATATAAGTACAAACATCTACATTTTTCACTTCCTCAAGCTGATCACTGAACTGGTGTGTGTGTTATTTATATATTGTGAACATCACATAGTGAGAGTGAGAGGAGTCAGACTGGTGATGAATGAAACCAAATGCTCAAATCACACGTCTCAAACTTTTCCCATCAGAGGGGAATCCTGCATGCATCCAACACAGACTTACATTGAGTTTAGACTCATCATATTGAAGATCTAGGAATTTACCTTGACATACATGTGTTGTTTGTCACAAATGTTTGTTTTTTTTACATCATCTCACGGCACTGGGTCTCCTGTGAGCCTTTGTGTTATGAAAATCATATTTCTATAAAGAAATCAGCAAATTTGACAATTTCAACAGCTGTGGGATAATGATAAATGTTGCTTTATCTTTAGCTGACAATACTTTTGTAGTTATCTCTATTCCTTGAGCAGGGCTGCAGCTGACTCTTTATCATCAGCCTATTGATCAATCTAGTTTTAGTGTTTATCTAGATATAACTTGTTAACTTTTACAGACACATGAAACCCATCTGAATGAAAGTGCATTATCTCAGCTGCACATTGGTGGCAGTACCATGTCTCTACCCTCCCTGTTACCATACTGTAATCCAATACATATTGCCCACCTCCAAATATGTACTTTGAGTGGTGGAACATCATTTGTATTGAGTACTTTGCAGATATCGTGAGTGATTGTATATCCACACAAATACTGCGCCAAATCATTCCAACAAATTCATTTCATTTTTTTAAGAAATGCGTTTATTGCAACCCATCTGGTTTCACCTACATGACATTTTATCCTTCCCCTTGTCTCGTGAACAATGGTGTTGATTTGGAAAGCTTGTCGTTTCCAGTGAATCGTGGTGCGGGTTTTTTTTTGGGGAAGCACAACTATCGGAGCCGGGGGCGGAGCCTGCCAATAAATGTTGAGCCTGTTGAAGGGAAGCTGTGAGTATGACAAGGTTCTCCTTCCGCTGTCCGTACGTACAGAGAGCTGTCTGATATCGCTGGGAGGGTAAGCTTTTGTTTGTTCTATGCAGGGAAAAAATTACAATTCACTTATTTGTATGTAGTTATATATAAGATGTAAGACTCTCGGCGGAAAGAGGTCTTTGTTAAACGTCTTCAAACTGTGTTAAATGCGTCGACGTGTCTCGTAGTTTAGCTAGCTCACCGCCGCCGCCTGTGAGAATGCGGTCCTTTGTGTCCTCCATTGCTCTGGTGACAGATGAACGGCTTTTTTAGCAGAGGAAAGATAGCCAGCTAACCAAGTGAAAGTTCAGCGGTGAAACCCCTTAACGAGCGGCTGATAACACTATGCAGCTCTCACACTACACTGTTATTTGTGTAGCTTTGTCAGACATAATCAGTCGTCAACCGGCTTGCATTAATCGAGAGCTAACGTTAGCATTAGCTATGTCTTTGCAGAACGTAAAGCTAGCTTTGCCGTTAGCCCTCCAACACTTAAATACACGACACCTTGTCAAGTTTGTTTGTGACACATAATTGGAAGAAGATATTAATGCACTAACGACGTTTTACAACTTGTATTTCCTTCTTTTTATTTTACAAAATTAAAAAAAACAAACTGACCAATGAGAACAGAGGAACAACGTCATTAGCAGTTCTTATGTTTAACGTAGTTAATTGCCTGATGTGCTGATTGGTTATTTGGTTTTAGGTAGAAAGAGTTGAATCGTCAAACAGTTAGCTGACATTTAAATAGCAACAATCTTAGTAATCCACTAGTTGTTTTGAAGTTAAATAAAAGTAAAGGAAATGCCAGTATTTGTTCTATGTCATTTTTGATTAAATAAACTGGAGGGTTGAACTGTTGGTTCAACAAAAAGAATTGGAAAATTCATGCAGGGTTCAAAACATTAAGAGCATTTTTCACATTTGTCCAAATAGACCAAACATGCACTCAAGGGATTTAAAAACGCTCCACTGTGGTCATTTGCAAGTTTGCCTGGGTAGTTGTGTCATAGGAAAATAATTACCTCTTTTGTTCCTTATTAACTTGAATTGGCTATCTAGCTTTAATCAGTAACAAAAACAAACACAATTGGTTATTGGTTCTCACAGAAATCAGTGCGACCAAGACTGACCAAATCATATGCTGAGAATTATGACCAATTACTGTTTGTTTACGTCACATCAGCAAACCATATTTATGGTTCTTCATAGCAGCACAATGATCGTTATTTGTCAGCAGCCTCCATGTATAAGTGAATTGTATTTCCCCCCCTTGTAGAAAATGTCGTGTGGGCTGTGGAAAGAGACCCTGGCTCTGGCAGAGGACTACCTGTCCCTGTGCTGCACAAGCCCACGGCCAGCCCCTCCACCTCCCAGCGAGTCAGCCGCTGCCATGAGGCGCCTGGCCAAGGATGTGGAGACGCAGCACCAGGCTCGCTTCCACTCTCTTGTTCAGACCTTCCTGAACCAGTGCGGGCCGGACCCCTGCTCCAGCCTCAGGAAGGTGATGGAGGAGCTGGTGGGAGATGGACACTTGAATTGGGGGAGGGTTGTTTCCCTTTTTACCTTTACTGGGGTGCTTGCCAGGCAGTTGCAGGAGCAGAAGGCCAAAAAGCCAGGGCTGGACCCTGGGCAGGAGCTGGCACAGGGGCCTGCAAACTGCAGGGGACTGGCAGAGACCATAGCAGATTACCTGGGGGAGGAGAAGAAAGACTGGCTGCTGGAGAATGACGGATGGGTGAGTTGTTACATGTGAAATGTGCTTTTTAGGCTTTTAGTATTGGAAACCACCTAGGACAATATTTGCTTCCAGCTCAGATATATGTAATCAGATCCATGTGTAAACTTACCTTAAAATATTGCCTGGGCTTAGTTAAGATGCAGCCTTTTTGGCGCAACTGTTTGCAGATGAGTTGAGCTCTGACTTCTCATGTGGCTGCTCTGATAATATGAATTGTAGAGTAGCAATAGGTCAGATCTGAGGAATTTATGCTACAACAAGACAAACCTCAGCAGAGTAAATATAGAGCCATGATGAACTGTTTTCGGGCTTTAGATGGTCAGGTTTTTTGTAATGGGCTGACAGAAGCTGTGTTTTCAGGCAGTGTGTACAGGAAATCAAAAGGACAATATTTTAAACCTGCTTGGTGGGTCTTCTTTACCTGGATATGCCTATAAAGGGATAGCTGTGATGGGTAGTTTTCAGAACAACTATAGTTGAATATCTGCTTTTGTGAATAGGCTCGCCCTGCCCCCCTTCAAAAGACCCACACAAAAACATACACACTTGCCCCTCCTTTCTTCAGCTGGCAGCTGGTTTCAACAGACGTAACCAGCTCAGCCAGATGGACTTAAAAGTAGCAGTTAAAGTGTGTTGAATTTGGCATTGGCCATATTGAAAGTTGGCATTGCATGACTAGAAAAACAAGCAGCTGTAGAGTAACAGAACACCTGGAGGTGAGAGCAGGTGCACTCGTCATTCAACTGTGTGGCTTCAGTTTGAAAACATGAAGGAGAAACACAGCTGCCGGAGGGGCTTAACAGCATCTGACTTTTTATTGTGTTCCTGATAAGAGAGCAGAAGCTGCTAAAATGATTGATTGAATAACTTCTGTTTTATCTCTCGACCAAACTGGCTTTGACTTTGACAAAATTTTTATTTTGTGTTGTGGAGAGACCCTGGGCTTTCAGTGGCTGTGGCATATTTCCCAGATGATTTTGTGTAATTGCATCAGCAGTCAGCTGAAGACACTGTTAGCTGGGAGTCAATTTGGGAGCTAATGCTTGCTGTTTTGTCTTGAGACCTACAGTACATATGGATAAAAACTGAAAGCAACAGAAATATATTCTATTGCTTTTAAAAATAAGTGATTCCCTCAACCTAACAGTTTCTTGTGTGTTTTTTTTTTCCTTCTCATAGGAGGGGTTCAGTAAGTTCTCCTGCAGTGCCAGAGCGGATAGTCAGGACTCGTCCATAAAGACAGCACTGTTTGCTGCTGCTGCTGGTGTGGGCCTCGCTGGCCTCACGCTCCTTCTGGTGCGCTAGCTAGCCTTCTACATCATTAACACGTCATCATCCATGTTCTCCTTTCATTTGGCACAATTAAATAGATGTTGAAATTCTAACATAAATGCTGCGAAAACAAGCGTAATCTGTAGTGAATTCAGGGTTGTAATCTCAAATCGACTGAATGTTTGCACATACTCCTACCACACACACACAAACACATGCAAGCACACACATTAATACTGACATTTAGTCACTTGCTCCTTAAGATTGTAAAAACGACTTCAATGCCTTCAGATATTTTGGAGTAGGTGGCATCAGTGTGCATATCTTAGACAAGAATTACTAAAGCACAGGTTTCTGCACAGAATCCTTTTTTTTTAAGTTTGTATTTTCAGATGTGCAGCTAAAAGACTTAATTTCAACTTTTCCACAGCTTCTGGTCATGATTTTAAAATTGCCAGCTGCCTTTTTATTCACGTGTTTACCTGAGTTGTTTATGTGGTCTAGAGCCATTCTAGTGTACAATGTATAAATTAATATATTATATTTATATGAAATGAAACTGTAAGCAGTGGCCCTTTTTCTATCTCACCCACAGCTAGTTCAGTTATTTAATTGTTTTCAACTCTGTCCTACATTCATGTGAACAGTTTGTGATTTACATGGGTCCACAGAGCGTAAAAAGGCCTGATGACCTCACAATGGTGCTATATGTTGTGAAATGTTTCTCATATGACAAACTACCAAACCAGGGACCAATCTGACTTCAAACATATTGCTATTGGCAGAAACCATTGCTATGGCATTTCCCCCCACAGATCTTCAAAACATTATATTTTTGCATTTTGTTCTATTTATTTGTCACTTTTTTTAATAAAACAAGTAATCATGGAGTTTTGAGAGTCTTGTGATTTTGTGTACTGAAGTCTTGTTTTGGTTTTCAGCGTGAACTCCTTCACCATTTAGGTGACTTCACCTTTAACACTGTGTTTTCCCCTGAGTGTCTCAGCAGCAGGTCAGGAGTCCTCTCATATCCAGACATATTGTCATAAATAAGAGATGTCCTGGTGTCTCTGTATTCCTCATGTTGCACTGCAAGAGCTGCATGCATGAAACATCTTGAGGTTAAATTTGGCTCCTAATGGAAGAAAATCTTTAAAACATGACGTGAGAGTCCTAAATTTTATAAAGCTAAAGTTACCTACTAAATTTGAAATGTTGGATGTGGTCCAGAGACTACAGACAATGTTCACAATCAATATGCCTCGTGACACTATTTTGATAAGAATCTAACTGTAGTGTAGTTTTGAAAGCATATTGTGATGAAGGGAAGAAAAATCTAATTTGTTCACAAACAAAAGAAAATCCATAAATCAGCCCACAACCAAGTACTATTTATTGAACCTGATAAATTCTTCCCTGTGATTCAGATCCATTCCAAAATTTAATGTCATCTCTTGGCTCTTGCTACATTCCAAGTTTCATGAAAGGGGTTGTTTCCACACACAACCAGTATCAACACATTGTGTGGTTCACCCTTAACAGATAAAACGACAACAAAGGACCTGAAAACGGTGTGGGCATCTGTTTGTTTTGACTAGTGGAACTCAAACAGCAGACAAATCTAGTTTTTATTGTTTGGATTACAGTATATGGAACAGATTACACGGACAGCAGTCCTCTAATTCCTATCAAATTTAATCCAGAGATTTTATGGACATTAAAGGCCACAATATATGTGCTTTTCATTATTTCAGTCCATAAGATGATTAATATCTGTCTCTATAAAGGATCAGTCTGTTATTAATTTATTGTCTACAAAAACACCCTGAAAAGACTAATCCGACAGTGAATTGACTGTTAAAGGCTATTGTCTGCTGCCACAAATACTGACGCACCTAATCTGTGTCTCCACCAAAATTACTGTTTGTTCCTGTTTGAGAAATGTTTGCTAAAAACTACACTGCCCAGCTGCTTTAGGAAACTTAAAAAGCCTTTTTAAAATTTGAAATGATATATTAATGATCAGAGATCAGTATGGCTGGTTACTTTGCACATTCAAATTCTGAAGTTAAAAAATGCTAATGGTTTTTAACTACATTGAGCTAATACAATAAATATTTAAAACAGGAAGCTCTGTATTTCCATCCCATAGGGACTTTTGATTTATCTGCTGCAAATAAAGGGATGTGAGCAGCAACATTTCACAAAGTCTCTGTTGAGACTGATGATCAAACCAGCCTGTACTACCACGCAGAGAACTCGTCTTGTCTAGAATTCGGCATCTGACCCCGTTGCTCCTTTAAAAATGACTATAAAGCATAAATTAGCTCCATGGTATTACCTGCAAAATCTTAAACAAGCAAAAGATATAAGATAACCCTAACATATTACTCAGGACTAATAAAGGAAAACAACCCCAGGTTTCTTCAGCAGTCACAGCTCTATTGAGTCTTGGCTTTATTAGCTTCTTTAATGACATCATTCATCACCACTTGCCCTAAACTGATATTAATTTACCTTAAATCACAGGAACCTTATCAGCTATAAGACCTGATGTATATCTGGTCTGCTTCTCTCCCATTGACCAACAACTAACTTCCACTATTTCTACATATAAACCAACAACCTGTCTCCTAGACTCCATCCCAACTCAGCTATATAAAGATTATTTATTTATTTGAATAATTTTGTATAGAAATAGAAAAATATCCATTCTAATTTCTAATTGATCAGTTCATCTGATCAAAGGTCCAATTCTAACTGTATTCTCATTTATATTGACTATCAGAACTTTTTGGAAAACAAATCTTTCAGATATGACTTTTTTTCCCTTCACAGTCCACTGATTTAAAGCTATAAGGATAAATAATTCTAAATCTGAAGACAGGCCACAGTCATTCTCGAAAGAACTGAGCAATGTTGCTAAAGCTTTTTAACATTTTATTAGTTTAAAATGATATCCAGTACAAAATGTATACAGTAATACCCTTAATGTTTGTCAGTTCCCCTGAATAAAATATTTCATTTCTGTTCAGCTCATGCCAGATAATAGTATCTATAAGATACACTAGATTGTAATTTGCTTATACAACAGTTGATGACAAAGATAAAGTAGCAATAGTACCTTTGTAACAATAAAAACTATCGGCAATATTTTTGTGGACACACTTTCAAAAACAATAAAATTACATACATTGTTCTGTAAAAGTTGCATTGCAATCTGCCCATATTTTACAAGATCTTTAAATTCATATGTTTTCATTAGCTAAGGGACAAAAAGTTGTGATACAAGTCTTTGTACATTTACAAAAACGCTCTGGTGGCAAACTGCAGTGTTGTAGTGACTGAATGTCAGCAGGCTGTCCTCTCTGAAGCTGCTGTAACAGATTTACAATGCACTTAGAATTGTTCTTTTTTGTTTTGTTTTGTTGCTTAAAACAAGGCAACTTCCCAATCTTAATAATAAATAATAAACCCTCTGCAACGATATTGTACCTGTCAATATATCCAGTTCATATACATATATATTCATAAACTTTTACAAAATATGTTCGAAACTTTTTTTCTTCAGTTACGTATTAAAAAACGAAAAGACTGTTGAATTCTATTTGACACAGCATTGTTGTGGGACCAACACAAACATAACAGTGCATGCGCTGACTTCCATTGAAACACAGGTGTGATTCTTCCAGTTGATTGGGTGTGGTGCCTCTCTGCTCCTTGGCTTTGGCTAAAAAAAAATTGATCAGAACAGTGTCGCCTTCTGATCATTCAGTCTTACATGAATTAGACTAATCACAGCATCAGCCTCGTTGATTGGCGGGACTCTTTGACGCCGCCCCCTGGGTTGGGAGGGTCTTCTTGTGGGAATGTCACCTTATCTGGTGTGTAGTCATTCCTCTTTAGATCTGATGAGCAAGACACAAGTCACCATGATGTAACAGGTTCAAGTTTTGCTTTTTAAGATCATTGTTTTTTCAAATTTGTTTAACTTTTTTTTTTTTGGTGGGAAAAACCTCAAAAAGCTTTGTTGAAACCTCAAGATTTTGAGTTTCAGATATTTGATGTAACTTAAATTAGGAAGAAAATAACTGAGTAGCTGCTGTGAAATATCGCTTACCAGGAAGCTTGAGTTTCCGACAGCAGGAGTTGCAGTGGTGTTTTGCACAGAAGTTCCTGAAGGCATCATCCCCCAGGTTGGCAGGACCAAATATCATATCATAGGATCTGCAAGAGTCACACAGTAGTTATTTAGAGTAAAGTTACGCGAAAAAGTAGCTGCTGCTGTGGAAATTTTACTGAGGATTATTTCCTTTGGTTTATTAAGCTGATGATTATTTTCTTAATTCCTTGTCTACAATAAAAAAAAAAGTCTTTAAATGGTGAAAAATTGTTGTCACAATAATTTTAAGTCTAAATTGCCTTTTTTTGACCGAGAAACATCCCAAAACTCAACAAAATTCAGTTCATGATCATATTAGACAAAAAAATCTTTCCCAAGGAGAAGCTGCTTGAAGTAGAGAAAGTTTTTTTTTCCATGTAAAAAATGTGATAATTAAAATAGTTGCTGAACATTCAACTAGTCAGTTAAATGTTTCAGTTTTGCAACATTAAGAAACAAGAAGCTAAAATAATGAATTGAAAGGTGAATAACTTACCCCTTCTCACCGCTCTTAATAACTGATGGGTCTGTCAGAATCTCACCAACACCTACGGAAAGACACACAAGCCTCAACATCAAGACGTCAACCATAAGACAACATAACCCTGCTGTGCACAGGAGGCAAATGGAGAAAGGCCATGAACTTTAAACAACATCTTTGTTTAGTGCTCAACAGTGATACTTAAAGCAACAGAAATGATTAAAAATGAGCGTGAAGCGATTTGGTGCGGCGACATAAGCGTGCTGAGAGTTTTTACCCTGCAGGTCGAGGACCAGCAGCTCTCCCCGTGTGTACTCGTAGGTCCAGTGGCTGAAGGCCAGCATGGTTTCCTCCAGGAGGCTGGTGGGGACGATCTCATCTCCGTTGTTGTTGTTGAACTTCCTGAACTCCCCGGTAATGCACTCTTCTATAGCAAACCACTGTCCGGCAGAGTGACAGTAGAGCAGAAACACCTCCAGAAACCTGATCACACAGAGGACTCGGGTTTCAGGATGCTGACCCACAAAAAAAACACTTGAGAGAATAAAATCCCCTCGAAATCATTTCAAGATTAACATTTAAGAAAGAATTCGTGTTTCAAAAAAACTGCATCTGAAGAGACTCTGCTCATCATGGAGTGAGCGTTCTGAAAAAGGAAATCGATTATTTGAAGTCTTGATCCTTTAAACGCAGGTCAGTATTATGGGATACATGCTCGACCAATGGCAACGCAGTGAGAGGCATCGTCGAGTCATTCATAACCTGAGTGTTCACATCATTTATGAACACATTGATAGTAAAGTAAATTAAAAAAAAGCATGAAAGCTATGAAGATGAGGTTAAAAGCGTGTGAGTGACATTTCAGTGTCGACGCTCCTTGCATGCCTGCTTACCTTGGGGAATAAGGAATAGTCTTGGGCCTGATTTGGTTGAAGGCAAATGTCAACTTCTGAGCAGCTCGTTGTTGCTGAATTTCCTGGAATGACACAGGAAAACTCCATTTATAGCACACATACATGCATCAGAGTAGGCGTGAGGGTTGTTAATAAGAAATAAACAGAAATGATGCTACAATAAAGGCTGCTTGTAGAGACACTTCAGCATCATAGCCAGATTTTTCTAGGATCATGTTTTTATGGTGATTACTGTTGCCTGCAGTTAATATGTCTTTAAGGAAAAAAGTTTCAAGTGACGACTTAAACATTTTAGAGGTGAGGTGACAACTTGTTGTTTTAGCATCTGCGATATAGATTATACAGATTAAACATTCAAAACGCTGCAGAAAACAACAGTTTGAACCATAGCAGCACATCGTTTTATATCTTAGACAGGTTCTGTGAAACCCAACGGGTAAAGTCTGGCAGTAAGTGGGGCGTCCAGTGGCCGTATCTGTGCGTCCTACCCTGAGACAAAGGTGCAGCACAGTGTCCTCCTTGTAGATGCTCTGCCAGGTTTGGACGACCTCAGGTAGGAAGGATTTCACGATGTACAGATGTCCCGGTTTCAGGATGTCATACTCTGACCAAGTGCAGAGCACCTTGAGGGCCCGCCTGAGTCCTCCGCCCATCTCCTCCTTGCTGAGAAATTCTATTTTGGCACAGAGGCCCCGCTGGGCCCAGGAAGACATGCTGTTGTTGATGGTGTTGGGGGAGCTCTCCTCCAGTCGGTACACAGTAACCGGCTCTCCTGAAGGAACACAGAGCAGCAGGTGAGCTTAGATTAGAGCTCGTCCACTGGGGGCAGGAAGACTTCAAAACAAACAGCAGATCATTGATGTACTGATGTCTGGTTATCAAGTGCTTCTGGTTGACATTTTAGCAAACATCTACCTGGTTTCAAGTCCAGCAGACACCCAACGTACATGACTGTAAGGCCTTAAAATATACAGTAAAAAAAAATACAGTAGCTCTTATATTCACTGATGTCGAATCTTTTTGTATATACGGTATATATTTTTTTCTTTTTACTTTTCTTTAACATCAGTGATCAAGTTTATTAACCACCCTAAAAATGAAGATTTCATAACTTTGTTACAGTTTGGCTGAGAGCTTAACTTAAACCCTTTGTTCTCTTCCTTTGTGAGGCACTATAGATAAATGTCTTCAGCCGTTTCACCGTTGTTTAAGATTGATAAAGCAAAATAATGACCTGAAATCAGCAAAAAGTGGTAGTAGTAGTGCTTACTTTCTCACATTGCATTGCATGAGTGTTTAGATAAATATCGCTTTATGTCATGATAAGATGATAACTGGTGCCGTGTTGCTGCCTGTTTCTAAGATGCACTGGTTCTAAGTATTTATTAAAATCATCTCCACGCACCACCATGATGACATGTCTAGAACAGGCCTGGCTCACATATGACTCACAAGTCTACACGTCAAGACATTCACACAACAACAAAACTGTAACAACAAGCCGACTGACACACAAAACTAGAACATTCATATCATTAAAGCATGTTGTTCCTGGTCAGCAGGGAGATGAGTCGGAATTATGAAGGCAAAAAAACAAAACTCCAAAACAAGGATGAAATGCTCAAAATCCACCCCCTCAGTTAGACAGAAAGAAGCCTGAGGAGGAAGAAATTGTCCCTGTTTATTTCTATTCTTGTTAATTGTGCACCATCTGAGAGACAATTCAATTTACAAAAGTTGAAGAAAAAAAGTAAAACAAATATTGGAAAAAATTTTGAGATTGAATCTAAGACAAATCTCACTCAGAGAATGAGAATAGAAATGAAAAATAAAAAATAATGAGAAAAGTTCCTGAAAAGCAAAACCCACCACTTCAGTGCTTGGTTGTTGTGTGAAGAAAGTTTAGAGAAAAAATACTGAACAGTTCTTGAGTTATTCTGAGAAACTAAGTGGACGGACTGACCCATCCTTGTTTCATTCATGGCGAGGGATAATAACTAGACACGCAGACTGAAGACGGCACCGATACTTTGCTCATCAATAATTTGGGTGTGACTATGAGGCAAACAGCTGCAGGTGTGGGAGGGTTAAAAATAATGCAGAAACCACATGTGTTATCTGCCTCTATACTTCCTCATTCTCCAACTGCCTGCTGTGTTTCCCAGAACTGTCTGCGGCGTTTCCACCTGAGTGGACATGTCTTGGATCCCGACCTACCTCTGGGGGGCACAGGGGTGAAGGGGATGCTCTGGGACAGCCTCATCAGGTTGTTACGCTCCACAGCTACAGGAGGAAAAGTACAAGCATGCACGTACACACAAGCACAAACAGGTTAAGGACAACTGCAGAGGAAGAGTGAACAGTGGATAAACGGTATATTAAAATGCGATGTCTCACCTGAGTACTGGTAGCTTTCCATGGGCTTGAAAGGTGAGCCAATAGCTACAGAGAAAAGAAGAGACGTGTTATGTGATGGACATACCAGTGGTAAACAATGGACAGTTATTTGGTCACGTTAAGTCAAAAAAAATACCCTGAGCTGTTCTAGTAGCCATCATTAGATGTCTCTGTATTACTTCACAAAAACAGAAGCACAAATGCATTTGTATTTAGAAGCTGGATTTAGTACTTAATATTGGCTCTGTAATTCAAAATTAGAAGTACAGGACTTTTTATATGATTTTACACATGTTTCAAATGTCAAAGAATTAACTTCCTTCACATAAATTACAAATCCGACATCTATAAGAAACTGAAATATCAGGAGTAGGACTGCATGCGACAATTTGAATCATCTGCTGATTGTTTTTGTCAATATTACATGAATTGCTTATGTCACTGAAAATCAAGAAATAGTGAAAAACCGTCCATCACGCTTTGTCAGAGCCTGAGATAACATATTCGACAGACAATTGGAAACGCAAATGCAAAGGAAAGCAGCAAACTCACGTGGAACGAAGTGAATGTTTGCCATTTTTGTATTAAAAATAAAAAAGTGAAATATTGTTCAAATAATTTTCTATTGATAATCTAATTGTTACCTCCACCAATGGAGTTGGCAGAGGAAACATTTGTGTCATGTGATCATCTATGGTCTTCTGTCTGTTTGTGTACGAGATATCTCAAAAATGTATGAAAGGATTTTGATGACATTTTGTGGAAAGACTTGGACCAAGTAAGAGTTGACTAGATTTTGAGGTCGATCTGGATCCAGGATTTTTTTTTTGTTTTTTTTGTGGTTCAGTTAAAATTGTGAAATCGAGCATTTGTGTGAAAATCTTGATAAATAAACAAGTTAAAGGTGTCAATTAAAACAATTAAGCATATTTAGAATTTTAAATGTAATGGCTGTTATTTCAAATTTGACATAATTCTTTGTATGGATACATGTTTTCTGTGTAAATAATTCTATTTTTATGAATGAATGTTTGACAGTATTAAAGTTGTTTTTTGAAGTCATTGATGGTTTTGTTGGTCATTTAATGACAATGGTGCAGATGGATGTATGCACTCTCTTAGTGCTGTGCATTTATTTCAAATGTAATTTAGACTTGAAACAGTCATTGCACGAAAAAACCCCCCCAAAAAAACACCCATCTATGCCTATGAGCCGGTTGTGTTGTTTGCTCAGTCAATGTGTTACTCACAGTCCTTTCTGGCTCCAAGCTGGGTGTGTCGTGGCGTGTAGAGGGAAACAGTGGCTGCAACCACAGAGGAAGAAAAACAAAAAAATGTAAACATACAACAACTAAAGCACAGAGTTCACACTCCCGATATAAAATGAAATCCCCAAAACAAAATTAAAGTTCAAATGTCACTTTAATAACAGTATCTGTGATGAGTCTGACCCAACTTAATCATGTAGATGGAACTTCAGTAAAACCACACATCTTACCATTTAGTGCGTCTTCCCCTGGGGCTCGTCTGATAGAGAGACCACAGAGAAGTTATCTTCACAAAGCGGATTACATACATGTGTGTGTGTGTGTGTGTGTGTGTGTGTTTGCTGTATTTCTGACTTTGGGTGGATGACTACTTCATTTAAAGCAGCATTGTGAGGACATCACTGCTTTGTGAGGACATTTTGACTGGTCCTCTCGACTTCACAGGACTGTTTGAAGGGCAAGACTTGTTGTAAGATTTGGATTAAAATAAGGTTTAAGTTAAGGTTATGGGTTGGGGTTAGGCATTTAGCTGTGGTTCAGGTTAGGAAATGCATTATGTCAGTGAGGGTCCTGATAACTGCAGAAAGACAGACTGGTGTGTGTGTGTACATGTTGACCAGTGGGAGGACACTTACAGGCTGCTGGCTTGAGCTGATTTGACTTGAACTCTTTCCTGGTGCAGAAAGGCGAAGCCATGAAACACAGAAACCAGCATTAAGAAGCTACAGGACAATTTTTTTTGTTGCGCATTCAACATTTAACACAAAAAGGCACACGTCCCACCAGTATTGCAGCCCTGGGGTCCTCGTGGATGAGGATGTCTTCAGCTGACACTCTGCTCCTGTCCTTCTTCGCCAGAGCTGCGTAAAAACAACGATCAATCACAAACAATGATGACACACTGTCTAGAGATACAGGCTGTGACCATTTAGTTGCATTTTGTGAACATGAAACCAGTGTTACTAAATTTTATTAATGGGCGCCCCAATATTTACAATTTGCAAATGTGCAATATTGTCTTGCTTTGAGAGAGAGCGAGAGAGAGAGAATGGAATGGGACAATGTCTCTAGTGCATATGTCCTCTCAATAGTGCATTTAGTGACAATGAAACTATGGATTCATTTTTCAAAAGAGATGATTATATAGACCATCCTGTGTCACGCAAGCTTCAAATTTCTGATGAGACTGATTCAGACAAGGAATCAGCAGGTGATCAAAGACAGGAAGGGCTCACGGAATTACACGGCTTAGATATTACAAGATTTTTATTTTAGTATTTAATATAAGAAAGGAATGTTTTTAATTGTACGTACCACAGACTTCAAAATTATATCGTAAAACTTTGAAGAGACTTTTTTTTTTTTATATATGACGAGAATCACAAAAGTTTGACTGACGACACTTTGATCTGAGGCTAACCTCATAATGTTTTTACCAATTTGAGAGAAAAAAAGGTAGAATTTTGAAAATTTTGAAAATGTGAAAAGGCACTTCTTTGATACATGGTTTATATGTATACAATGTTTCATAATATTCATCATATTCATAATTTAAACATATTACATTTCTAAAATTCCTAAAATATCAAAAGGCACATGCTCAGTACATGGGAGATGTGTGTACGGTTTAATTAAAATATGCTGAATGGCTTTGAGTTATGCTAACAAAATGATTATGATATGCTGGGGGAGACCTTTTAACTTCATTGTTTATTCTGCAATAGCACTACTTCTCTTTGTGACTTTTTCCTTTAAAATAAATCAGCACAATTGTATTTATGTAAATTTTTTTTTATCTATTACCAAAGCATTTATTAGTAATACAAATAAGATAGAAAAATATGACTTTATTGTGTTGCATGGTGATTTAAGTGGTGCTTTGTGTTGTTGCTCCTAAAATTGTCAGTAGGGAGCACCAGCGCTACTCAAGAAAAGCTGGTTTTGGGCTTATTTTTGTGAGCTTACTGGAGTCAGGATGGAGTAAAGCTGGGTTTTTGTCGAACTCTGTGAAGCCAGCGTATGAGTTGACTGCTCTGATGTGGCCGCGACTTTCAGGCTGAGCCTTTGGTCATGAAAAACAGACGGACACAAAGAGAAACAAAAAGGTGGGAGAAGGTAAACATTATTCTGAAACACTGATAAAGTTTCGCCTTATTAGGATGAATCATAAAATATGACCGTAACAGACAAGAATGTAGAGGTAGCAAACTCATAAGACCCACATTTTGACTGTAACTATGAAATAATGACGAATATTAAACGGGGTGACATCATCTTACCAAGGATTTTACATCAGCCCTTGCTGGACATTTGAAAGTGTTTAACTAATCCATCCATTGGCTACCAAGTGTTCATAGAAAGACCAATGTGACATAAAGACACCCTGATCAAACACATAACACAAACCTGTGATCTGGCCTTGGTGGCAGGACTTTGCTGTTTGCTGGAGGTGAAGGTCTCCTTAGGTGTGGAGTGCTGGAGCTCCACACTGTCCTTATGTCCTGAAACAAAGAAACATTTAGGCAATCTATACGGCTCTTTCAGTCCGTCTCATTTATTCAATAAATCATTTACTTTGTTCCAAGAAACTCATGTCTGTTTTCTTCACAAGATCCCACCAAAAACAATCATAAGGAATTATATAGATTTGTTTAATTTTGATTTGTGTGAAATCTAAGCTATATGCTGAATACCATTACTGTATATCATTAACAAAGCTCACCTCCACCCGTCACACAAATCCTAAATCAATCACAGTTTGCACTGAGAACCTCAACCAGTCGACCAAACATCCATGCTCGAGTCACATCATACATGAAAACCTCGAAAACACCCGGGAACAGAGTAAACAAGTCAGACAAAAGAGGTCCAGACCCAGCAGAGAAAGGAAAGGAAAAGGCACCAGTTAAAGATCTACTGGGATTCTGATCTGAAGATGGAAATGCCCGAGCACCAGGCAGACGCAGCCCTCAGCCCTTAAACTCAAACCTCTCATTGTGTTTGTCTCTCTTGCTGTACTCCTCTTGTCAAGTGGCACCTCTGACCCACTCTGGCCCTCACAGCAGGACGCTGGAGAGGCAGGTGGTTCCGACATATTCCATTCCCTGCTCCTGCTTCTGCGGGGCTTCCTGGATGCTACAGCAGCGGCATGAGCGCCACCTGGTAGGTCAGCGTTTCCATAGGTGACACCCGGTGATGATTCGGGGGCCAATGCGACCTCAGTGTCAACACTGTGTTTACTCAGAGAGCCTGATCTGCCTTCATCATCGCAGAATGCCTCATTCACAAACCCCAGCCTCGCCTCTTTCTCCCTCTTCCCCCTCCCTAACCCTTCTGCGTTCTCAGGCTTCTCAATGCAAGCAGGCAAGCAGGCAGGCCGAGCAGAGCCCGAAGTCTTAGAGACAATGACAACAGTAGGATACACACACACACAGTTTTCACCCTCCTCTTTTGTCCCCTCACTAACATCAGACTCAGTTTCAGTCTCAGTCTCATACTTACCAACAAATGCCCCAAACTCTACAGTGGTGCTGTCTGGTTGCAGGGGCTGCTGGTAAAACCCAGTTAGGGTGAGTTCTGGATGGCTGGAGCCACTGGGCTGGGAAGGGGTGCTGCTGATGTGGAACTGAGCCCCAAGGGAGGGCACGTTGGGCAGGCTGGATGGGGAGTCGGAAAGGCCCGGCTCTTGTGGACGGCTCAGTTTACCCTGGATGAGAGAGTGGCCTCGGAGACGTAGCTCCGGAGGAGAAATGGCCACAGCACTTTGGACAAAGGCACTGGAGCTGACACTGCCTGAGGAGCCAGCCTCTGCAGCAAGAGGCCCAAGCCCAAACAACGCCCTCCTCTCTGGGCTCAATGCTCGGTTCGGACTGGGGTCCGGCCCCAGTCCTGCTCCAGGGCTGGGCCCGACTCTCCGGCTACTTTCCGTTCCAGCCCATCCCCCTGCACCAACACCAAAAAGAGAATCTGCAATGTTGGCTCCTGTATGGGGAAAGGAGGAGCCAAAGTAGGCCCCCACACTGCGTTTGCCTATCACAGATGATTTGGAGTGGTGGTCCGTGTCTGTTCCCACTGGAGCGATGCTGGGGACCACGTTCTTTGACAGGCTTAACTCCCGGGTGATCTGATTGTGGACTTTGCTGGCCTCCGACGCCCTCTGAGCAGTAAGGGTCTTCAGTGTGTCCACAGTCAGAGCCGAGAGGTCCTGCAGGTGGCCGATCTGAGAGTCCAGTGTGTGCAAAGAGCGTTTTATAAAGTTCACCTTGTTCCCAACCTCCTTCAGCTGCATACACATGGTCTCCACCCTGGAAAAGACAAACAGGAGCTTTAAGTAGCCAAAGTCCAGCTTGTGTTACCTTGCATTGCTAATATCAACAGAAACATTTAAACGTAAAATATTGTTAAAATGAAAAAGGAAAGGGCCCATTTCTTTTCTAAAATAAATAAGTCGCTTTCATTTCCTGACATATTTTTGTCATTAATTTCTAGTAATTTAACTTAAAAATTACTTGGTGATTACTACGTATTTGAAAATTGCTACACTGCTCCCTTACAGGTTAACCTTAACCTCCAGCAGTGCTACGGAGCAGCTTTTAATGAGAGGGTCCTTGTTTGTCTCGTGCACAAACATGCACATGCACCCACAGTTGACATAAGACACACCCCAACCAAAGGGTTCACATTACTGCCCTGATCAACAGCTGGCAGTAAAGCACCAAGAAATGCAGCAATGCACCACAAAGGGCAGGGAGGAAGAAGACTGCTCGTTAGCAGACATGGAAGTAAACAATTGGGGATTTCTAATTCTTTGCAAATGTTTTGTGAGGAAGGAAATGCATCCTGCTGAGTAACACGGACTGCACATGACATAGCTTTTGTTTATCTTTACAGGAAAACGCCACAGGGCCTCCAACAGTCCCACCTTTCTGACGTAAGACGTATGCGCTCCTCACTCCCTGAGTGAAACTGATCATCTTTTTCATGAAAGTATGTCTCCACACACTGCTCCTCAAAATCATGAAGCTTCTTTTGGTCTTCCTCTGTGAGAAACAGCTCTAAAAGAAAGAAAGACTTGTTACTGTTGGGAGACTTTCCAGAACTTAGCCAGTAAAGGAGCAACACTTTCTTTGCAGACTTTAAAATCCTGATTTTTGATTTTGAAAAATACATGATGCATCATCAGTGGCAAAAAAAACAACCCTCAATTAAAAACAAAACGTTTTAATACTGCACAGGTGAGAGACATGACACGTATGCGTGACAATGACAGTGGCGTGGTCGTACTTGGTCCGTATGTATTCTCCTTCTTCCTCTTTCTACACATACAGAAGAGGGAGTAGATATGGCAGAGGAGGATGAAAGGGGGTGGGAGGACAGGCTTCTCATGGTAGGCCATAATGAAGTGGTAGCGCTGGTACTTCCACACCAGATTAGAAATGGACTTCACTTGTATATACACATTGCTGGAAAACAGTACAGAAAGGACATTGGCGATGAGGATATTGTGGAGAATGTGGCCATAGAGGAACAAAATTACCCTGAAATGTGCACTTACTTGAAGAAGGCGATGAGGAGGTTGACCATTAGTATATACTGTACAAAGAGGTAGACTGCTTGTAGGAGAGGAGTCAGCCACACTCCTGCTGTGCACAGAGGCTTAACTGCTTGGTCGCTGTTGTTGGCACACACTGTATAGAGGAGCAGCTTTTTAATACATGCACACTCATAACAACCCCGAACACACTAAAGATCTACATCCAGGGCTTCTTCTATTGCAGGCTGTTACTAATTTTCTGTCCTGTGAAGGTCCAAATCTGACTAGGTAGGGATGCATACCATGATAAGAGGAGGGCAATACTGCCTGTTAATTATATTGACATACTCACTGTTTTAATATAAAATCCTGTTTAGATTTTATTTTATGCATTCAAAGTAATGTTTATGTAAAAAAAAAAAAGAAGAAAAAAAAGGCTAAACTGTATTGTTGGCTACAGCTGTTAGCGCCAACGATGTAAAACCAAAAAAAGCTGACATATTTCCTGTAGATTATCCTATCAAAGGGTTGCTTACTGGTGCTGTGTTGGTGCACACCAGAGGAATGACTTGTTCAGGGGAATATTTTGAACGTCTTAATGGGGCCTGAATTTCTTGTGGGCAGTATTGCTTTGCAACAAACTTACACTGAATAACTGACATCTAACTAGTCACCACTTCCTTTTTACAACAGTCATGATCACAGTGATAAACCATGTGATAAATTTCAATGGTGCATGAAACTTTGGGACGCCAATTCAAGTTGTAAGGCGCGGCGGCCAGGTGTTTTGTTCCACATAAGCTTCAAATGCACCTGACTCCAGTGATGATAACTTAATCGATGCCTTTTATCTGAACCATTTTCAGCCGAGTCAAGGCAGTTGGTGCTGTGGTGAAACAAAAAGCCCTGACCTCCCCAAAGAGACCAACAATGGCTGCTTCTTTGTGTGAACCATGTTGTGTGAAAGAGGCTGTGAGGCGGAGCATTGATTAGACCGTCGTGGGTTTGATTTCTAGTGCTTGTTTTGAGTGACAATCAGTCATCATGCCGTGGTGAGAACTTTTAATAAAACTGTTCTTACCCTCGTAATCTCCCCTACCATCCTCATCGTCCTTACCATCGATTTCATAGGCATACACTTCCCCGTACATCATCCAGTACGGCTGGAAGACTACATCTTTGGCCAGCGTCCAGCTGGGCTCCTCTCCTGGGTACAGAATGGCTTTCCTGGGTACGCCATAACTCAGCAGGACTATAGCCATTATTACCACAATATAAAACATGTTGGCCACCTGAAAGAGATCCAGACTGCATGAAACACGTGACACATGCTCACATGACCGTTACTTGAAATTATTTTGGACTAATAAAGTACAGCCAACAGTTTCTTTAGTACAAACCTGTCTTTTTTTACGTAGACAAATCATATCAAATAAAAGACCCTTAAACAACCGCTTGTTAATTTAAGGAAAAATAAAAACTTTCCATGATTTGATCTGATGTTGCCCCGTTTCAAAGTAACTGTTGATTGAAGCTGTAAAAAAATCTTCATGTCTGTATTGAAATCCCCAGAGCAGATATAGTAATGTTGAAGGTACTTTACAGCCACGAGGGTGTAAATGATGGAAATGATGGAACTAAAATTTTAATGAACTCCGCCAAGGTGGTTATACTTTCATTTGTATCTGCTGGTTGGTTTGTTTACAGGATTATGCAAAAACTACTGGCCAGGCTTAGGGACACGGGCCAGGAAAGAACCCATTCAATTTTGAATTGTGTTTAAATATGTTAAAATTGAATAAATAAAAACATGAACATTAATAAGAGATATGAGTGAACGCACAAAAACATAGCGACACCTTTGTCACAGTATGTTCAGATTAGTCTGTAATACTGTCATGGCCTTCTGTACCATACAAAACCTCTAAACATGTGATAAGTCCTTAAAAGTAGTGTTGCTGTAAATAATAAACAAGTTTTCCTGTTTCACTAAATCTCTTCCACGTGTTTATGACGATAAATCCAAAAAACGTTGATGCCTGCTTGCTATGGATGATGCAGTGGTGTTTCACTTTCACAGCAACTCACCATTTTAGCAATCATCATGACATAAGGCCCAGCTTGCTGGTTGACAGCCAGGATATCCAGGAGTCGCACGTACCAAAATATGATATTAAGACAATACACCGTCCTCCCGGGGACGAAGGCCGCTCCTCCACCTAACCTCAGGCCAAAGCCGATAAAGAAAGTCACAATGGCCAGAAAATCGGACACATTGAAATAGTCACTGAACCACACCTTTATCTTCTGGCTTATTTTGCCTGCTTCATACATAAACATCTGGAAAAAAGGAGATGGGGAGAGAATAAAGGGAAAAAAAGGTGAAAAAACGATGAGTTAATTTACATTTTTTGTCGAAGTTAAAAAGGACTACAGAGAACAAATCTAAAGCTATAAATACACTCATTACCTTCGTTACTTTATATGCCAGAGCCTGACAATGCGAGCCTTTAATACTCACCTCTCGAATTTTCTCAATGGCTGAGGTGAATATGTAGAGGATGACCACCCACTCCTGGGGAGAAGGCCATTCAGGCATTTTCACCAGGACCACATACGAGTAGAACATCAGGAAGCCCAGGTAGAAGAGCTGAACGTGGGAGACACACAAAAAGGCTCAAACAACTTGAAAAGCGCAAAACATATAATTAAATGATGCATTTATTTACTACCCATGTCACAGATGTGGTCGGTGTAAACACGCAGCATACACGACATGTTGGATGTCGATGATAACTGGCCATTTTTTTTTGACAAACAGCCCTGATATTTGGATAGTTCCAGGGAGGGGCTTCCTCTGTTTTGAGATAAGGTCAACCTTATCGTAGGACTTTTGAGTCGGGAGCACATCGTCTTGACTGCCAGTATGACTGAGGCCTCTGAGCCCTCAAGGCTCAGCTGGTGGTTAGCTGTGTAAATAAGGACTGCGTGTGAGAGAGAAACTTCAGTCTCCAGTGAAATTCACAGTTCCTGACAGTCTGCTCTCAGAAGGGAGGGGTGATGGGATTACATGAGAATTTCTAACCAACTCATCATCTAAAGCTGTAATAATCAGTATTTTTGAACAACTAAAAAAAGATACTGCGTGTAATTAGACTGTTTACTGCTCTCTTCCAACATTTTATTGTTATGGGGATGTCAGCCGATTGGTCCGACACTTAAGGTCAGACTGAAATATCAGCTCTTGGACATTTACGGTCCCCGGAGGATGAAGCCGATTGGCTTTTCGTTTCCTCCAGAGCCATCATGACGTTACAGTTGGTTGTTTTGAGAGAAATGGTTAAATCATTATTAGATGGATTATGTTTTCTGAAACACATTTCGGCGTACTTTGTAGGAAAAAAATGTGAACAGGAAGTACTCCTATACTATTTCTTATGCTGTGAAAATGGTGGCTGAGAAAATGTGGTTCAAATTGTTTAAAGCAAAATGACCCATGATCCTGTTTATTGCCTATTTCTCACAAGTAAGTTATCAAGACCACATTTCAATGGACTGTTTAGCAGTAATAAGATATTATTTGTTACTAGCTAGCCTCCAAACAGACTAGCCAAAACCAAGCCTCACCAAACTTGCGGTACGTCACACACCAGCCGTAGCGTTTATTGGTCTGGTACGTCTGGTCAGATATAGACAAGGCTCCCATCAATTACTTAACACAGTTCAAATGAGAACTTAGGTTTGCACAAAGGTTCTCCTTTCTGTTATAAGTAACCACTCTACAGACTGTGAGAAAAATGTCCAATAGGCAGGTAAAACACACACACACACACACACACTATGGTTTCAAAAATTGCTGAACCTTGAAACACAAGATGTGAACTCTTGGAAAATCAGCCATTAACGCTCCCACCTGATGGGTCAGTCGTCGCTGTGCTGCAGTGATGTGTTACAATTGAAATGGAAGCAGGTACAGCAGATGTAGATAAGCTTGGGGCTCAGGCTACATAACATAATCTAGCAGTTTCAGTGATGTTATCTGCTCCTCTCAGCCTTGACCAGGCCCTGTCTCTGCAAATAAAAACCCTCAGTGACAACTCCAAATCTCCTGAGAACCAGCCTCAGGCTTGTGCATATAAATAAACAAGAGCAAGTGAGAAAATGTGAGAGATAATCCAGTGCATGAGTGTGAATCTGACACTGCGAATGACTGGTCCTTAAATTAGCATTGAAGTTAACCCATTTAAACGCTACGGGCAGAGGCAAAGCACATGCAGAAATTCATTAGCTATTGATCTCAGATTCCTCCACTCTCGACAAACCAACCAGTGGTGCTGATGCAATGTGAAGGAAATCATTGGCCTGATTTGCCTCCTACTTGTGAACGCCAGTAGGGTTTAATGGAGCACATGTTGTTTTAGTTGCTTTAATTTTGTAAAGGGGACAGGATGGTGTTCAAACTAGCCAGGGATCCCATCACACCACACAAGGAAAGCCTATGGGCCAAGGTGCTACAGCTGAAATTGCAAATGACCGACAGTCCAAAAAAGAAAAATACATCTCACAAATAATGGAGGAGTCTAGATGTTAAGACTAGATGTTTGCTGTGGCTTGGGAAATGTTGTGAGACCGTGTTCCCTTGTGCCCACTTTCCTGTGGGCCGTGCTGTGGGAATATCGGTCCACCCATTTAGAGCAAAAATCCATTGAGTGAGAGAGCTGCATTTCCATTTTTCATGCCTCACTACTTTCTGTGTGGGTGTCTTTGTGAGACAAGTTTGCACCTTGTCGCCCTTTATTTGTTTATTCATGGACTATTGATCACAGCCAGCGTCTGAAGGGTTTTGTGTCAGATCATACTGGTGGAGAGTGCGTTACACATTGAGCAAAGCTCTCAATTGATCTTTATTCTTAACATCGCCAACTGTCACAGCTCAAATATACCTTTTTGACCACATTATCCGAATCCAATGAATGTATTTTAGGTTAATGAAACCCCTTTTGCACATTCCTGAGTGCATTTCCTCTGCATCTGAATCGTGAAATTAAGGCAAATAAGGAATAAAAAACGATGGCAGTGTTGAGATCCGATTTCCACACAAGTAAACAATCCCATTATTCTTTGTATTTATTGTAATGTTTGAATTGCACGAGACAAACGGATGTGAAAATGGAGACTGAAACATCCAGAGAACTGATGTGCACTGATATGTATTCCCATCGTTATTCCCTCTCACTAATTCATTCTTCTCTCAGATCATTTACACTCTATTCCTTTATCTAAAGCTTCTTTTAAACTATTCAAGGTAACGTAACTTCGATTATGACATAAATAAACAACACCAAATGTCCACATGACATCCTAACATTTGAAGCAGTTGGCAGGTCTGTGGTTAGACTGATGCTCAGCACTGCAAGCTCCGCCCCAACATTTTCACAAAGAACAACCTCCTGCACAGAGACTTTATTGACAACTGTTCTACGAACTATTCTACTGGAATTAAATTTTGTCCTTAAAAAGGTTCTCCATCCTCTGAAAAGGTTCCTGCTCCCTTTAACTATAAGTAATAATAAAAGCGCAACTATATCCCTGTAGAGGGGTTGGTGTGACTCGTCTTTCCAGAGCCAACAATTAAACAATCCGTGTTGTAAGCGACTGGCTCCTGGGTAGAAACACCCTCCTGTTCCCCACAGTCCTACCCAGATAAACCACCATAAAATAGATGGTTATATACGACTGTGCGTGTGTTCTATTCTGTAATCTCCATACCGTGTTAGACCAGAACTTGACAATGGGAGCATGGTAGAAGGCATAAATTTTCCTGGTTAAGGGCAGCTTCCTGGGGCGAATGTGCGTCTCCGTGTCGTCCTTTGCCTCCATGTGGTCGTGGGATCTGGCCTCCTTGAACACATCCTGCAGGGAGATTAAAAAGGCCAAAATTAGACTGCAGCATGCCAGTGTGGAGGGGATATGAAAGAAAGAGAGAACACAGCATAAAGAGGAGAATGTGAGCGAAAGGAAATAAGCAAAAATGAGTAAAAATAAACACATACAAAAAGGAAATTTAATCCAAAAAGTGCAAAGACATATTTATCAGCACGTTTTTATGTGAATGTCTTGTGTCTCTTCTTAAACAGGAGACATATAACTTGTTCATAGCTACTTAAACCCTTTAACATCAGCTAACCTATGGACGATTTTGACCTCTTAAGAGTCTTGTGATGAATATGGACATTTTAAATCATCCGTTTCATTGTAGGACTGCCAAGCTGGCTTCAGGTGAGAAATATTCCATATCTTCAAATGAAATAAGATGAAGAAAAGGGGGAAAAAAAGACTGGATAAAATCACAAACACAGAAGCACTGAGTAAATATAACCATTTGGATGTCTTCAGCCATGTTCTGGAAGTTGTGTTCGCTGTCCTCCATGGTAATCTGGTGGTCGTCCTGACTCTGGGGGATGTGAGCCATCTCAGCCTTGGATTTGTACTCCAACAGTAAGATGGCAGGAGGCACCAACATACTCAGGATCACCTAGAAACAAATATGTGGGTGGATGCTGCTATATCTGTCGTGAAAGTCTTTTGTATTACACACACACACACACAGACACACACACTAATGAATCCCAACTGTTTTATTGCCAAATTGAACACTACACTGTCCAACTTTTGTGGGTTTTGACTAATTTAAATACTTCAGTCACAGAGGCTAGTCCCCACTGTAAAATGTCTCCACACCAATGCAACTTGATATTGTTTCATATTATTAAGGCAGCATCTGGGCATCTAAATACAAGTATTTTTTTTTAAAACAGAACATTTGTGGAGACATTCATAAGCAAAGTTACTCTATTTCTTCAGATAGTTACTTGTAACTGATTGAGTACAAGTCAGTATCTTTAAAAGTTCTTTAGGTTTTATGAAAGGAGTTTAACCTAAAATTCAGAAAATGCTTTAACCTTATGTTCATGAATCATCCAATTAAGAAGCATTTGAACATCCCAACAAGCACTTGGACTAAGATTAGGATTAGAAAGCAGACCTTTGTTCAAACCCCAGGAAGACTGCACCTGTGGCTCAAACTTCACCAAACACAAACATGAAACCGTTACATAATGGTTCAGTATTTGTACAAAGCTGCACATAAAGAAATCCCTGATTCCAGCACTTACATTCCGTCTCGTTTGTTACCAAAAATAAAATCTAAATGGAACATGAACCTTGTACCAGGAGTTCTTGCGCATGTTCAGCCGTCCCATCCACATGTCTGACAGCAGCATCTGGGTGCAGGTGTGAGCCACAAAGGGCCGTAGATGGGAGGACACAGCCAACTTTAAACAGGTGGAGTTGCTCCAGTTCTTCAGCTCATAGGTCAGCAGCTTCATGGCCATGGTCTCATCCTGCCTGAACGACTGCTCCAACAAGTCTACCGCCAAAGTTCCAAACTCACTGCAACGAGTCAGCACAGTTTATTTAGTTCATTGGTTAAGTTTTACAAAGAAATCTGAGATACATATAAGCCATCTTACATGTGTCAAAGCCACATTAAAAAAAAACCCTTACTTTGAGTATTCTTTGAGCTCCTCTGAGGTGTCGTCCACCACGTCACTCTTCTTGGCCTCGTAGCCCATAGATCGGCAAAGCTTACAGGCCACCAGTGCCTTTGCCATGTTCTCCTCACCGTGCTGCCAGAAGAAGAGCGACATTTTCTGCCTCTTCATCAGCACGGCCCACACCAACAGCTCGTTGAAAGGGTAGGGAAACCGCCGTGTCTCTGGGTCGTCTATGTCCACGATCTCTTCTTTGCTCCTCTTTTTGTTCTGCTCGGTGGTGGACTCGAGCTAGGAGGAGAGGGAAGGTGCAGATTTACTTTTCACCATTGTGCAGCGCCTCCTTATATGCAGACAGATTTCTGCCTCTGGAGGCTTTTTATCATTCTCATTCCTTTAATTGAGTTGCAGGAGTTTACCTTAGGTTTGTACGGCTGTGCCGTTTTGATGAAATGGTTGTGCCTCGTTTTCTCCTTCTTGTCGGCCTGCATGCTAAAAGACTCGTGACTTTTCCTAAAATGAGAACCAGGACCTGCAGTGTGGCGCCCGGACCTCTGTGCAGCACATGAAAACATGATCACATCTACTTGATTTTCTTCCACCAACTTTTTGTATTTCAAAAATACATAAAATGTTGACATTTCTTTCTAAATTTTAACTCCGGTGCATTGAACAATTTTTAAATAAATGTTTGAATATCAACAGGATTAAAGCCATTCTGGACATTTCTACAAAGGCACCCCAGGATTTGAGCTCAAACTCACCCTACTGCTGCCATGGAGATTGTTGTAAATGATTCGGAACCGTTTCCTGGTGTAGTTGCACCTGTACGTCCCGCCCATCAGGTACTCAATAACCAGGCCTATGTCAATCAAAGTGATCTTATAGTTTGGAGGCAGATGACTCTGCAGGAAGGCACAGAAATAAATGGAGATTGAGCAGAGTCGGCTTAACATCAACTGATAAAAAAAATTTATGAAGAGGACGAACCTACCTGTTTAACATCTCTGACCAGGTGGAGGAGAGTTGGGTTGCTGCTTGGTTGTTTCTAAAATAGATGATTAAAAAAAGCTTTACAATACTTGAATAAAATACTTGACAAGGACTAGCTGGAAGAAGAGATCTTGTATCTCAATGGGACCTTCCTGGATAAATAAAGGATAAATAAATAAATAAAATAAAAAACCAACAGATATACACACACACACACGCAGCTCATCTTTTTTATTCAGTGGCTGGTGCAGGTTTCTAAACGTTACCGTGTTGTAGAGCTCCTCCAGTCGACTGATTGTTAGGAAACGGTGCATGCTCACACCGTTCTCTATGAGCAACTTGACAAACTCCACCCTGTCCATCACGAGTGCATCCAGCATCGCTTGCTCTAGAGAGCTCACCTATACGCACAAAGATAAACATGCTGTTATGAAGCATAGTTTTACAGCAGATCATTATTTATAACACAACGCGATGAGGGAGCAGACCAAAAATATGGCGAAATTATTAAAAAAAACACAGGAAGCATGAATAAACATCATTCATCCTCTCATTTGTGCAAAAAGCAAGGATTCCCCAAGTTTTAAAATAAATATGAGCACTAAAGGAAGCTCATGAAGACAACTGTGAAAGGGTTCAGGTTACAGTCAAGACGAGCAGTTCATGGCAGCCTGCCTGAGTCCAGTCCCCTGGCTCCTCAGACTGCACATCGTGGTGAGATTCTGGGGACATTTGGGGCCAGTCCAAAGGTTTGGAGCTAATTCTGAGCCAAGCAAACAACCCAAAAAATGCTTTCTCTCTCTCACACGTACACACACACACACACACAGACAAACAAACACACAGACGTACCAGGAGCTGCTGTCCATACACAAACACGTGATTCTTGGCAATGTCTACGCGGTCCCAAGCCAGAGTCAGGACCAGCTGGTCAAAGGCAGACATGTTTGTGCCTGAAACACAGAGGTACAGCCGTGAGCAGACGTACACACACACACACACACACACACACACACACACACACACACACACACACACACACACACACACACACACACACACACACACACACACACACACACACACACACACACACACACACACACACACACACACACACACACAACACAAGCAGATATGAATTCCCAGGCATGTAAAGCCTTATTAACTGTGTACTATCAGCTAGCCAGTTAGCAGGATTAGCGGGGGTTAGTAGAGCAGGGCGAGGGTAGTAATGCAGTTAATTACACACTAATACAACAACACAGCAGATTAGACTACAAAGTAAATCCCTCCTCAGTTTATGGCTCTCTGCCACAGCAATCTGCCTTATTGTCCTTGAGTGGCCATCTGAATCACTGTACCCAGAACTGATTGTATGGATGCCAAATCTCAATAGAGATGTTACTGCCCTAAAATCACTAAATGAACTTCTTAATAACCTGAGATTTCAAGTCGTCCGTCTGCTTAAAAAGCCACATGTGAGTAAGGAAAAGTGTTCTACAATAGCCTGTATACAGCAATTAAAAATGACTCTTACCGAAGTCACATGTCTAAGTGAATTGAATAATACTGGACCATTAGGGTTTAGAGCTTTCGTAGGCCAGGGTCCTTTTGGAAGATGTGTGTCTGTTTCACCAGGATGCCTGATGAAAGGATGACTTAGGCTGACAAATATTTGCCTGGGTGGGCATTTTCAGTCACAGGCTGTTTGTCTTCTGAGTGCCTGATCCTGTTTCTCCAGATTATCGATCAGCTGCAGTCACTCACAAATTCCTCGCTTTTGTCTAAATAAACTGGAATGAAGAGGGACAACCCGCAGTGATTTGCTGAACGCGCCCACATTTAGTCACGACAGCAAACCTTTCCCACTTTCAGGTAAATCATTTGTTCTGCTCTTGAAATGAAATACGCCTGTTCACACAAAGCCCGCTAGAGTTACAACAATCATTAAGAGGGTAACTTTCCTCTTTTTCTAAGCGTGATGAAAAAACGTTAAAGGTTGTTCATGTGAATGTCCATTTTGTGTTATTTCTCTAACACACTGCGGCGATGAAGAGGAATAAGACGGGAGACACGAAGCTCCGGGTTTGACAGTGTTGGAAAAAGGAGGCCCTGTGAATGTGAGCAACATGATCTACTGAGGAACACAAAGAGAAGGCCTCACAGGGGGAACTGTTCTCAAAGCATATCTGTTTCAGAATGATAACATTACTAAGTCTTGAAATCATAATCTCCCAATGACAACAGCCTCAGCATACGAATAGACTGAATCAACTTTATGTGACTTTCACTCTATTAAAGCAGGAGGAGGAAACGAGGTTCAGAGAGAAGTCATCTACTAACCTTGGAGTAAAGCCCTCAGAATGGCTACGTCAATGTCCTGATGCTCCTCAGAGCTGATGTGAAACACAGTGATCTGTTTCCAGGAAACAAGATAACACTTATCAACATGTTCCCACAGACATTATCCAGATGTTTCATGTTTGTGATATGTACATTTCTAAAAAAAAAAACAGTGGGAACATCATCTGATTTCACTGATTTGTCAATAATAGACCAGAGTAACTCACAGCCTCTGTGGCAACGCTTTCAATTCTTAATCTAGTTGACACCTGCTCTGTTTTCACTTAGTTATCCTGAAGCTTTTTACGTTTGGTTTTTACGACATTTATTAACTAACTCGGACGTTTGCAAGATTATTTCACTGGTGCACTGACTGTGAATGAAAAGGAAATTAAACAAGGAAATTTGTATTCGCGGACAAGTCTAACTAGAGTCATCTAAAGGTGACATATCCCTCTGACATCACCCAAACAAATGCAGCAGAATGACATATGCTGAATTGCTTTGGTGAGCCTAGAGTAGTGGATTTTGTTTTGGATACACGCTACGGAAAAGAACCTTCAGTCACCGTAAAATCATCTTTCTGTGGAAAACTCAAAACATACGATTTATGAAAAAAAATCTAATTATTAAAAAGGCACAACTGCTTATGGTTAATTTATGTGTTAACTTTGATGAAGCAAGACTGTATAGTTTGCCAGATATGCTACGGACAAGGTGGACACCCTTCAGACTCACCTAAAACAACATGTTTCTGTGGAAATAATGTTAGAATAAGATTCAAAATATCAAATGGAACAACTACTTATTATGGTTAATATATATGTGACGTTTGGTGAAGCTAGAATGGATAGTTTGTGAGACATGCTCTGGCAAAAAAAACAACAACAAAAAAAACAACGTGCATGAAAGTACCAATTCTTTGCTCTTCATGCACTCCATCAGAGTCTGAAAGAGATGGATGGCATCACTCTGGCTGAAGTTGAAGGTTTTCTTGATGGTTGCGATGATGTCGGTTTCCACTCCTTCAGGAAGGCGGCTGTACAAGAATAACAGTAAACCATGGTTCCAGTCACGCTGCTCAAACACACACACGCTAAAATGTATAGGAATAAATATGAACACATAGCTGATTAAGTTTGTCTTTATAAGAGTATTGAAAGCCTTCAAAATCTAAATATTCTGTCCACAATTCAGAAAAGTATGTACTGCTGAGGAAAAAAATTCTGACAGTCAATTTTTATTTTTATTTTTTTACATCTGTGAGAACAAAAAAAATGTTTAGGGCAGGTGAAGGTTTTGCCAGAATTACATCACAAAAAACAAACAAATAATACACACAGACAAAAATTTTTTTTTCCCCCAGATTCTTTTCCCTTCACTTGCCTCTCAGGGCTTCCATACTTAAAGTACGGTGCTGTCAGTTGATTTATCTCAGTTTTTTCAAGTAGTAAACACAAAGTCATGATGAAAGTAAAATACCACAGAGGTAGTTCAACACTACATGGGTGGTGATGGGTTTTGATTACTACAGGAGAGAGAATACGAGGCTACTGCTGTTGAGGCCTCCAAGCCTGTTGGGACCCAACGATGGAACTCATTTTCACCATTTAGATGAAGACGATGGTTAAGTTCTTGTATTTCAGCTCATAGAGGAACTTATCTCAAATAGGAGGAACACAGAGAAGGAGTTCAGCTGGATCATCATTTGTATATCGGATAATTGAGGTGGTATGAGGGCATTTTTTCATGTTCGTGGATATTTTCGCAGAGAGTGCGCGATTGTCAGCAGATCACTTTTAACTGCATTCTGTCACAAGTTCAACCATTTTCAACTCTTTTATAACAGGCTGGGATGTGGTTTGCTTGTTAGAATATCTTCTAGAATAAAAATAGATGAAAGCCAAACCAACGACGTTGCCGTCAAAGGAATTGGAGAAAAAAAAAGGATCATTACTTTGTGAAACACCGTAAATGTTTCAGTAACAGCATCATACTGTTCTTATGTTTTACAGTCTTCTAAATCTAACAACTACTTTATTCATATATCTAAATATTCAATAAAACCCTTGCTTGAACATTGATTTAACAAATTTTTCATAAATTCTCTGTGGGATGCCCCATGCCTCATTAGCAATACTGTTAGGTAATGCTCCATTACCTAATTTCCTATTATTTGTCCATTGTTTCAAGATCAACACTAAAACAGTATTTGTTGGCACACCTATGACGGCGTGTGTGTGTGTGTGTGTGTGTGTGTGTGTGTCTGTGTCGTACCCTCCCTCCTCTGTCTGCTTATGGACGTAGGCCAGTATGTCAGCAGCACGGCCAGTCCCCTCACACACCACCACTGGGACGGGAGGGCTCTCCTGAAGGTACTCCAGCACAGTTAAGATCACATTGGGACCCCCTTCAAAGATCAGGGCCACGACAGGAACACCCTGACCGATTCCTACAGGACAGAAGAGTGCGTTTGAAGTTCAGGTTTGTGCTCCAGTGTAGGCTCCCTTCAGCCTAGTGTTATTCACATAAAACAGCTCCACCCAATTGACTGTTTGTGAGAGGTTGAAATGAGAATGGCCAGCTCGCTGTTATCACCTCGTTTCCACCATGCAATGACCAACTGGCTTCATAATGATTGCACCTCTGAGTTCAGTCCAATCTGAATGGTATGTCACGATAACTTAAGAGTTACACATAATGTCTAACATAGGAATTAATGATGTGAGCTGCCAAATGTGTCCCCACCATTGTTTATTATACTGGTTCAACAGGAACCCATATGAAAACTTCCCGTTTGGCAGACCTATTCTAATTATTATTTCAAATTCTTTTCATCCAAATGAATATTCAGGATTGGATTTTTACCACAAAATGCATCGCATGACTTACAGACATTTTAGCCGATGAAGTCTTATGAGCCCATTAATCTGATATATTTAACAAGTGGTATTCCTTCAAGTTATAGTACACACTGATTTGTTACTCAGATCTGAAAGTCAATAGTTTCTAATTAAATACTTTCTAACTAACCTCATGTTTGGTAATACATTAAATAGGTTGATTGGTTTTTTTCCACGCCACAAATTATGTCAGCCTCTTTTAACAACATGTCCAGTGACAGAGAAAGGAATTAAATCTATTAATAGTTGTTCATTTGATGATAGAAGGCTGAGATTGAGTTGATCATCTGCTGTGTGTCTGTGTATTTTATTTTAAGGGAACTGCAGAGGCACACTAGACATTACATATGTGTTATTAATAAATCATATCTAATTGGCCTTGTCTGCTTTCAGTGCAACATGATCATTCAAGTGCGAAGAGCTGTGTTCCGTTCTGTGGGTGATGCTGCTCTCATGTTCACGTCTGTGTATCGGTCAATTTTCAACATCTCACAGAAGCTAAAAGCAACAAATTTATGTTTAATGCACATCCCTATAAAGTAATACAGAAAGCAGAACACACACTTCAAGTGTTTCCTCTTGTCAGAAGGGGGCACTCTATTAGCTTGGATTAGAGGCACTGGCACAAATATTAAAATCACTTACAACACAGTTTCTACATCCAACTTCGAAGCGCCACAACAACAAAATGACAATTTAAGAAATAATCGTAGGGACAAAAATAAGCTCAAGTTGGCAAATGTATTTCATATGATGTTGTGAATTTAAGTAATTTAATGAGCCAAGTGTGACACTTTAACTAGAAGGAGATGGTGTTCTTAGTTTTTAAGACACTTAAGACAGATCTTGACTTAATCCTCCTGTTTCTTGAGAATTTAAGCAAAGAAAACGGTTGTAAATAAGTTGGCGTTCCAGGTTTGACTCACGTGCATGTATTCTTTGGAGGTTGATGTGCTTCTCCAGCTCCCGCCGCAGGTTGACCTCGACGCCGTACTTGCCTACTGTTCCATCATCCACCAGGAGGAAGTGGGAATGAAGATTGTTGAGAACGTTTAGTTTGCTGAGAGGATTCAGCAGCGTCTGATACGGAGCAATAATCTGCAAGTGAAAGGGAAGAAGAGAGGGGGGGGGGATGGCGGGAAATAAAAGAAAAATTACTTCTGTACTTTCACAAAATAATCCAAGCTGGCATTAAAGTACAAATGAGATATAAAGAGTTGTATCTCACGTCTCTGCCGATGAGATCGTTCCTGTTTTCAATGACTCCCCAGGGTGCGATCCCGATAGTGCAAATTTTCTTTGATGACCTTGAACAGTGCTCTTTGAGAGCGTCTCCCACATGCTTAGCCACACCTTCAGGAGGGATACATAAATCAGTCATTATCATTATCATTATTTATTGGGCAGTGGTGTGAAGTTTTCATTGCAACTTAACCTTTGCCACACCTCACTTAAAATTCTGACTGGCTAATAAACAATAAATGTTTCTGTATCAATATATGACCAGTAAAAGTGTTTGAGACACTGCAGATGCCATGAAACATGTGTGTGAAAAGACATGGCCAAGGCACCAGAAGCGTCTGTGACCAAAATGCCACATATGGGGAAAGTCCACATCAAGTACCCCAGTCTGGGGTTGTTTGTGAACCACAATCCTCAGCTAATGGATCTCATGGATTCAGTAGTAATTTGTGAACCAAGAGACCTTCCCAAATGGCCAGGGTGCCAAAGAGGCATTAAAAGTAATCACTGGTCTGAGTAATTGACCCTGTGAGCAATGATTTAAACACTATGATCAGACCACAACATCTTAACGCCATGCTGCGGCTGCAGACACACCTCGGCCACGACACACAGCCAAATGACACGCTTAGAGGCCAGTATTACAAGTTCTGCTACATCAGCGTGTCGCACTGATGGTGGCTGCGTGTTTGTTCAGGTTTGTGTACTATGTGAGAGTGAGTGTTCATTTACGGACTCTGTGAGGGGGCAGGGGGTGGAGAGTTAGTAGTTATTAGCTGCCAGATCTAATCAATAACAATAAAACTAATTCTTCACTCAGAAAGAAGTTTTTCATTTACAGGGTTGCTGTAATATTCCATTATTTTCAAAATCATAACATTTACTCACTTTTCTTGTTTATTTTTTCCGGCTCAAGCACTTTAAATTAGTTCAAAGCTGGTTTCTGGCTGGCAAAGCCACCATTTTCAGTACTGCAGGAGTTTTTTCTATATGTAGAAATTGCTTTTGAAAAATTACTTGTGGTTGGCTTGACCCAGTGATGATAACAAATGTTTTATGTTAACTAGCTACACCCCAAAAACACACAACCACTGCTAAAGCAACTACAAATGCTAAAGGTGAATCTGTGAGTTTCTGACAGAGCTACTAGCTAGCTCCATTACGTGTTCTGCATCTGAAATGTTACTGAGGAGGTTAACAGTATGAGGGAGGATGTTACATTTGGACAGGATGGCTAATCTTTTTCTGACTTCATACCTGTGTTGACCCCTCCAGTGAGAATCCAGGCCCCGGTGGTGACGGCAGCGTTGATGAGGCCCTTGCCCACCACCTGCTTGATGCGTGGATGCAGCTCAAAGTTCTGAACTCCTCCATGGACAGAGATGAGGATCTTTGGAAGCTCCATATGCCACTCCTTCAGCATCAGCCGCAGGATGCTCTCCGGCCGTGAGTCGTGGGACAAGCGCACATACTACCATGTTTGCAGAGACACAAGAAAAGCATGATCACATCAACACATGGCGCAGCGTAAATAGTTAAAAAAAATCAACTCATCTTTTCAGAACTCAATTTTTATAATCTACATTTTTTTTGAAAGTCTGCACTGAGAGAAACACTATTTTAAAAACTGTGTGAGACCATTTCCTTCAATCTGTATAACAGTTATTAAGAATCTCTTCCTTTTCCATGAATTGCAGTCCCTCCAGCAGAGAGGAATGTGCCCTCTTACCTTGGCTCTGTATGAGTGAGACCCTCCCTGGAAGTTGATGGCACCGTAGGCATCACAGGGGCTCGCCTCTGTGTGTTTTTCCACCGACCATTCCTCCGCTGCCGGTATGGACAGGTTGGGGTTTTCGCCCAGCTTCACGTCCGAGTACTTGGACGCCAAGCTGGCTGTGAAGCCGACATGCTGCCGGACCAGCCGTCCACAGCAGCACCTTGGTGGTGAGGAGAATCATTTAATTGATAGTACAATGATGTACATATTAACACATTTTCCATATTGACTCACAAACCATGACCTGACCTCATGTTCCAGGAGACCACGAAGCATTTCACTAGCCAACATAGCATAACTACCTTGCAGCATTCGCCCACACTATCGGAATGCGTCCTTAATGATAGCATATCAGTTTGGCTAATGTTAGCAGCTCCGTCCTGTTGTTGTTGGATTTGGGGACTTTTACACTTTCTACAATAGAACACATGCACGACTTCCTTGTCCAAATATTAGAGCAAAGCAGGCAAACATGGCTGTGTTGTGAAGAAAATACATATCACATTCCTCCTTGCCATACTTCTAATGCCAGCTAGCTATACAATATGTAAATATAACAAGACCGTTTCTTTTTTCACATTAGCTTGTATCAGTGGTGACATTCTGCCAGCGACATGCAGCTTTAGCTTCAGTCTTTTATTACACTAGCATGTATGTAGCTATGTTGTAATATGTAGCTATTGACTACATAATTAAGGCTATTTTAGCGGCGTCTAATTTTGAAACCCGTCAACTGGAAACATTCATGGAGCTGCCGTTAGCTCAGATAGCAAGCAAGCTACATTTGCAATATTCTGCTACTTTTATTTCAGCTAATAGAAATCAACAGCTACTGTCGTGAAATTCAAAACCAGCGTTTGTCTGCCTCTGTCTGAAATAACAATAATTTCATTGTTTCAAGAATGACAAAGAAATTTAAATGGCAATTCTTTCCCAATTATCACTGTAAACTGAAAATGCGCCATGTGAGAATGTAAAGCTTGGAGGCTCGCATCAGTACTTCAACATTAGCATTTGAATCATCAAAATCGAAAATTTTCATCATTATAATATATATCAGCAATACAATAATAATTAAAAAAAGGTTATCCTAATGACCACAATCTTTCAAGAATGAGCTTTAATGTATTATTACTACAATTTATGACAAACCTAAGCTTTTCTGCTTCATCCCTTTCTTTTATTACCTTTTGGCGAGAACGTTTGTCCTGACACACAAAGCCTGAAAGTTAATTGTTTCCTGCGGTGGGTTGCTGTTCAGTGGAATTGTGAAAGAATTTGCCTGCAGGCCTTTTCTGGTGTAAAGTAACTGATTGGTGTCGATTGTCTCAGGCTAATCCTGTCAGGTAACAAATAATGAGAGAAACAAAGATTTAACAGATAACTTACCGGACAAGCTGCTGGCAAATTTGGCATCCTGGAAGGCATCTGAAAGGAATTTCACAGCAACATAATTAATGATTGATTTAAGTTTAAATAAATTGGGACCACCTAAATAGATAGATAGATAGAACTTAACTAATCCCAACAGGGGGAAATTCCCTTGTTAAGTAAATGTGGAATACATTTGCAAAGATACAAAGATACTATGATCTCTCCTGGTGAGAAGAAAGACATTTGAGGACATTAAGGAAAGCTTATCTGAAAGCCGGGCAGGCAGCCCATTTAGATTGGCGTTTAACCAGGAGACTACTATGAAGCCTGGCAAGGGGACTCACACTTTGATCAGTCACATGCAGGCCCAGTCTTACAAGTGCCAATGTTCACTGACACCTCTGAATCACATTCGAGCCACAGCACGTACTGTAGTTAGTGGAGAGGCCCAGTGGGAAATAATTGATGTGAAAGAAAACAGCAGGAAAGTAACCAAGTATTGCTGTGAGTCGACAAGAGGAGAGGGAAGGACTGCAACTTCTTCAAAGTGTAACTAAAAACAACAAAAGAATTCAACAAGAAGTACACGTACACATGGGAAACCACTTAATATTAAATAATCAGACAACTTGTCTTAAAAAATACTATTTATTTATAACTTTTATACTAGTAGTTAAACCTTTAATTGAGCCATTTCGAGTGTGCTTCTCATGCAGACACGAGTGGCCTAAACGCCAAGCCAATAAAAAGCCTCCCATGCAGTTTTAACACTGCTTTGCAAGATTCCACGAAATCTGCAGAAGAACCCTGCAACATTTGACAAATCAGCATCTTTTGCAATCAAAATAACCGCATGCAGTGAATTTAACTGTTCAAAATGCCATTTAGATTTCAATGAACCCAATAAAAGCACCCCCAGAAATCCAAATTTGAACGGCATGTTGAGGAGAAATTAATAATGAATCCCATCCCGAAGACTGGAAAAAAAATAGATGATAGACAGGTTTATCACTGGTCTTCCCTTTCGCTCAACACTGTAATTATAGTGAGACGTAAACATTAAAATTATGTAGAAACAGACTCATTTACTCTTTGGAGAGTAGTGATTAGGAGTTGGGCCTACTTTAACACACACCATGCAATTACACTGTTTCCATGGTTATCACCACAAAGCACACTGGAGTAAGCACATACCTGTGGGGGTCCTTTGACACTGGAAGTATGTACACACATTCCCTCTTGTTGAAAGTGCTTTCTATCCAGGGTTTCTGGGACTGTGAAAAAAAAAGAGAAAAAAAGAGTTGTATATTGTGAAAATTGGACGGCAAATGATGATCCTCCAGTTTGTGTTCATGGCTTTATTATGTTTGCATGCAATCATTTCAAAGTGCTAAGCAAATTGTTCCCGGAGGATAATAAAAGCTAGAAGAATCGGGTGCTCGTACAACAGCGCTGACATTACATCCACTGTAGTTTCACAAAGACAAGACAAGCAAGTGAAAAGGACGTGGGGATAAATCAAAAATAGTAAGCCGTCTGTTTTTCTCCAGTGAGAACAAATTCTACTGAAATAACAAAAGCACCCGGACAACCTGAGAAGGAGCTTATAACCCCTTAATGCAGGATTTAGTCTATGAACATCAAATGCATGAGACGGTGTAATAAATAAAAACTCAGTAGAATCAAGACAACTATAGTTCAGAAGGCACAACCACCTACGGTTTGACACTGCTGTACACTGTGAAAAACAAAACAATCTCATCCTGTATCACTGCTCTTTTAAAAAGAGGATTTATGTCAGAGGAATTTTCAATTAATGCCTCCGGCCCTACTGTTCCTCCAGTACAGCTCAGAGGGACCCATGAGCGATTAGCACCATTAATCCCCCCCAGCACAAAGAGGGAGACCTGGTAACACCTGCTTTAAACCAAAGTGTTTCAAACAACTCCTGAAACACAACAATGGGATGGAAATGTTGTGACCTAGTTATCAGCAAATCTTCTTTTTTTTTCTTCTTTTTTTTTGTTGTTGCCGGAGCTGGTTCCAAGTTCAATTTTTCTATGTAGAGACAGAAGTGAGTTAGCGTAAAGGAATAGCGCCTAAATTTCAATCAATCATTTTAGGCATCTATCTCTGATGCCAAGAGTCTCATCCACAGTGCATGTGGTTCTAGTCTAAAGAAGAGTTTTACGGAAACGTCTAAAACAGGTCATGCCACAGCTTGACCAGAGTCACAGAGCCACCGAGTGAGTACCTGGATGTCCTCCTCTTCATCTCTGTGTTTAAGGGCTTTGTACAGGAACATGCCAAGGCTCCTTCATGTATCTCCTGGACAAACCACAGCCACCACAGCTTTCCCTGAGCACTGGATCACCAGCGAGCGGATCACCAGCGAGCGGATCGCAACGCTTCTCACGGGCTCCGTCTCTGGGAGGACCTGAACCCGATCTCCATAAAAGGTTTCAAAGTCTACAGCGGTGCTGTTATCGTACGGATCCGGTCCGAGTTAAAAGCTGAGTGATCAGTAAGAGAGAGCAGCCTCCACACTCCATCCACTGTTAATCTGTAAGAAGCCTCTCAGGGGGCAGATGAATGTGTCTGAGACCAACTAGATATTATACTTAGGCTGGAGAGAAAGAGACGAGGGAGGCGGAGGTGTGGGAGAGGATTAGTGGATGGGCAGAGGCCTCAGTGATGTATACCTAGTTGTCTACTGAAGACACATCACCAACTGTGATTCGTGCAGTACACACAACCTCAACACCCTCAACCCTCACCACGACCCATTTGCGGAGCTGAATACTCGCATGGATGGTCAACACCCGCACCCTCAACACGAACCGTTTGCGAAGCTTAATACTCGCATGGACGGTCGAGGCTGAGGATTTTTTAACTGCAGCTTGTTGTCCAGTGGATTCGCGCTTTAACTCCAGGATGGGCTGTTTTGGACAAAGCGCAGCCATCTCGGCGAGGCGCCTTTGTCGTGATCGATGACATCACCTACGGCGATGCATCCTAGCCGCTGCTTCTGCACAGAGCACTGTTCACCTGTCTGGTCTAAACGTATTCATATTGAGCATGCCGCACAGACAAACCGATCAGATGAGTGGTTCCGATGAATTACATACATCTTTGAATCATAATTAGATGAAATTTTGCATTCTTCAAAATGTGTTTATGAAATTATTATATTGTAGTCGCTCACTCGCATTACTAGGATTTTAACTGTTGCCTGCAAATGATATCAATGGAAATATGTTTCAAGAAAACATGTTTTTTATTTACATAAAACTGAAGCGAGTCAAGTAAGAACCACATCTTTTGTGACGTACTTGGTGACAGTTTGTCTGTCTCTTAGTAATAAGGCACTTTTCTGCAGAAGTTCTCAGAGTTTGTTGTGCTGGTACCTTGGCTGGTTTAGGCCTGTCATGGACATCTGACTCCCAAAGCTTTATATGTTCTTCATATTCACACATTCCTACTTTCTATGTGGAAGTCTACATATAGATTAAATTCTGTCTGAAGACAAACTAACGTTTTGATTATGTTTGGTATTTGACTGATATTTAATTTTTTTTTACAACTTTAAAGTTACACAGGCCCGTGCGTGAACATGTTTGTAATAAATTGTTTTTGTCAATAAACTGTACTGTGTTTTTTACTGTGTTCCTTCTCTGAGTGCTCCTAAATTAGACTTTCATTCAGGAGCACATGGACTCCTTAGGAAAACAAGTTAGCGTCAAGCCCTGGGGACTGGATATGAAAATTAGCCTTAGGCTAACTCTGATACTCTGATACAATCTATCAAATGGTGACATTTATGTTTACTATTGTACGTGGTCCCTCACAAACAAAAAAAAAAAATACTGTCATCTCAATTAAATTTTTAAGTTTACACCTATATCTGTTTTGCATTGTTTTTTGTCTCTCATTTCATTTCAATTTGTATTCTGGTTTGCTGACTGTTTATCCTGACCAGACTGATGATGTGATAAATGTGATGTTTTGTGAAGGTGTGAATAATTACCTTGACTGAGGGAATCATTGTCCCTTTCAGTATGGCCGTTGAACATTCCCCTGAATCCTTGGTTAATCAGTTTAGTTAACCTTATTCAGAGGTTAGGTTACACGAGTGCATCTGGAAAGTTGATAATAATCCCAAAATCCACAGGAAAAACGTGGACACATGAACAAGTATGAAAGAGAAAATTAAGATCTAGGGGAGAAAAAAAAGGGAAATTCAAATTCATGTAACTTTAGGCTAATTGGTGGGTTTGATTCTATTGAGTGCTGACAGCCATTCTAAACTCTAAATATTCTTACCTAAATCAAACTTGGTGATCAACCTTATGCATGTTTATAATTTATATGGGTTAATAAAGTTCACTCTGTAGCCTACTGAACTGTTTTGTTGCTGATGTCTTTGTTATTCATGGCCTTCCTTGCACTTTTAAACAGGTCATTGACTTTTCAGGGCGCCCTGCTCATTGAATTAGTGACCTAATCAGTGTCTGAAAATCTAATTCACAGTATCGTGATCTGCTACCTGCGGGGCTAGTGTCAGAAGTGAGACACACCCTATGACTTCAGGGAGGTGTCATTGTGGAAGGATGCCTTCAACAACAAAAAACACCCCGGTGTCGTCTCAAAGTGTTAATGAGGAGATAAAGCCTGGCTGTGCCCCGCTAACCTGTAACCATGGCACCTGAGAATGTCAGGCAACAAAAGACTTGAGTACTTTAGAGCCCCTGCCAAAAACAGACACATACACTTTCCCACTCCTTCCCTCCCTCCCTTCCTCTTCCGCCTTCTTTCCATGAGCACCAGGTTTCACGATAATCCCTTTCCTGCAGGAAATAAAACAGGACACATTTCCATCTCTTTGCGTTCGGCTTTGAAAAAAAAAAACGGTGTTAGTTTTTCTGGTGGACAAACGTTGGTTTTTGTGTGTGTTCGTGTTCATTGTTCTTCTGCACCGACACATTTGTTGTGAGCGATCGTGTTTGTATGGAGGGTGCCAAAGTTGATGACATACTGTTGCTTTATCTTTCTTCATTGTTCAAAACACTGAACTCAGAAACCTAGCCAGCCGCCAGCCCCCCCCGCCTTGTTAATAGATCTAGATCTATAGGAGAATATTAAGTGTGTTAAATAAGTTTATTACAGGCTTCAGATAATATTCCTGGAAGGCTGCACACAAAAGTAAAGTCAGATTAGTCATGAGACCAAAGTGTGATGCTCTCCAGCTCTCACACTCGTACCCCCAGGACAGAGCTCTGAAAGACTGCACAGCATGGGCTGATAGCATGCTGGCATACCGCCACAAGTCATACCTCCAAGCTGCTGTATAAACGAGTAATGTAAAGCATGTGATCGCTGCAAGATCTGATATTCATGTGTGGGAGCGTCTACAAAAGCCCTGGTCAAACCAGTCAAAGGACAGGAGATACCAGCAGGGACAGTATCGAGAAGCTGCTTTTAAACCGCTCTGCTTAAATAACAAAGGGTGACTACTATCAAATAAACATGCTTATCTCTCTTTGCACATATTATTTAATACACCGGGTACGCAGCACGTGCAAGTCAGTTGCGTGCTTGACCAGGAGCAGCTCTGAAAAGATGCGGGAGCCTTCTATTCATGAAAAGAACAAACTGAGACTGGGACCGATTTCTTGAAAACAGTCCTGGGCCACTGGAAAAACTTTATCAGTCATTCTTAAGTGGGCTTGTGTGTGTGGTGTAAACGACTATGGCGCAAGATAACAGAGCTCAGAGGGGCAGGCTGAACACATGCAGTTGCACACAGTCTCTGTACACAAACACACACACATACACCATTAGTAGTGCAAGTGCTGGAGGTCAAAAAAGTGATGGAAGACCATTTTCTAACACCTTTCAGAGGACTAAAGTCCGAGCTGATGACCTTTTTTTTTTTTTTTTACCATCCACTGTTACATGAGAGATAGAGGCTCCCAATAATAATGCTCTGTCATAGATCAGTCATATAAATCAAATCACACCGACTACCCAAATGAACCAGCATTAGTTCATCAGAGTGCTATCGGCCTAGAGCGGCAGCACAGTTTTCCTCATCCGGGGGTAAGCTGGTGCATGTGACCCGCTCAAGCCAGCACTGTGGGAAACAAAATGCAAAAGACAGGCATGGGCTGCTCTGACACCTTAGAGAATAAAGAGCCATACCGTGGAGGAGTGTTTGACAAACGTGTAGGTGCCCACATCTGCATTATTGCTTCTGCCGAGGAGGTGATTCTATTAGCAGGATTACTCAATAGGTTCTGAATGTATTTTGATTACATTTTTGGAGAGCTAGGGTATGGCTCATGGAGCAATTCATTAGACTTTGGTGGTGATATGCATCACTATCCGGATCCAGATTTTTTTTTTTTTTTAAGGATTCTTTACCATTGCTGGATAGAGGAAATCGCAAGATTTTTGCTTCTAACATGATTCTCACATGACGACATCCACATCTACTACACATCTAGAACTAGATCCATTATATTCCGGCTGATGATCCACAATGTTTGAATTTATAGGGTTCAAGGAAAATGTATTACTGTGAGATTCAGGTCAGTCAAATAATAATGCAAACTAATATGTGTGACTTAAATAAACTGTAGCTGAAACTTTGCTGACTCGGTGTAAACTTTGACGCATCCTCAGAAGTCACTGAGCTAGATCCTGAATAAAATCGCTATTAGTGAAATATTGTTTCTCATGAATAAACTGTCAAACTAAAAATGACACCAATTCGATTCCAAATTCTAGCGGTAGGTTTTCATGATCAATGAGTCATATTATGATCAAACTATCACGGGACTATTGCTTTTAGATGCAATGACATACAGTAATGGGGAAACTGAGCCGCTTTGCTTTGTATAGTATCTCGGGGCGCATGAGGCCACTGTGGGCGATCAATGTAATTTATCAGACCCTGAGATCATTTGAATTGCCCAAACATGACATCCCCACCCTGGTTAGATGTTCTACTAAAAAAAAATATCACTAAATATATAAAATTACGTATAACCTGACAGTGGATTTTTATCCATGTCACCCACTTCATTACACTGTTAACATCTGAGCACTGGCTATATTATGATGTCAGCTCCCACAAACTGTGTACTAACAAGACTGTGGTCAAGTCTAACAGCTGTAGCTACAAGCCACCTTCCTTTTCCATTCATCCTGGGCTCATCCCGTCTGCCAGCCCAGAGTACAACACAGGATATTCGCGCTTGTCACGACAAAGAGAAAATTACATACACTGAGACACAAGTCTCCAGTAATGTCTGCAGCAGGGCCCAACATTTTAACGCGCACCACATAGCAAACAGCCATGAGTGGGCGTAACAGAGAAAGGTTTGAGATAATAAATGGACTACTTCAACATCACTTAACTTTCACCGACGCTCGTGGAATAAATACCCTTTAGTCAAAACGGACTTGGCAGCCATTCAAGGTGGCATTGACTTGTTACTGGTAATGACTGTGTATCTTGTCCGACATCTGAGACAGCTGACAGAAACGTGTGTTAAACAAGTACCAGCTGCTCCGAGCGGCACTCTTTATGTTGTTTATTATCAATAGAGGCTGTGTCTGTGCTGTCTTATGGCAGAGAAACCGCTGCTAACATCAGCCAGCTACCGCAGCTGCTGCAGCTAGTTAGCTTAGGTATAGTAACTAGCCTTTAGCGCTAGCGAGCTAGCTATTCAGCTATTTAACGTTACGCCCGTGCGTGATTTCAGGGGTTTCTTACTAGACAGTGGGGTCTGGTGTAAACAGCACATGTCATGTCCGTGTCAAGACGTTTAAAGATTACAGCCATACTGTCAGAAAAGAAACACAAAAGCCACCGGGGTCTCGACTGGGTGCCTGACAGAAGCATGCTTGGGGTGACCTGCCACTCAAAACCCCCGATCACTAACGACGATCCTCACACAAGACTACAAAACCTAACGCGAAGCAATGGACAACCCGACAGAGATCACATACCATTCTCTTCACCGTTGAGATTCAGGAAGAGATGTGTCGTGGCTTCTATCCATCTATCGGCGGTGCTCTCGGTTGGCCTTGGAAGGAAAGCCCGGTAGACGTTGGAGAGATCCGCTTCGGTTGCAGCTCCAACGGAAGGTTGCTTTTTCATAATTGTGCGACTCCAAACTGACGCTGCATGACGAGCCGGCTGACTCAGCCAGCACACTGTCACATGGCTGGGGCGGGGCCAGCCTCCGCACGTGCGAGTATTTCGCTTCCCAATAAATACAAAGGAGGAAAAACAAAAACAAATTGGCATCAATATGGCCCGTCACATGATTATTGTTTCTAAAGAGAGACGTCATTAATGAATGAAGTGAAACAATGATATGCATATATGTAAAACTAAAGTGTCATAATAAATGTTTGTTCAGCATGTTAGAAGCTGATGTTAACATAAAGCTGATTTCCACAAAATTTCATTTAATTGGTAGATAAATCACGTAGCTTATTAATATGTTATAAAAATCAATCAGATGTCATTTATAATCAACTTTGTGGGTGGTGTGAATCCTCATGCGCATTTGCTTTGACTCCTAAATTCACGAAGATCCCTCCAATGTGCCCTTGTCCTCCTGAGGCAGACCAAAAGCCGTTTCATGTAGCCTGTAACAACTTTTACTTACAGACTGGATTATTGTGAGCCTTTGTTAGCCAACATTTCTGTTTCATTACCAAATAGATAATAACAGAAATAGTATTTGTAAACCTGGCAGAGAAATGTTGTTTATGGGTTCTAATTGATCTATAAAGCATTAGTAAATTATTAACCGCCAATAAAACCATGTTAAGGATGCCTTAGTATAAAGTGGTACCTAATAAATGTTGTCTTAGATAGGTCAGCTGATATTAACAATCATAAGAGGCATGCCGCTCACAAGCGATAGAAAATCCACACGGATCATATGATCGCTTCCAGTTCAGTCTTTCTTTCAACAGAGCCTATTCAGAATGATACAAAATTACATTTCAAAACGCCGGAAATCTTAGAGAATATCTAACTGAGATATGATGGGATTGATGGAGAATCATCGAAACAGCTGGATTGCAGACATGAGCTGCTCCTCTTCAGACCAATGAAAGCTGTTTATCATTTAACATTCAATATATAAAAAAAAGGGGGAAATTCTTCAACAGATTTCTTACCTCTCTGTCTCAAACCAAAGACATAAATATTGAGTGCAGTTAACATTTATTACTTAATTTTCAAGATGGCCTTGTAACAATCTCGTTATATCTCTTCATACCGACAGCTTCCCTTGTTGAAAAGTTGAAATGTTCCAATGCTCAGCATTGTATGGCCCCTGGCTACTACACATGACAAAGTCTGCCTTTAAAAAAAACGACTAATAAAATGCTCTATGAATGTTTTCTCCAAAATAAGTCAGGGCTTCTCTAGAGATACATGGTTCAGTTATAGGAAGATTATGTTCAATGAGGTATCTGTGTGGAATTTTCAACAAGAAATACACATATAAGAACATTAAATAGAAGGTGTTCGTTTTAATATAAGGCGATGAAAGAAATCACGTCATACAAACAGGTTACACAGAAAACCCAAGCAGTTATCAAAAATGTTATCAATATTGTGGCAACATGTAATTAAAACCCCATCCACCCCTACCCCTACCCCACCCCTCATCAAACAACCATTAAGCCAAATATTATAAAGTGCACCATTATTTTTGTTGTATGCAATTATCAACAAGGCAAAGTCATTACAGATTTCTAAGCATCAACCTAAATCTTTCAGGCACTAAATAAGCCTTCAATCACTTAAACCATTTTTGTTCGACCAACACAATACTATTAGCATTCTAACATAATCTAAACACCATTCACAGCAGTCAAATGAACCCACACTCTTTTAAGAATCTGCTGATCAATAACATATGTTCCCTTGCTTTGAACTGCAATATTAAAAAGTAAAAAAAAAAAACAACAAAAACGAGCATCCAGCAGTTGGGTCCATTCTCAACACTGTAAGTCAGCATTTTTCTCCTTCTATGGAGTAGTCAGCTCCTCCCTCTAAAGAAAAAAGGAAAAAAAATGTTAACGATTATTATTTTAATGTTTTGGTTGATGGGCAAAGAGAGCTTTGTAATGTGTACTGCATATACAACAGCAGACGAGCGGTGCGTTGCACACATACAAAACAACAGAGATAATATCCTTTCATGCCACATCTCTCACAAGTAAACTTCAAGCAACGACAGGCAACAGGGCAACACAAACATGTTGGTACTGCATGAAGGATGGAATGATATGACAAGTCCCCATTGGTTGAAAAAGATGGATGAGTGGAGAATGATAAAACACCACAGTAATAAAGAGATGAAATCAATGCTATTCCAGGGCCACAGGTTAACACAACTGCACTTTGGAGTGTGGCTGAGAAGCTCTACTGACACACAAGAGGATTATTTTCAATTAACTAGAGACACCTAGTGGTCAGTTAATGCAAAACACTGTACTGCCCAAACTTAGGTCCTCTAAGATCTTTGTATTTTAAAATGTATGACATCTGTTGTGTCCTAGAATATCACATTGACCCTGGAAATCAGGGGTTAAAAATGTCAAAAGAAGGAAAGGGCGAGAAAATGATGCTGGTAGGTTTAGGCACTGCAGTAAGTAACAATGTACAATGAATGGTAGGAGAGATGATGCATGGGGAGGGTCTAGGATGGAGGGAAGCACACCTGGCAGCAAAGGTTTCCTGGACGAGTCCAAAACCTGGTGAAGATGAAGCTAGGTCAGAATTATATCTCTCCCCTGCTTCTTCATCTCTCATTTACACACAAGCATGTTTACAGATCAATAAACATCCAAGTTATGTCGAACCTCAAGGTGAGAAATCTTATGAATGAAATGTATTTTTGCACGATTTTATCCACAAACGGTGTAAATCTCAACATTAATGCAGACCATTTCACAAGTGATACTACAGATATTAAGACAATTTCATAACTCACAGGCTACCGTTGAATTTACACTTTACACTACAAATGGGTAAATGATCAGAAATGTCTGACATTTAAGCCCTAATTAAGTGCACTGCCTTTGTAATAATGCTGTAATGTTTACTAAGTACCTCAAGCTGCAGAGAGCTGTTATATAAAGGGAAGTTAGATTAAAACGGGGTTTGAAACATGATTTAAGACCTAGTATTGAAAGTCAGAATATAAACTTTACATGAAAAAATTGTGACTGCCCATTCCATTCCACCTCAAGATTACTCAAAAAATTCATTAATTGTGCTAAGGACCAAGCAGTACATACAGTAAAAGACAGCAGGACTTACGAGTTACAGGTTTAAACACAGTCTCAAGTGAGCTCACATCTTTTTTTCCCCCATCAGGACAAGAAACATTGAAGGAACAGGGAAGAATGCCTGGAATAGCATCCCTTCAGACAGACTTCCAACACACGGACTAACGTCTTTGCAGGGAGCCTTTGTGCAAACTGCACCAAATATCTCTAAATGTGTAGGAACACTTTGAATAATCTGGTTCTCTCACCTCATAGGTGGTTCCTACCCAGAACTGCCTCAACTCTCCCCTGCACTTAGCTACCACAGCAGAGGTTATCAGGGTGAAGGGCACCAGGTAGAGTAGGGCAGGTTGGCCCATCCCTGACAGCAGCATCACAGCAAACGTGACTATCAATCCCAGCAGGTATGCTAGAAGACATGAGAGAGGACGGCAAACACAAACACAGAAGCAGAGAGAAATAGTGAGTTTGACACTTGACACACAGGGCAATCTGTAATATTAATTGAATCTTAATGAAAGTTAATTGGCTAATTTGTGAGGGGAAAAGTCAGCATTTCACTATGTGGAAGCATTGAAAAGACGAATGATCTTGTGACCCACAGGTCCAATAAAATATTTCCACACTTTATATAGATATGCAGAATTTTAAAATATGAAAGGACTATACAATTTGGACACACTTTCCCTTTCAAGGGAACGGGGAAAGTGTGTCTGAATTTTTCACTGGCAAACTATTCAGAATTTATCCATAGTGTGTGAACAGTTCTGTGTCAGACTATTTTGTTTGTTTTTTTATATTGGTCATGCTTGTATGTCTGTGCTTCTGCTTAGCATTTTTTTAGTCAGTTTCTATTCTAACATTAAAATTTACATTATTACTGTGAATTTATTTGTTTTGCATGTGTTGTTTTATGAGTCCCTGTATTGCATGTTTTAATTAGTACTTAACATTGTAGTATTGTGTCCTGATTGATGTTTCGTTTAACTTTATTATATATTTCCTCTTCCATTTGTTCTGCATGCTCACAAATGATGAATAACTTTGCTATTATAATTTTATATTCTATTTTTTTAGGGCGACTTTTTAACATTTGTCCAGGGACCACAGATCAAAAAGCATTTGCAGCAATATTCAGGACGTTTTGCCACTCAGTGGGAAAAGTGATGTCAGTGCATACTCTTTATTTCCTTTTCCCAAAGATGCAAGTCAAACGATTCTAAACAAGATATCAAGTTCACATGAGGTCATGCAAAGTGACAAAATAATAGTTAAGCTGTGAGGTACCTATGCAGCAGCAGACAAAGTAGATCTTCTTGCTGCTATTGATCCAAACATCAAACCTGCTGCAGTAAGCCACCAAGAGACCTGTTGGACCGATGAGGGAAAAAAAGATACATCACACTACAAATAATTTTCATTATGCATTTGTGTTTTTGCGTTTTCTATAGTTGGTTCATGGATGTCTCAAGCGAAAAGAAAGCAGCACATCTTAAAGGGCTACTATAATAGATAAGATACATTTGAAAAACTCAACAGCAACGTCTCTTTCCAGAATTATTCATCTGGTTACTCAAGATACTCCACAGACCTTGTAAGCAATTTTATGTAGGAACTATTTCATTTCAACTAATCTACTGCGTGTATGGAAACGTGGATCTACTAATGCATGAGAGGATCATGCTTGTGTTATGGTGGAATGTAATCATTAATAGCGCGCTCCTTGGCTGAGCTGTAATGTTAGCCAGTTAGCCTCCATCGATGAGTAGATGCACACTTCCATCTGTATGGGGAAACAGAAAGAAAATAGACCCTACAACAAGATGCTCACAGCAAGTTGTGTGGATTATCTTGAGTAACTGGTTCATGATTTCTGGACTAGAAATATACATGTTGATACACTGTTAAATGGTGGTTAAATCGACTGGGGGACCAGCTGCCACGGTTGTTTGTATTCAAAATAGTTGCCAGCGCTGGCTTAACAGTGACACTTCAACAACCTTACCTGGAACAATGATATCTCCGTAACCGAGTATGGAAAATTGCATCCCACACAGGTTCTGAGCCAAAGCTGTAAACCGTGGGACACGCATCACCACTGGCAGCTGAGAAAATACAAAACATTTTAGGTTTGAAATTACATAAAGTGTGACGGCACATTTGTTGGGCTGTATGAAGGCAAATACAGTGAGCTGTACTTTGTGCTGCACTGACTCAATCTGACATTTGACTTTATATTCATTTCTCAAAGCTGTAGAAAGCATACCGGTTCCTTGTTGTGCAGCATTTTGAGCTGCATTTGTTGTATGAAACGTTCTCTGCAAATTAAGTTTATTATTAATTTTGCTGTAGAATCTGTTGCTGTATTTTCTAACTGCTTCGTTCAGCTACACACAGGCTGAATTTGACAGAATCTGTATTGCCAGTATGGACAGTACAGGCTGATGATACAAGAATTGAGCTGGGGTGAAGCTACAAATTATTATTAGACAAGAGAGACAAATCTCAGAATGTCCTTTTGTTATAATTAATATAACAACAAGAATCTTTTTTAGGTATGGTGACAGTGAACAAGTAAACAAATACTGTTCGCAAAATTTGGCTGTTTGTCTTGAACTGTGCTTACTAGCAGATATTCAAGATATTAAATTTTACTTTTACTTGGAACGCTACTTGAGAGTGTAATAATTTTTTTTGCACAAATGCTCACCCACATTATGCAAACGTTCACACAATAATTTGCTGAATATGTAGGTATCTAAGAGTAATCTTCAATAAAAAAACTAAAATTCCAAACAGGTTAGCTCTGCTGCAGGAGGAATTCTTAGAGGAACTCTGCTTCAGCTATCCTGCAATGGCTTAACGTTCCTAACTGAATCCTCTGGGCACCTCTAGCTGCAGAGCAAAAAAAAAAAAGAAGAAAAAACTCCTTGCAGTAATCATGATAAAACAATATTTTACTGAAGTGGAATAAAACACTAATTGTTTTCTATGAGCAAACAAACCTCCTGAGGATCAAACCCATTTTACAAAGATGAAACATGATGAAAACACAGCTCATTACTGGATTCAGCTAAACTGCTGTGTTCAAGACACAAACTCAAATGACTTATCAACCCAAACCACCTGACAATCATGTGAGAGGCTACATGTTTTTCTTCCCTTGGTTCACATTTAATATTTGTGAAAGGGATTAAAAAACAAACAAACATTAAGTACACTGTTTTCAAGATTTTAGCCATACAATAAAGAAAAATGTAGGAAACAACTAAGATACACATGAACATGATGGGCACACACACTTGATTCAGTTAATTATTATACATATTTTATTAATTGAAAGAATGCATTTTAATCATCACTGTATGATTGTGTATAAGGCATTTTTTAAAAATCTCTATTGTTATTGTTGTTGTTTTGGGTGTGCCTATGCGGCCCATGTGTATCTATATAGAATATGATATAAAAGAAAACAAAGGCCCAATACAAAATGTCCCTCTTTAAATTTCTAACACATATTTAAAAGAGTGAGGTGCATATAAAGGTGTGATTCTGCTCATGAAAGCCTATCGGAGACCAAACCTAATCCCTTGTAGCGTAGACAAAAGGAGTGAATGGGTAACATGTCTTACTTTTTCAGAGGAAGTCTGGGGTTCGGCAGGTACCTCCACCATGTTACCTTGGGTCTACGACAGAGCCCACCCAACCCCAGCGCACAGTTAGTCAATCAGTCTATCGATCCCATCACAGGGCATCAACAACAAGTGGTGCTCTTATAAAAGCCAGAGCAAACTTTACAGGGAATTCCACCAAGTTGCTCGCAATGCTCCTCTTGGAAAAACAAAATTACTCCACCAATTTATTTGTTCACTGGTCAGTGTTTCAGTCGTTTTCTTCAAATGTCTTGAGCTACACTCACTGAAAAATAATCCAATGATAATGCAAAATGACTCGGTAGATTTAAAGAAAAATTTTAGTGGTCATGTTTCTCAAATATAGAAGTATTACTTTCTATCTTAACTCTAATTTAAGATGAGAAAGAGGCCGGTCATTAAGTTGTTTTTCTATCATCCAAAATCTTCTAATTCGTACAGATGATTCGGTGGAGTTCCCCATCAAGGTAGGAAGCAATCTAGGGGTACCTACCTTCTCTGCAGATGCATCTGGGCCAAGGGCAACCTGTACCATGATGCTGACTCCATTCTGTTGACAGAGAAAGAGAGATGCCAAGTAGGCAGTGATTTTGAAAATAATGTCAAAACCGATTTAATCACAATCATGATCCATGTTTTATATTGAAATCATTTTTCTCAATTCGGAAATGCTCTGTAGACTATACCCAGGCTTGAAATAGCCTCTGGATTTCTCCATTCTCACCATCAAAACATAATATCGCATTTAAGATAGCTCTCAAGCTCCTGATCTGCCATGTTGCTAGCTGTGGATCACATTGCATTGTTTATAATACAAAACCCAAAGAGCAGCAATGTGAAATAATTTGTCCAATGAGCACATAGTGTACACACATAGTTCACCTAGTGTGGTTCCTACAGGAGTAAGAGGCTATTAAATACAGCAATCTCTATGATTCAGCTGAAAAGTTGATTGTCAATGCTTTCAAGATTGATCACAATCTAAAATGGTTAGATTTCCCACCCCTATTGCCTGTCATTCATATTATGATACTCATCTGTTTGTAAATCAACCATGCATCAGAATATTCTTTATTAGGTGTCTGTATGCAACTGCGTACTGTTCACTCTGCAAATAATTACTTAAATAGTGAAATATATTAAATGGATTAAAAAACAGGAGCATTCCAGTGAAGGCTCTGGAAACTTTGGTGCAAAAAAAAAGGTTGAGCATAAAAGCAGGAAATACTCAAATCAATAGCAGTTATGTATGTGGAACCCCCAACTAATCCACCCCTGAGTAAAAAAAGATATCAAATAAATAGACTCATACCTTTGTGAAGAAAGGAGTGATGAAAACAAAGAAGACGTCATAGACAAGCAGGAGGCTCAGCAGAATCACGCAGATCTGTGAGATAATGGAGGAAAAAAAAAATCACAAAAATACATGTTAACACTGTTTAATCAGAATTACATTAAATGCCAATGACAACAAATGTGCAGAGGTCTTGTTGATACAAAATAAGATATGGGACACAGAGCGTGACATAATAAGGGAAGAGGACAATATATATAAAAATATATACAGTACTTAAATAAGTCTGTTAAGAGGTACCTTGAAGTTGGACAGTGAAATGGTCTTCATGAAGTTGAGGCAGAAAGCAAAGCCAAGGATGTCCTGCAAGATCCAGATCCATCTACGGTGGTAAAAGGAACTCTTTTATTTTATGCTTTAACCTTAGCATGTGTGTGTGTGTGTGTGTGTGTGTGTGTGTGTGTGCATGAATGAATGCAAATTGATCTTCTTGTGATGTGTTTCTATGTCTTACAATGCAAGTCCAACAAATTCACCAGTATTAATTATCTTTTGAGAAGTATATAGATTTGTTTGCCATTATCGCCACCAGAGACTTTGGCATCTTATACATTTGTTAAGCCAGACTAAGCTGATCATAAAAGCAACACAAATCAGTTATGTTGAGAATATTCATATATTAAGGCACTTGATCTGCAGTAACATCATTATCACAATGAACATCAAATAAGTGTGTGAAGTTATGATTTAAGCCAATTAATATGTAATTTATAAAATACTTTCAGTGGCACTGGTTTCATTCATGTCTCAAAGTGAGTATATGCTTCCACTAAGGAATAATGTCCTTCATATCTGGCACCATGGTGGCAGCAGTAGCCTTACAATAACCTTTCTTGACAAGTTAACAAAGGAAGTTGGTCACACTGATTTACATTTTGTAATGTCAGAAGCACTGCTGAAGCTATGTGGTTGCTTAGCATATAATCTAAGCAACAATCACAACCTGTTCCCCACCAAAACAAGTAAGAGTGACACAGACAGAAGGATTACAATTGTCCTTTTTGTGTGCATGCGCTCCCTTACAGTACCTGTCTTCATTTCTGTAGACTCCCCACACCACAGCAATGCTAATGCACACAGCCGCCAGTATGAGAGACCTCACTGAGAAGTTCCAATTTCGAACAGAGAAGCTGGAAAAAGGCAAAGACATCTAATAAAGGCTTGCAGCTGTTGAGGCTCGTTTGGAGTGATATGATTCAGTGGAAACAACACTCAGTTTCACACCTTTCTACAATGACCATGACGTCCAACTTATTTAGAAGGAAAAAAAGATATATTAAGATATAATATATATTTTAAGAGAAACCAGGAAAAAAGGTCAAACTTCCACACAGGTAGCACTGGCATGCATCTGTTCTGTTGATATATACCGAATGCTAATAGGATATGTGTGTCATTGAGTGAGTGGAAGATATTTTTTGAAAGAGTGATGCTCATACCTCCCAGTGCTGCAGCCGATTTTTTCCATTATTGCATCTAGACAGCTGAACAGTGCAGAAGCAGACGCCAGGCAGAATATAACAATAATGATGTAAACTGGGAGGGGGGAAAAACACAGATCACATCAACAAAACACCAGGCATTATTACTTCTGTAATTAAGAGTGTAAATAAGAGCTCTTTGAGTCCCACTTACCAAGGACTTTGTAGAAAAAGTACATGAGGACCAGCATTCCACACATCAGTGCAACAAAGAAAACCACTTTTATAGGAGAGTATAGGAACAGGTCTCCGCTGTCTGATTTGCTCTCTCCCCGTCCTCCATTTTCCACACCACTATTCAACCGATCCCTGCAACAAACAGAAAAAAATAGAAGTTATTCCATGTATTTCAAGCAAATGGTTTATAAAAATGCTGGTTTTGGGGGAGGAAAAACCCCACACTTGTGACAAAGATGATAGATGGTAAAGTTTATACAATTTAATGTAATCTGATGTTATAGCACTGCAATAAATACGATCAGTCAGAAAGGAGGCTATACACTATATTGCTTGTTGACATTGCCATATACTGTATGTGTTACACTCTCGTTAATAATATATTCACACTATCAGGTCAATCAATAGCATTGGCACTGCATTTCAACAGAACTATACATTCTTCTAATATCCGGCCTTAGTTTGGTTTTTATTAAAATGTACAGATACTGTGTAGGTCTTCATGGACAGCTACACTATCTCACCTTTCACATGCCCCACTCCAGTAGCCACCCAAGGCAACCGTGACAATGGCTATCAGTAGCATCACAAAAATGCTTGGATCAAGCTTTGACTGAGGTGGAGCATAAAGCTTCACTTTCATATCTCCAGCAAACACCTAAGAACACAAAGATTCAACATTTATTAAGAAAACTTGCATCCTGTTTGACTTTCTTTGTCGAATCAACCTTTACAAAGAGGGTGGTAGAAGACCAAATGCAGTAGAAACAGAAACGAATTTGTGTCCAAGAACACAGATGTCGCCGCATAAGAAAAGAAAATCCTAAATGTGAACAAAAGGACATGCAAATCGCCTAAGTATAAATGTAAAAATAAGCAAATTGAAAAAACAATTACAACATGCACACCTTCAGGACCCCTACAAAACATGTGTGGAATTTCACTGAATTCTGACCAGTTGTTTTTGAGGAGATGTGGATCAACTATGCCTTGTTAGGTATGGACGGACAGACAAGGGTAACCCTATATGGCCCCTTTGGCGTGGGCATAAAAATAAAGACTGTCTTACCTGTTGTGTTTCCAGGAAGTCCCTGTACCTCATGAGAGCCAGAGGAATCTGTACCTTTGCATACTCTGAGTCATTGGCTGATGGAGTGAACTGAAGAGCCAAGTAGACAAAATACTTTTTTTTAATATAAATGCAACTGAATTGACATAAAACTACATGAAACTTCGGAACACCTATCTTGCCTTTGGTGAATTATTTTATGCACAGTATGTTGTCAAACAAGACACAGTGAATCAAACATAATGACAGGAAATAAGAACATTGACATAGGAAATGAAATATATTTAGAAACCTCTAAACCACTGATATGTCACTTCCTCATTTCTGAATGCATATTTTACATGTTACATTAATAAATCCTTGCACTAGCATTATGATCAGGTACAGACAAAAAACAACACATAATGTGTCCTCCATTACAGTCAGTGAACAATTTAAAACCTGAAATCTTCAGAAAAATGTGAAAAAAAATTGGGGATGTACTGACACCGATACCAGTTTTGGTCTCTGCACTCGTAAAATGACCGGGATACAAAGTGGCCGGTAGGTGGAGTGGGAGCAACATTAGCAGCGTGGAAATATTTTAATGTAAGCGATGATAAAAGTAAAGCGGACTGCAAACTATGCTCTGCTAAACGATCAAGAGGAGGTGTGGAAAATAGCTCCTTTAATACAAGCAATTTGATTAAACACCTGAACAGTGCCGAGTTCAAGGAGTTTGCTAATGCTAGCAGCGAAAAACAGCTACAACCAACTCAGGATTTCATCGTCTTCATAGCGTACTAGAGCACAAATCTGAGATTCCCAGCTGTCACTACATCACACTGTACTACCAAAGCTGCATGACTCTGCAAAAAAGCACATCAGCTGACTGTTGCACAGCATTTCAGACTTTAGCTTCACCACTGACATTTGGACTAGCAGTAGTACCCAATGTCTCTCACCAGTTTAGGTTGAGGATTTTAAATTGCTTGGTCCTCCATGGGAAGCAGTTTCTTCGGAGTTCACGTACTAATCAACCAATAGCAGGTGTGTTTGATGATGTGGTTCAGATATGAGGCATTCCCAAATGTTCTGTTCACGCTGTGCTCAAGGACAACGCCAAAAACGTGGTCAAGGCCATGAGTGATGTTGGACTCCCTAACCTGCTGTGTGTTGCTCACAACCTCCAGCTGTTAATCTGTAATGTTATAATTAAGTACTCATATCGGTACTCGGTATCTGCAAGTACTCGCACAAAAGTACTCCTACTTGTACTTGGTCTGACAATCAGTGGTATCAGTGCATCCCAACAAATCACACCCCTTTGAATTTAATCCAATACAAAAATACAGACTGATGAGAATGTCCTACCAATGTTCTGTTGCTGGCAATGAGCAACACTGTAGCTCCAAGGTCCTGTGCAACCAGAGCTTTCTGGCTGAATTCACAGTCCCCCCGCATCACTACTAATGCTTTGCCCGTGACCACATCTGGGCTGACCCCCGAGCTGTTACACAGCGTCGTGGAGGTCATATTCACCAGTGGATATTGTACCTGTAAAAGTAAAGACAACAACAATTAGGACAGTAGTAAAATTCCCTGTGATTTCCCCATCATAACTTTGAGAAACATAGGAGAAATAACACAAGGATGGATGTTACAGTAAACACATATAAGTTCAAATTTATTACTTCCTTTCTGTAAAAACTTCTGGTTACTGCAGTAATCCAAGTGGTAAACCATCACCAACCACCAGGTTGTAAATAGAGTCAGACTTGACAGATAACAACTCAATGATTATCTCTGCAAAATATAAAGACTAGAAACACCATAAACTTAAGGTTCAAGATTTACTTCCCTGTCCTGTTGCTAAGGAAGGTTTGCTAAAGGTTTAGAAAACTTACAGCAGCATCAAGGGTTTGTGACAGGGGGGTCCAAGACTGATTGTAGACAATGCAGTACTCCCCATCTGTGATTCCATCTGAAATGTGCAAGATCGCCTCTTGGCAGTTTATCTGTTGGGAGAGAAGTGTTATTCTTGCAAGTTCTCCAAAATTATAAAAGTGTTGAAGAAACTACATGTATATCTGTAACATACTATGTTGGCGAAAGGCACAGAAACAGAACAGAAGGCTAATTACAGTTGACCTTACCGACAAGCTAATATATGCTGTATTTCTGTAGGGACGCATTTGGTGCTTTGTATGTCAGAAAAAAAAACATTCAAATTATATCATACGCAATGATGTTGTTGAACTGCTTACAACTCACAGACACAAATATTGTTTCTATTCTAAATGATCCAACAAAAGTTGTGAATCACTGATCTATATTGAAACCAAAATATTTTCTGCAATTTGTGGTTTATAGACTTGTTCTGGATTACACTTTCATATTGTTTGGCAACACTTTAACGTATAATCGGTATTTGACCACCATTCAAATGTATTCATGACACTGCCCTCACTTCACTTGCATTTCAGGAAATCCATGCCTAAACACCATCAACCTAATAGCAGTGAATACGTAACTGTACTGTGATCATATAATACCTCAGTAAACAACAAACCAACGTACTTGTTCAAGCTAGCAATACGTACTTCCTTGTTTGTGACGTTTAGGGGATTTCGGAGTTATCACCCCCCGTCAAACCTCAACTTACACTTCTGTATAAGTTGGATAAATGAGATTTTAGCAGCCAATGCGTTGCTTGTAGTTTGGCGTCAGTTTTGGAAACTGATATCGACATTAACATCGTCCCCATTTTGCCGGAAAAAAAGTTTCCTAGCTTAAATCACACCAGCTGAGGCTAACAAATCATACTTCAGTTAACGTTAGCTTAGCGGTATTGATTGGAGTCCCTTGTTTCGATTCACACATTAGCAGTCTGATGACTAAATACGAAGATTGAGATTTTAGCAGTCATTACCGATGGCAAGTTAAGCTACCAGGCCTGTTTTGCTAACGCATACTAGTTCGTTCTCTGTCCTTCGCGTCTATCAACGTACCTGCGACACCAAGAAAATGACCGATGAAATGACGATTCTGACAGCTGTGCCCATTTTGGTAACATTAGCTTTTTCACAGAGTCTAGAAACATCAACATTAATTGACTTCTATATGGCACGGAGACTCTGCTTATTTGCTAAGTTACTCGTGTCTTCATTGCTTTTGTTGAGCTTGTCCCGGGAGGCTTGTCAGTAGCTTTGCACTTCCTGTATAGGCTCATGACACATCACATGGTACATTGACGTCATGGTCTCTGTGACTATTAATGCATCACAACAAAAACTTATAAAGAAGTCAAAGTAGCAATAACACCATGTAAAAATGAGCAATTACAAATAGCTATGCACACAAATTGTAATTATTTTAATTCTAATGTAAATGTTAAAGTATTATAAATACATAGCAAGTTCTCTAAAGGCCTTTTTCACAGGAGACATGTTCACTTGTCATGGCAACTGTAACTAACATAACTCATGTTTCCGCTCAAGTGTCCCACTTTGTGTATAGCCACAAAGAAAAGGTGTGATGTCAGTGTTTTCTCTATTCTCTTTCTTTCTCTCTACTTGCATTCTACACAATGGTCAGTCACGTTGAATACATTCTTTGCCTGTGAAGAGTGAATGGCAGTAATAGAATTGAAATACAGTTCCTAAATTATTCACTACTGGGCAAAAAAAGGCAAACATCATTTATCTTGTTTTTTTCTAGAATGACTCTTTTATTTCAACAAACAAATGAAATAAGCAACAATGTTACACAATACTGTATGCATTGCCTGTCTGCAAGGTACATTTTTAGTATGGGATAGCTTTTCTCTCATTAATTGCTCAGTAATTTATGTTTACATGCAGATTGATTTGAATATTACCTCTGTCTTTTTTCAATTTTCCTTCATATTTCTATGAATTTATAAGAATATATCACCTGTAATGGTAGAGAAAGGCTGAGGAGCTAAAAGTAATGGCGATGGATTTTCAAGCCTACACAGAGACTCTCTGGCCCAGGCCCGGAGCTCCACAACCTCAAAACTTGAGATAAACACAGCAGCTGTCATCTTGTGTGACCCCGACCTGAGTAACCGGCTGATGCAGCTACAGCTCTGGGTTTTTGCTTTAAATGTGCCACTTTCAAATCTGCCGTCTCATTCGATCTGTCTAAACACACTCTGCATGGCTCCTGCACATTAACGTTTGATCTTTTTCTTGCTATGCATTTCAAATGAACAATGTCTCAGGTTTGAGGTAGTCACAGCACAAATAATTATTGATCCACGCACAAATATTTTGCAGGAATCTATTATTCTGATGTAAATCTGCAGCACATTTTATTTAGTCTTTTTGAGCTTAAAAACACAATTGAGTGTGACCTGAAAATATTGCGTTTGTGTTGTGACATGGCTTTGCTTCAAGAGCTTGTGATAAATGAAACCGGAAGACTGGGGTTACAGATCACTTGTTTTGGGTCAGCATGCTCCCTTCCTTCCTCTCTTCCTTCACATTACTATCTAAATTAAAAGCAGGGAAATTAATTAATCTCAATAAATCGAAACGGATCCTGCGACACACATCCAAGGACATCACAAAGGAAGTCCTCTCTTCCATGGTGACGGCTGCTCTACCAGTCCATTGTTGGTAGATTATAACCATGGAAATGACAGTTTGTAATCATCAAAATGTTTCTATGCATCTATAAAGTTGACTTAAGCATACTTAGTTGTTATGAACAGTCAAAAAGATTCAATCCAATCTAGCTAATCCAAGTATGTCATAACCTTACAGCTATTTTTTATGCATAATGAAGCTGTTTGTGTTGCTTGTTCTCTATACTTGAGTAGTTGTTTATTAATTAAATCACCTTGGAAAGTTTTGTTAGTATGAAAAAATATTCAGCTCATACTGTTACAGTAAAGCAGATCATTTCTTTATTATGAAGTGTAGACATTTTTCTTTGTTACAGTTGTCAACCATAGACTGTATACAAAAAGACCATTGTCAACCACTATACAAAAAATGCTAACTATAGAATAAAACTTAAACAGGACACAGTTCTCTCAAAGAACCTTAAAATTACTTATAATCTAACCTCTTTTGGTTTGCTTACTCTTCTGGTGAAGAGTGCATGTCTAGAAACATTGTGTCTTTATAGGGAAAGGCTATGAGGCAAACACTGGAGGGAAACATTCAGGTGCATCTATCCCCATGTCTGATACTGGCGCAGAAAGTGAACCAGTCCTTGAGAATCTAACAAGTCAGGCCTGTGAGTGATGTGACTCCCTGCAGATATGTGCCCTCATTGTTTGGCCTATCTGATCAGTGTGGGAGTAATTCTGCTCAGGGAGAGTTCAGAAAGTTAGCATGTGTATAAGTCAGCATGTGTCTAAGGCAGATATAAGGCAAGTGATTCCCATTACAGAAAAACAATACAAACGTAAAATAAAAGACACATAAGTGGACTCTGCAGGTGTGAATATCTGAGCATGTATAGCTTGTTAGTAGGGAAGCCTGGGTGAAATTTCAGCCACTGGCTCCCACTGACAACCTTTACTGAAAATGAATGATGCTGATGTTATGTTTCAACCCGCCATCAGAATATCAAGAGAAAAGTAGAATAACTCAGCAATGTGAGTGAATTTGTGTTAACAGTATTCATACTATATACATACAGTTATTAGTTATGTTGAAATGCACAGACCTTCCAGCCTCAGGACAAATAATCAATAACTCACCCAAATGAGATCCCAGTCCAGCACTGGCCAACATCTATCCTTGTTATGATACAAATATAGCAACTAAGTTCAAAGAAGAGATAGACAATGAGATTTGAATAAAATAATGACATGCTTATGTGTGCAAACGAATGAGTCACACGACTGGAAACACTAAAATTGATCATTTATTCTTTTCTTTCTGCATATTTAATGTAGGCCTAGTATGCAGATGAGAGAGTTGTATCAATCCCATCATTTAACTCCTGGCAATAAAGTGAATAGGTGCATTTCCCAAAAAAATGTAGAACCGTCCCTTTAAATAAGTTCTACTCCTCAGTGTGCTTTTGGAGAAACTAAAAGCCATTGGTGGTCCATGACCGCTGCCACTTTTAGAATGGTCACTTAAAAATAATATAGGTCACAACTTCAGTCTTCAGATTGAATTGACAGACTTGGATCTTCTTGTTTTAAAACATTATTTTCATGGTAAGAAGAAATTTTTTTAAGCAGCTCTGAGTCTCAGCATGAGAGGATCTCACACAGCACAGACGCATCTTAATTTTCCCAATATGGTCTCTTACAACTAATTGTCATCCTGGAATTTTACCCTACTCAGAAAAACATGAACATTTTTGACGTAATGTGTTTCTTTTGTAACATAAATGTCAGTTGAGGTCAGACCACACCCAGTGGGTGTCGCACGCCTCGGATGGTGTATGGATAAAGGTGGAGCGTTTGGAAGCGCACAGGACGCACTGGATGGCCCGAGGAGCTGGACAGCTGTGGATGATGTCAGTGAACCTGCAGCCTCGTTAAACTTCGGCCTCCAGCCGTGAGCTTACGCGTGGGACAAACTGGCATTGACACCTGAGACGAAGCGTTCGTCCCGCGGTGATTTTTAAAAATATTTGGGTTCCGATAAGTGCGCACAAGGCTAAACCCACATCACTCTCAGCAACGTAAGTTTGCCTGCGCACAACGTAATTTAAAATGCATTTGTGTTTTTGCAGATGTGGGAATCTTTTATTGAATTGATCAGGCTTTATTTCAAATGAAATTTAACGTCCGACTTCACGTCTTCATCTTTTTATCAGGTGAACAGTTATAAACTGCAGATGGCTGCAGAAGAAGAAATGTCCAATAATTCATGTGAGGTTCTGTCTGACATTAGTTATGGACATATTCTTGACGTTTGAGTATCAGTGTGGTTACATTTTTACAGGCTAATCAAATTCTTTTAATTTTCGCCTCGGATAAAAATAGAAAAAATGAGAGAGAGCGAGAGAGAGAGAGACCGGATGAGTAATAAGCGCGTGTTCATGCCTGTATGTATGCTTGATTAATCTTGAATGACCGCTGTTTGTCTATTATTTTTATTATAGAATAAGTTGACATTTTAATAATTTATATTATTATTAAAATAATTATTAAAATATTATATTTTTTTCCACTACTGATGATGACCAGATGATTCTAAATGTTATGAGTAGGTTTCCAGGGTCAAGGATTTATACTTAATCTGGTATGAGGCAGATCCGAGTAAAGCATCGTCATCTACAGTATGCCCTGGATGTAATGATACAATGGACGATCTCCTCACGTTGAAACATTTTGTCACATTGAAGATCGTTACAGGATTTTGTTTTGACATAGAAACTATTTTCTGATCGTTCAGGTGTTAGTGGATGACACTGGCAGAGGTGTTTGTTCTCTGAGTGCTTGTTGATTGAGAAATTAATATTGCTATCACAATTTAACAACTTTTATGCCTATCTATTCCAGAATAAAAATATCTTTCCCATCCCCATGTTTTTGTGATCAGGAAATAAATTCTGAACAACACATAAAATTTCTTTTAAAATTTAAAGATTTGTTTAAAAATTTAAGCTCTTTTACAGTACATGCACTCTAAAAACATTGACTTGTGTTTAAGTTTATAATACCCAGCTTAATGCACCATATTCATAATTTGTTCTTCTGTTGTAGTTAGCTGCATCTTTCCACCTCAATGAAATGCAATGCGAATGAGCTTCCATGCATACATGCATATTACTTCTTCTTCATAAACCACTGCATTATTCATTTATGGGATCTTTGTTCTCCTTGTTACACAAATGTGTATGGAGGATCTGTGGAGGATCATGGCCCATGACTCATTTGGCCTGTATCTTGTTAATTCCCTCTTTTTGCTTCTCTCTTGTCAACCAGTGCTGATCTTCATGGTGAACGATAGAATATTTGTTCCTCTGTGAGCGTCAGAAAATGTGTGACTCTGCAGCGACCCTCCATCACCTGACTACTGATCACCAACTGAACTTAACCTGCAACTACTCCTCGTCCCGATCCAACTGGACGGCGGCGGGTGGCGCCCTGCTGCTGCCCACATTCACCACAGCTGCCAAAGTCAGAGTAGTCATCACCTGCATTCTCTGTGGAATATCCACCTTTTGCAACCTGGCTGTGCTGTGGGCGGCACACACCGACGGGAAGCGTAAATCCCACGTCAGGGTGCTAATAATCAACCTGACGGTGGCTGATCTGTTGGTGACCTTCATCGTGATGCCTGTGGATGCTGTGTGGAACATCACTGTCCAGTGGCTTGCTGGGGACTTTGCCTGCAGGTTGCTGATGTTTCTTAAGCTGCAGGCGATGTACTCCTGCGCCTTTATCACTGTGGTGATCAGCCTGGATAGGCAGTTAGCCATCCTCAACCCTCTGGCTATCAGTAAGGCCAGAAAGAGAAACAGAGTCATGCTGACTGTGGCGTGGGGTATGAGTGTCGTGCTGTCGGTCCCTCAGGTAAGGTCAGGTATCCCATCTGAAGACATGGTCCAGAGGTCAGGACTGATTTTCATGAGACTATAGGCTAGAAACAGCTTGAAAATGAAAGATATCCTGTCCAAGGAGAACATGGCCACTTTCTATACTTAAAGTCATTTACATGAATACTGAAAATGTATTTCTAATGCCACAACAACTGACTCAGAGCAGACCAGGGGATGAAAATATTACGGTGCCTTTCTGATTATTGTTCCTTTCCCTCTTCAGATACTCCTTTTTCACAGTGTGACTATCAGCTCTCCCGACGACTTCACTCAGTGTACCACGCGTGGAAGTTTCCTCACTCACTGGCATGAAACGGCCTACAACATGTTCACTTTTTGCTGTCTGTTCCTGCTGCCGCTGGTCATCATGATCACCTGCTACACCAGGATCTTCTGTGAGATCTCCAGACGACTGGAAAAGGACAACAGTGAGTTCAAATGTGATCACTTACTGTAGTGATGAGGTCTTTATACAACAAACTCCTGGTGAGTGCACCAGACCCATATGATAAGAGCTTTGCTGTGTTTGATCTTTGGTGCCTTTCTTTTTCAGCCCAAACAGAGCTGTAGAGCTGAGGGGAAATACATCAACATCAACATTTCTTATTATTGCAAAAATCCAAAATTGTTTTTGTTATTTTGATGAATCAACTCTTTAAATGTATTGCAAAGCAACTCTCCTAATCTTGAGGATTGAAAAATGATCATCTTTGTCATCAAATGTGAATGTTAAAGGGAATACTAGTGGATAATACATAATATATTTACCTGAGTTGTTTTCACCTGCATCTGTTGATTTGACTTTTAGCTGTATTACATGAAAACTACCTGACAGATTTTCATGAAACTTGGCAGAAAGACTGGGCATGTAGTGAGGAAGACTCTATTTCATTTTGAAATAGAATCCAATAAGGGCGTGTGATTTTTTCCCACTTTTTTTGAACATTGCCAGATTGGGCTTCTTTGACTGTTTTTAGGGCTTTTTAAAATTATTATTAAAAGGGACCATTGTGCCTTGGTGGAGGTTTGTGCTCTACTGAGTGCCTTTCTTGTTATTGTTTGTGTACAATCAAGTCTTTTATAATGTGTTGGCTACTATGTTTTGTTTCTTTCTGCTCCCAGTGCCCTCCAATGAAGTGCATTTGCGGCGTTCGAAGAATAACATCCCCAGAGCCCGGATGAGAACTCTAAAAATGAGTATTGTGATTGTCTTATCTTTCATTATCTGCTGGACCCCATACTACTTGCTGGGCCTGTGGTACTGGTTCTTCCCCGACGATCTGGAAGGGAAGGTCTCCCACTCACTGACCCACATCCTGTTCATATTTGGGCTCGTAAATGCCTGCCTGGACCCTGTCATCTATGGCTTGTTCACCATTCACTTCCGAAAGGGGCTCCGAAGGTTTTATTGTAATACAACCACGGCATCCCAACTGGATAATAACACAGTTATAACTGGATCTTTCACTTGCGCTGCCAACTCTTTGTCACTGAAAAGAGAGGTGAGCCCCACCAGCCAGGAGAGATCCATGTTGTGCAGCGATAACCACAGCAAAACAGAGTCGAGATGCAGCTTTTTAACAACAGATGATGATGCAGAGAGAGATCCTCACCAGTCCTGCCCTGAGAGCATCGTATGAGGAGAATACTGGACAGAGACTCCCTCACAATTCTTACTGCTATTGTATAAATGTTTTATTTATTCAGTATCTGACTTGTGTGGGGTTCCTCCACAAATTGTAACAGGTTTCTGTTCGGAAAATGCAGAACTTTGTATTTCTTTGAAAAGCGGAAGCTGCATAAAAGACATGCATACACCAATCGCTCTACAAGCTCCTGTAATAAAGGCGTATTTTATGTCCTGTAAATTTTAACTTGTGTTTATCTTTAAATATATTCACTGTAATTTGGAGTCTCTATTGTGAACCCATTGGAAACGTTGAAATGTTGCAGTTTTTCAGATGTCTGATGGAAGAGAAATAAATCTTCACACATAGATGAGATTGTAAGCGTGTGAATTTTCTGTGCAGATCTCTTACGCAAACGTGTTTCTATGTGTTGAAATGTGTAGCAGTGGGATCTCTAAGGCTACTCCTTCCTATATAATCAGCCCTGAGTCATGGAGTCCAAATGGAAAGGCATTTTTCTACCCCTGAATTGTGACAAGTTGATGAGTGGCAAAGGATTTTAAAATTATCCTCAGTTCTTTGGCAAAAAAAGATGCATTTTTCCTCTCTGGTTCAGGACAAAGAATGATTGAGACAAGTATAGGTTCAGGTGCAGTACTTATATCATAATCAGATATTATAGTCAATGGAGTGATCAGTCGTCTATCACTGGAAAACAACAACCTGTGCTTCTTTTATGTCTTAGAAGGAACATTTGTATCTCACAGTGGTGTATTTCCAGGTCTTATGTGTATCACCCATTTTCCTCTTCATGCATTACTCTTCCTTAATGCTGGTGATATCATTTACCATAAATATGGTGTGTGAGCAAGACAGTGAAGATAGACCTACTTTTAAATGTCACCTTAGACAAAACTTTTTCTAAACCTAGAGGCTGAAAATGTCTTGATTACCTCCATAATTAATCACATATTTCAAAGCCATCACAAGTTCCCAGGGCCTGAGGTAATGCCTTCAGACTGTTTTGTCTGATCAACAATTCAAAAGTTTAATATCATAGAGGAATAATCTTTACCAAATTATTTTCTGTCAACCTATCACTCAAGGAATACATTAATAAGTACAGGGTATATGTTAGATGGGAAGCTTGATGTCACATTCAGGTCTGTCCGTTAAATACGACACTGTTTTGACTGACTGATGACCTGCTTTAGTAGCTTCTCCATGAGAAGCAAGGTTTCTAACTTTCATTTAATGCAAACAAGCCTTTAAACCTGAAACTGAGTGATTATTTCAATTTACATTTTGCTGCATTTTGGGATGAATTCTCATTAAGGTCAAATAACTGAATAAAAGGTTTTCTGTTCATGAAATTAAAATGTTTATCAGTGGCACGAGACTGTTTAGATGCACAAAAACGTACCTCTTCTTTTGCTCTTGCCTCAACCGAATCTAAACTTAAAGTTTAGTATAGTTTAGACAGCCAAAGCTCCAAATGGGCATGTTTTTAAGAGTGTTGCATGACACATAAATTAATCAAATTAAGCTAAATCTCTGCACCATGTCCTGATTTTTTGTGTCTTCTGACATTAAAAACATGACACATGAAACATTCAAGGACCCTGAAGGAAACAAAATGACAAAATATCGTGACTGAGTACGGCCCAGTCATAATCAGCCCGGATACACTCATCTTTCATATATTAGAGACGGCCTGCAAGAACCACAGATATTAAAATGTTTCCTAACTCAACACAAGAGCCATCTGGAGATGATTGCTACAGTAATGCATGAGAAAAAATGACATATCCTCCATTCCTTTGGTGAGCCTAGAGTAGCGTATATTGTTTTGGATATATGTGATGGAGAAGATGACCAACCTTCAGAGTCAACTGAAAACATATTTCCAAGAAAAACTCAAGAAATAAAATTTGTTGAAGAATCAAAACACTGAAAGGCACAACTACTCATCATGGTTAATTTATGTGTGTAAAGTAAAATTTATGTGTAAACTTTGGTGAAGCTAGAATCATTTGTAAGATATGCTCAGGACAAAAGAAATTATTATGGAGGAACAGACTGACATACCAATGATTTCCAGTTCCCATATTTACTGGTTATTCCAAACCTCAGATAATTGTTTGCTTCAATTTAGCCATGCCTTAATTTTTTCTTACTGAATTCTCTCATTCGTTCCAATGTGTGCTGCCAACATGATTTCATTAAAGGAGAAAAAACTGAATGATTTTCCAATACTTGTGTGTATTTTTGCTTTGTAAATGATATGTGACACTAGAACTTATATTTTCATTAGGTAAGAGAGTGATGTAGAGTATGGAATGCTCATCAGCATCCATGTTCAAAAAATGAAGTGTGTGTCCTTCCAGCGGTCAGGACAAGTCACTGGACTGAACGCTACTCCACCCAGATTATCATCTGTGATTTATTGGAAAGATTCGTCTGCCTGGAATTCAAATTAATCACAAAAATTCTATCTTCAAAACTATTTTCAAGGCAATATCTTAATGATTTAAAAACTTTGAAATATTTTTAAATTTTTGAACAAATTTGTTTAAAAAGAAACAAAAATCTTTATATACTCTACTGCATCAACACTTTCTATAGAGGAAGCTTTAAATGGAGATAAACATACACACAACCTGTGCAAAATCACTTGTTGCAGTTCTTCAGCTGACTGCAGCTCTGCTGTGTCTCTGTTGTACCATCACTGCCGTCTCCTTTAGCTGATTCCAGGTCTGCTTTATAGCTTTGTTCCTTTCGTCCACAGACAGCGCTCTTCACATGAAAACACATGACCAGACGCTACTTTAGCATTCGAACATGAATCATTATTTGTGCTTTGTACTTTTGGACATATCATCATATCATCTGACTCATCTTGGGAGCAAATTTTCAAAAATAATTGGACAACATATATTCACATTATAGCGGCATTAAGACACAAAGAATGCAACCTTTGCTGAAGGTAGAGATCACAGGTTTCCTCCAGAGTGTCGTGGCTTAATGTTTGCCGTTGTTGTGGTGGTGAGAAGATATACTGCTTGATGATACCAGACTCTCCAAAACAAAAGATGAAAAGCTGACTCTGGCTTCCTCCTTCAGCAGACACACTGCAGCTGGAGTCCTGATCGCCTGCAGAGACACGAAACCCTTCATTTACAGTCATTCAATTTCATGCAGCTTACATTTCCATATAAATATTAAGTTAGTGAATGCCATACTCAACATGATCAGTAATTTCCTCATCTTTATTTTTTTTCCTTACACTGACAGAAAAAGGCACCGAGTTTACCTTTTATGAACAGAGTTTGCTGTTTGGTGTTCAGAGCATAAACAGGATTGCAGGGAGCAGCAATCAGATGAGTTGTGAGGGGAACCAAGAGGCACACAGTGGTTTTGTTGAGGACATCTAGGAGGAACATTTTTCCATTTCTTTGCAGCACAAACAACTAGTTGAGGCAAGGAAAATAAGACAGCAGGACCCAAAGAGTCAAAATTATTTTTTTTTAAATGATCTTGAAAGTCATTTTGTAGTAAGAGCTTTAAACTTTTCATCAACAAGTTCAACGTTTCTACCAGGCTCTGCAGGAACGGCACGGATGCAGTGACAGTTGGGAGACCCCCGCTGTGTTTTGGTCTGTAGAGATGTAGGAAATAATGTGTGGAAATGATACAACATTTCATTTGAGTGGAAAATATTAGATGCATAATTTAAATAGGAAATATGTAAAACTCAGGTAACCTGTCAGTGAGCTGCTTTGTGCAGGTCTGTGCCTCTCGGCCTGTGGTGACTGTATGAATTGCTCCACTTTTACACAAAACCAGGATGTAGACTTTTTCTTCGGTGAAACTCTGGGAATCATCGGCAGACACAGGCCAGTTCTCCACAAACTGCATCCGGAGAAAGGCACTGTCTGCTGCTGACACTAAGACAACAGACAATGGAGACCCCGAGGGAAAGACAAGAAAATGAGAATCAAATAGGCCATAACCTTGTCTTTATTACAAACCTCTAGAAATGTCTTTTAGCTTCACAGCTTTACATTGTGTAAATCCTTTCAAAAATGTGCTATTTCTCCCTTTTAAAGTCTCATTTAGAACCAGCTAAACAAATTAATATTCTGTACTTAAAATGTTCCTAATATTCGCAATATAGGAGACTATGATGTTTGAATACTTGAAAGAATAGTTTAAATGTGGCTTTTGTCAACATTTGAGTTCATAGAATTTTAGAGATACCTCACAACAAGGCTTGCTCACCAGATTTCCTGTCCCAGACAGAAATCAAACCCTTATCGAGACCAAGAGCTACGTAACGGGTGCATCTACTGACAGCAGAGCAAAGGATTTCATTTGCATTTGGCCACAGCTCATCTGGCATGGGTTCCACATCTGCTTCTACAAGAGAAGCATCAAAACAAAAACAAATATGTTTATTGCCTCCTCATGATCTACTAACACCAAGCGATATATTTTAATGATGTGGTTGTGAATATCTCTGAACAAATAAATATCCTACCAGATTTTTTCTTGGGTGTTTTTTGAAGGAAATACTGAAGGAGATTATGGCTGCCAGTCCACCACACGCAGACAGCAACAGGAAATCCTACTGAGATTAAAGATGGCATTAATATGAACCGAGCCTGTCACGTCATTCATTTAAAAGGGATTGAATGAATATGAGGGATCAAATCCTTAGGAATTAGCTATTAATAAAAAAAAAGACCCTGTTTATGATCTATTATTCTGAAAAACGTTTTAAGTGGAAAAGGCTCTGGAGAAGTACTGACCAATTAATTGTCTTTTTTTTTTACATTATTCTCTATTAATTCACATCTTCAACTTTCACATTTAAAATACTCCTCCATAACAAACCTGGCTGAGATTTTGCTTTGCTGTCACCAAGAAACTGACCACAAGGCAGAAGAAAGTGGTGGGTGCAATGCCTGAAAAAGATTCCATGTAATTAGGATGAGACAAGAAATTGGCTGATTATCTGTATTATATTGATTTACATGATTCCTGTGCAATGTGCACAATTTAGGTTTCAGATTGGGGGATAGAAACACAGTCCAAAAAAAAAGAAAAAAGAAGATGAATAAATATATCTAAAATAAAATCATATATCGGTATAAATACTTCATGGTGAGACTTCAATCATATACCATGTATGTATTTGCTATGAGAGCAGCTCAACTGTGAAATACCAATTATATTTGTATCAACTCTATCCCACCTTTCATTTGTCTCTTTTGCTTTTCCTGCATCTGTATTGAAAGCCTGCTCCTCCTTCTGATGACTGCTGCTGGTGTTGATGTCCAGAGCCAAACAGTGTGTAAAAAAATCTGCCATCTGCAAGACCTCAAGTAGACCATCTGATGTCCTCCCTGCAAAACAACAGAAACAACGGTGAAGATATTAGCAGGTAATACGGAGGTATAAAAAACGATGGGATACTGAAATCATTTAAAAAGACGTATAATCACTGACTGAGATACATATAAGCAGACACACATCTGCATTTACACCATAAATTCCACTTTCCACCAGACCAGCAGACACACAAAATACATTTCTACTGTAGCTGAATTACATTTTTGCTCTAGATTGAAATATACCTGCTGGGATTTTGGGTGGCTTGATTTTAATCACCACTGAAACTGGGGACCATTTCAAATCCACATCTTCAGATGGATCCTGGAGCATAAAAATAAAATTCCAGCTGTCAAAAGGTTTTTCCTCAAAAAGGTAAAGTGCCTAATACGATGCCTAATACACAATAATGTTCAAACCAGCCTATCAATTCAGCTTCAGTACAATACCTGTTTTTGCATTAGTGCCATCTCTAACTCTTTCAGCCATACTGCTGAGGGGAAGTGATAGACCTCGAGCCAAAGAGCACCATTGCCTGGTGGGAGGTGTGAAATTCCCATGATTCAGTTCATTAAAATCACATGATAAACATAGCTCAATCATAAAGTAAAGTCCGTACTCACAGCTGATTGATGCAGCTCCATAATCTCCCCCTTCAGATATTTCAAATGTCAGGCAAATGCTCCTTTTGTTGATGTTTTCCTTATATCGAAAGGATGTTTTGAATCTATTACCTTCTTACTTTTTCATATTCCAAAATGGCAATTACATTAATTCAACAATGAAAACTATATCATATAAGTATGCACATGACATGTTACAAAATAGACAATGAAACAGTTTGATTCACCCTGGACTTTCTGTAAGTACCCTTACTGATGATACTGCCCTTGTGGTGAAAGCAAACATACAGATTTCAATGACACAATGACAATACGTACCATGATGTTAATAACACTGAGGAGGTGAATGCCTTCACCGTGATATGCAAAGACTCTGGCAACACCTGCAGAGGAAGATGAGAGCAGCCGAGCTATTGCTTAATTTCTCAAAATATGACTGGATTTATGCAAGAGAGGTACTATAAACACAAAAGAAACTGAAGAGAGGCATTGAATGCTGATCAGAGGCGTACTACTCACCCATATCATCTACAGTGCCAAGCAGATAGGCCATCTCAGCCATTCTAGTCATTTGAATAGATGTAATTTCTACTTTGTCTTGCAGCCACTCTGCAGCACAGATCAGAGAGGATGCACACCACACAGACAAGCCCTGGGAGTGACCCAGACTGAGGTACCTGCCATCTTCTGAGCACGCCAGGCAGTTGGTGCTCTCTGGAAGCTGACAGATAAGTCACAACAGTGCAAAATTAATACCAGATTTCTTCTGGAAAGCAGTGGTATTTTTATTCATTTATTTTCATTAGCATGGATGTAATTGATGTTGGCTGCACAAATAATCTTGAGTTGATTCAACATTATTCAAAAATAATACTTAGTTTAACCATACATTCACATCGCTGTCATGAAATCATTTCTAGAGTTAACCCAACTCCCCATCTGTACCTGTGTCACACCGGATGGTTCGAATGTAGGCACTTTCTGTTTGGATGTCTCTGTTTTACAAGCTTCTTCCATTTTTGAGGCTGGTGTGCCTTTTCTTGTGCGCGCTGACATCCTATGAGCAAAAAAATATTAAACTTATGGAGAGTATTTGGTTTTCTGTAACCTGTTGAATTTGATGCAACTTTACAATAGTTGGGTAAGGCATTGCAGGTCGTCACTCCACCTCAGGTAGCATTCATACTGTCGTTGTGGTGTTATTAATATCTATCTATGCAGACATTTATGCAGTGGCCAGAACAGAGATCTCATCCATCACAAGTACAGCTCCAGCATTTGCAATTTTACGTCATTAAAGGATAGAAGGAGACCAAGCTATTATCATCAAGATGCACTTAAAGAATAAGAAACACAAGTACTCATGAAAGCACTCCATCATACAAAATTGAATGCTACATTATAAACTGGAATCTTACTGATGAATATTTGGGAAGCATTTTAATGTTATATCTGAGCTCATTCTAATTATTAAATATACTGGTGGTTTAATCTGTAACCATGCATCATATTTTAAATGATGATCATGTGTCTGCAAATGCTTTGCAAAGTGTGAATCTGCAAAGTCAACTGAATGCAGTGGAATAAAACATACAAAATTAACCCTGAACTAGTGAAGTAAAAGTATCATCAAATATAAATACTCAAGTACATCAAAACTGTGAAGAACTGGGAATACAGTGAATGTTACTGCATAGAAAGTAAGGATAAAACACAGGTAATGAGAATGAGGCATGCTGATGTTGTTTAGCAAATTAAAAATTGAGTCCCACAAGCTGAGAGAAATCTGAGATCTCAGAAAAAAACTTGAAAACTATCATCAATTGTTACACCCAGGGAATCACACACACTATGATGTTGTTGCTTTGCCAAATTAAGTAATACCACCTAATTTACTGACTTTGGAAACCTTCTTCTATCATTCATAATCACGTGTTTATCATCAGTAGTTCATGATGATTTTTTTTTCACTAAAATCCGTTGGAATTTCGAGATACAGTACAAATAAACAAACAAACAAATAAACGTGGATGACATAATCCCCTCCTAATGAAGCTAAACAGTGATATATGCTAGCTGACTCTTCACGTTAACTTTTATTTTGAATGGAAAAAAGAAAAACCTATTAGCAAACTTGGGCTAACAACACTGCAGGTGTTCATACAAGGAAGCTATGGCTAACGCTAGCTACACGAAGCACAGTGAACAATGAGAAGAGACTCATTGTGACACTGTTAATTTAAAAAAAAAAATATATATAAATTCGAAATGTCATTTAATTTCATGCCATTGTACAGCAGTCTTACCTGAATTTAAGTACCAGCAGCCTAGCAGGATGCCAGGTGTTTCACAATCGTAACTATGACAACAGTGTCTTCCTCCATGTACGTGACGACGTCATATCCACCTGCGGAAACCCTGAAACCCTCCCCCCCCCCCTTTTTTTTAATTGCTCTTTTGACAAAAAAATACAATACAATGTAAATTCCAAACTGATTTAAACCCGTCATAACTCAATGTCAGTATCATCAATAATTAATTTGCTGCTTAATCTTGAAAGGTGTTCATTTTTCACACAACAGTCTTATTTGCTCCTGTTGGAATTCTGTCAGGGATGAGCGGCTATCAATATCTACCAAATCTAAGTCATCATTAATCTCCCTAAATATTTGCTACTTAATAGCTTTTCACCTAAAACTACATTTGTCTAATATTATTGACAACACAGGGTCCATCAGACTGAATCCTCGTGAACTCTTGTAGTTTGATTTTTTTCATTTGATATATTTTGATGCAGTTGATGCATAGAGAATTCAAAAGAGAAAACATAAAACAATCAAAGATATGTTGATATTTTTTATTCTTTTAAACTTTGCACAACTTGGAAAAGAGAAAGTATACATTTGTAAAACATAGTTCATACTCTCTTGTCTTACTCATGTGACAGACAAGGTTTTCCATTCAATAACGGTAGTAGCACATAAACACAACTACTGTGAAGTACACACTGGTGTCTTGCAAATATTCAGCACAAGTCCAATAAACAAAACACCTTAATTGTCGCTTGTGATTAAGACTTGCCAGATAAATAAAATGTTTAGTGATTTTGTATGAAATATTGTCTTAAAGACAAGTTATTTAGTCATAGTCAATAACCCACTGATAATTATGGTCTTTAATCAACCACTCAATACTATTATACCATTTCCCCCCTGAAACTGTCCCTATTGCCACCCACTTCCTGAACGTGATTGAGTATTGTTATTTTAACAAAGGATTTAAAAATTTTTTTTTAAAAGAATCACTGAAGACGGTCTTCCAATCAAACTACTCCATGTGATCAGAGCCAAGTCAGATGGGATGTAAATAGGAACATCAGCCACAATTTACGACCAAAGAGACATTCCTAATGATAAATACCTGACCTTGTATCTCAACAACGATGAAAAATACAGTACCAGAAGGATTTACAAATGCAACCGATGAGTAAGCTATGCCATTATAGCCAATCAAACTAAATACTTTTTAAATTATTAAACGCTTTTCCAAAGAAAGGGATATTGAAACATATGAAAGCCACTGCTGGCATTCACTTGAGCTCTGAAATGGCTCAGGCAGGTTTATATGTGATATAAGGCTGTTGACAGAGGTGTGTGGATGATGACTCGTTGTTATAGGCAGTTTGAAGATTTTATCCTATAAAAGAGTAATCTTAAGGCTTCTACATCATTGACTGCATGATGACATTCAGTACAAAAATTGCAACCACAGTGAACAAGTACAATCAGGATGGAAATTTTTCTAGCCTGGGGAAAAAAAAGAAAAGAAAAGAAATGGGCTCGGATTATTACCTGGAAACTGAAAAATATACAACATTCCAGGCTAGTGTTTAAAATATCCAAGTACCATGACTGGTTATGGTCTCAGAAATGTACAGTTTTGCCAATATGGCTCCATATTTCCCTACAGACCAAATATCTAGGGATAAAATCATTCAGGGTCCACTACAAAGTCCCTTATGTAGTGTCATCTCCCATTTTGTAGTGTTCTCTGAATTCTCAAATAACTCAACCCAACCATGAGATACAACTCAAACAAATACATAATGTACTACCGTGCTTTGCATAGTCTGTTTTTCCTCTTTAGTGAATAAGTGAACGACTTCAGACACAACTGAAGTGTTGGGTGATGGAGCTGCTAATCTCCCATCTGAGGCCTTTTGCTATTTCAGCTTTGCTATTTTAGTGGACGTTTTGGAAGCTTTAGAAAGGTCACTCCCCACATCTACTTGCAACTTGTACCACCTTTGGTTCCCCAGGCTGCTTGGCTGTTAACACATTGATCCGACTAGACCCGACGCTTCAAGCTGAGGAGAACAGCTACACAGAGTGGAGGAAGATGGCTTAAAATAAATACATCAGTAGTTCAAACAAAGATAAGAGGGACAAAGACACCTTTTATTCCAGTGGGTGTAAATACTTGAAACTAGACTTTGTGCCTGGCAGTCGTCAGGGCCAAGCATTTTGGTCCCTTAACCATTCATTTAAAAGAGAGGGGGTTGGTAAATAAATACTTAAACACACAAGTGCATTTAGAGATAGCCCATACCTCAATGTATACTGTATTGCAACAGGTTCAATGTGAACCTATCTTCACATGTCCAACTATTTCTTCTTTTTTCCCCTCAATGGATTCACCTGCTTACCAAATGTGAACAAGAATCTTAAGAACTTGAGTTTAGCGTGCCGCCATATGTCAGGACCCCGTACTGTCTGCATTGCAAAACATTTTCACTTATATACATCATGTATTGAGTCCTAAAATTGCCACTTATTTCCCATATATAATGCACTTTATCTAAAATTTTGCATAATCGGATGTGAAGGATGAAGTCTGAGATGAAATGCCTGGAAATGTTTAGCGGGAGGTTGTCCTTCAGTAATGTATCCTGAATTAGATAACTTGGATGTGGAATTGAAAAGTGCACTCTTCATTTATGCTGCATGTTGAACTTAATACAAAAGAAACTGAGAAAGCATGCCTGAAGTAACATTGGACTTAACAAGTCTCAAAAACAAAGTGAATAAATTAGAAGTCATATTTGCTACCTTTTACTTATTTTCAAGAAAATTACTTAAAACTTCCACTGGTTTTAAAAAGGCTGGCAAAAACTATTAAGGACTTGTCTGTGATGACAATGTGAGGTGCTTTATAAGATCTCATTAGTGCCTAGACCTTTTACATCAATATGACATCTCTTAGGATATGACAATGCCAAAACAAACAGACAGATTGATTTGTACTATTAGTGCTCACAGCATCATCCTTGGTCCATGTTGACGGCATCTGCAGTTTCTCCCAGAATCTTTTATATCACCCTCAATAAAAACACTTTGTTTGACCCTTGTGTTGTTTCTGCAAAGAATATAAAATGTCTGACAAAGGGCAGAGCCAAGGCTATGAAGAGGCCTGAGAGACGTCATAGTCCATGATGAGCTGTTTGATGTAGGACAGTTTCTCATGGAGATATTCACAGCGTTTCTTCTCTTCCCGGTAGCCTGGGAACTTCTGTGGAGGAAGGATAAAACTTTTTATGAGAGGTTGTTACACTATTTACTAAAAATATTCATTCATTTTATTAAGTATATATAAACAGTTTGCTAGTCTGCTTTCAAAAGCATTTAATATAGTGTCCTCTTGAGCTCTGGGCGGACTTTTTTTTTAGGAGATATCTCCACATATTTTAGCATTTGGTACTGTTTTAGCACAGTCATCTCCAACAACCCACAATGAATCCAAATATTCAGACTTAGTACGTTCTCAGTACATTTGTGATTATTTTACATGTAATATGACTATATGGCTTATTTTTGATGACTTATTTATTTGTCAATTTTACACCCATCTACCTTTCATAAAACTTATTTGATTTGATCTCAATTATGTTGAGAGTACAATAATGTAAAAGGGCCGGCTATGTGGTATACACAATTTAAATAAAGCCTGCATATAACTCAAATAATCCATCATACAAACAATGATTGGTGGGTTAATGCTTCTTCATAGAAACATTGTGTAAATCCTTCAATAAAAACCATATTGCAGTGATTAAATTCATCACTGTAATACTTATTTATTCCAAAGGCACATTTGGACACTTGGACACAGGCACATTTCCCCCCTGATATGAATAAAATGGCCCAATTCTTTACCTATGCAACTTAGATCAGTATCCCTGAAGGTTTCTGCTTAAATAAGTAAGTCCCTATTACTAGTAGCTACTGTATAATAAAATATTATACAATACAATAATTTGTGTGTGATTTATGGAAACTAATTCAGGAAATAAAATACCTTAAACCGTTTAAATGTTTGACTTACCTTTCGATACTTGTTGTACTTTTCTAGTATTTGGTCTTCCATTATCTAAATGGTAGAAAACACAATTGTAAATATTAATTCAGACAAATGAAAACCTTCGCATTTACTAAAATCAATCAAAGTGCACCATTTATCAGGTCTAGCTGAACCTTATATTCTGCTGTGCCAGGGGACAAGCTCTTGATCTTGGATCCTAGCTGAACGAACATGTGAGTTATGGTGGCGATCCGGGAGTGAAGATCTTTGTATTCATCGTACTCGGCAGAAAAATCCTCCTGGTACCTCTGACGTTGCTCCAAACTCACGATGGAGGTGTACGTGCTACACGGAGACATACAGACAAACACTTACAATTAACACAATTAATGATAATGTCAAACTGGCCAACATCACTACCAGTAATCATCTTGGCCAATCTAACTAGTCTTATGTGACAGATTTAAGTATTAAGAATTTTATTTAGTTAACTATTACCTAATAGTTTGCTTTTGTTGTAGTACCTGTTTTTGACACAGGGCTGCAGCACAAAACCACACAGTCATGCTGCTACTTTACAGGAGTGGCCCCATTCATCACCATTGGACACAATTCTTTATTGAATATTACAGTAGAACAAGACCTTTATTTGAAAATGAGCAATAAAACAAATAAAAGTAATGTATGTTCACTACTTCTACGATCACTGTCAGTGCTGACAGCTGAAAAGCATTGTTTCATGTGCATGTTTAAGCCCAGTGTTTGTTCTGAATAGATTTCTTTTTTTTTCAAGCACCAAAATGTGCTGAAAAGAAACTGTGCCAAGTCATACCACATGGATCTCAAAATGATTTTAAAATATGTTCACACTCACAGCACATAATCTGGCTTCTCCTCAGAGGCCACAGCATTTGTGATGTCAGGATCTGGAATAAAGCACCAGATAAAGGAAATGACATTAGCTGGAGTTGAGTCAGTAGAGTCAGAACACTTTGTCATTGTCTGAATATTAAGCAACATGTTTTTGTATGCGTGCCTGCCCGCCTGTCTGTGCAGACAGAAGAGTGTGTATGTATCAGGAGACATGACAGCTTAGAGACCTAAAGCACTGCTCGACATGTTGTTGAGTCAGTCAGCCACAAAACACATGAAGGGCTCAAGAGAGTGAGCTTAAGGGAGAAAACACAGACATGCTTATGAGATAATACTGTATAAATGCACCAGTGGGCGGCCGGCTGCTGGAACAGTCACTCAGGGAGACCTCACACACAATTACCACCAAGTATGTGTGGTAAACCTATTATTTTGTAGGCAATTGAGAGGTGAAACAACAGTTCAAAAGTGTTTTGGAGATGGGCCCACTGCCATCCAATAGATGTAATACATAAACAAGAATAGTCTGAGGAAGCAAGACAGCGATGTCTCCGAACTTTCTCCAAGTCAGACTGCCACGTGGAGGTCAAAATGACGCGCAGAATTTATCCTGCAATAACGTCTTGAGAGACTCATCCTCCCTGTCACTGCGTTGGTCTCAGGATGTGATCACAAAGGAAAAGAGAAGTGGAGGCTAACATCAATCAATCACAAGAAAAATCTGTATAAGAAGTGTCTTACTGTCAAGTTTATCCGGTTTCTGCTTGAGATCCGGACTCGTCTCTAACCATTCACTGCCCTTGTTGTCTTTTAACCTCTCCCGCTCCTTGTCTTTATGCTTTTTAGATTTCTTCTTCTTGTGCTGGCTGATGGCAAGCTGCTGATGAGCACACTCAGAGCCACATTGTGGTGGCTGGCAGTTACTTATTTTGGGTTCTTGCTCTCTGCTCTCTGAAACAGGTGTGTCAGAGGTGCTAGATAGATTGTGCATTAGAGGAAAACCATTGTGGATCTCTGGTAAGCCATTCTGGTTACCAGTGTGGTTACTTGTCTGTTGAAACTCAGTCTTTGTTTGGAATCTGGGGTTGAGGATAGGAGTTGAAACATCATGTCTTTTATTGTTAAACAGTTCGTTAACTGTGGGCTCCTGTTGCAACCTCTGTTCTGCAAATCTTTGCCTCTTAGCAGCTAGGCTTTCCAGTGAGTCAAACGGTGCAGGGCGTTTCTGGGAAAGGAAGAAAAAAAGAGAGAAATTAACCTTTATTACTCAAAACATGCATGAATATTTCATTTCAAAACCACAAAAATAACCTGCAAACAGTCAAACTCCATGCAAACTACCATTCACAACCTTTACTTTAACTGACTCCTCCTGTACAATATAAATTCAGCAGTCATCAAAAACCAACAAGCCAAAAACAATGTATTATATACATACACTAATTTACATGTAGAATTAATATAATACACACAGTAAGATGTAGAAGCACCAGGTTAAAAACTGATTAGATACGTGTTGAAAGTTGAATAAAAAACAATATGGCCATTTACCACTGCAGGATTTTTCACTGTGCTCTGATGTAGCGTTGTATCCTCACAGGTCTTTGGTATTGACACGTTTGCTTGAAGATTCCTTGATAGGTTGCTAATATGCGGGTGCAACTTCCTGTTTAGCAAAAAGAAATGAAGCAATCTGCAGTTGAAATTAAAAAAGCATTACTTAGGTACTAATTTAGAAACCACTTCTAACTGGCATTACTGCAAAGTTATGTGGATTTACAGGAGAACTAATGAAATTCAGCATTAAAATGAAACAGATGATCCAGATGATCCAGATCCAGGCAAGTTGTGAATCTGAGTGTTGATTAGCAATATGCACATATATGTACTAAAAAGATTTGGCAGAGAGAGACGACACAAATCTGAGCCACAGCCTGCCTAGAGTTGTGAGAAACATCATACCAGGAAAAAATAAAGTTTTAAAGCCCAATTACACTCAAAGTATTTGCAAATGTGCCTGGGTAGCTTGTGTGGTATGAAAATAACTTATTAATACTTGTGTGGTGGACTGCTCCACCTCCAGCATGTCAGTGGCATGATCCCAGTCATTATGCCCGATTTTCAAATACAACAAAGTTTTTTCTTTCTCAAATTGGGCCCAAAAAAATGACTGGTGTACTTCTAAACCAATAAGTGTTAATTAATCCATTAAATCAATTTTGTTTAATACAACAAACCCCAAATAACATCCGGGACGTAGTAAAAAGCAAGGAGTAACAGAAATAGGCTGTATAATGTGAGAGGTAGATTTAACAGGAGAGATAGCATTCATACTCTGTGGCTCTGACCTACCTGGCCAGCAGCCTGCTGATCTGCTGCCTCTCCTCGTCGCTGTAGCCTGGCCAGTCTCTCTGCACATGTTTGTAGAAGTCATCTCTCAGGATATAGCTGTTGTCTTTGGGATTCACTTTAGCTACCTAAAATACAACACACACGAAGCCTGATATTTGTGACAATTCACAACTGAGTACACTGAGCTTAACTGTATTCACTTTGTAATTGGAAAAGTGACTAAATATTCCAGGTGTGTTGTTTTGATGTTATCTTTAGATTATGTGAATTAATGCTCTGGGATTTATCAGTAATCATCAGAATTAAAAACACACAAAAGTGATTTACATTTACATTTAATTAATGTTTGTTGATATGAAATACTGTATTATGATATTATTTAGTTGCTCCAGAATCTATGGATGTTTTTTTTTTATCATTTGTATAAACAAAAGCACATTTGTACACTTGCCAAGTATGCACTGGCCAGTATAAATTTAGAAGGTCCTGATATTTATATAAAATACAAGTACGTATTTATAATGGTCTAAAAATAAAGTCAAAATTTAATTTTACAATAAAATAAATCATTTTTTAACCAAATGTGCAGTAAAATCCATGCTTTTTAAATTAAAGCTTTTATTTTGTAAATCATTACTTTTGGGCTGTTTCAGACATGAGTCATCAGGATAAACCGATAATTGTAGAAATTCGTTTTTCTTAATGAATATCATTCTATTTGAAATAAGTGATTCAAATAGTAACTAAGTAACTGCAGTCTTGCGTATGCTCTGAAGTGCCACATTCACATTCCTGAGAGGTAAAACTCTTTTATGCAACTGTTCCCGACTTGATTCTCAGGTTTTACCCTCTCTAATCTCATCAGACTGCCTTTCTCTGCAGGCATCTATCTTTTGACAGAGTGGCCCACCCGGTTGTAAACAGTCTCTGCAGAGACAATTACAGCATCGACCTAATTATACACATGCACAGACACAATATGCATGCAGACACATCAACAACCACAGAGATAGACACGAGCACACCAATGATGACAGTATAAACAGTATAACATTGTAGTGTTTATCGCACAGAAAGGTGTGTATGTGTGTGTTCATGCAAATGATTACGTTCTTACGAGTAGGTAGTGTGCAAAGGTATGGGTCAAATTGCTCATGCACACACACATGCAACTGTGTTTAGAAGTGTACAAGAGCATTTTGGATTGTAAAGTCCTATGAATGTACAGACAATTTATGCATGATATGTGTTTAGGTCATGTATATGGATACATGTGAGTGTTTTTACATGTTTGTGTATGTATGCATTCATTCATATACACTTAAACACACTATTTCTGCATACCTCCTCCAGTATGCCACCCAGCTCAGCCTTGTCCTTCGGGCTGGCTCTTTCTCTTTCCATCCACAGCAACAGCTCCGGTTTCCTATAGGGTTTCAGAGCGAGCAGGTGGATGATGCGCTCCCTCAAGGGCTTCTGGGTCAGTGTGGCAATACCGCCGTTCCTCCGGTTGTTGGTAGACTGCTTATTGAAGATGCTGTCTGGTGCAGACAGAGGGGCTGGCCTCTTGTGAAACTTGACACATTTACCTGAACACAGAAAAAATTACGTGTGGAGAACAATATTCATGAATAAGTGCTGGTCATAGTGTATTGTGGTATTTATATTACATTGCCCCCAAACTGGTATATATACTAATTATATAAAAGTTGTTATGCACCTACATCCAAAACCCATTTTCACCTTAAAATATGTGTCAGTAACTCACAAGAATCATAATCTTAGACATTTACATGTATTTTGAGAAGTTTAAACTCCGCTCATTGAAATTAATTTGTATGCATTGAGCAAAGAAAATCTACAACAGGAACTCTGTGAAATAAGTCATTAAACCATTTATATGTCAAGAATTAAAGGCAGGCAGACTTCACAATTCTCACCACTGCTTTCACCTGTTCAGCATACATAATTCATCCTCTCCAGGCTGCACTAACTTGACAATTGGTTGAGTAGCAGCGAAATATTCATTAAAGACATCAACAATTAATATGAACATACAGCAAACATTAAAATACCTTCTACTATCCTTAACCTGTTGATCAGGTATAGACGCTGGCTTGCAGCTATTTGTCTAGAGATATAACCACTCCACTGATCATTGCTTACATCTCTGCCGCAGTCAGATGGGGCATGTTAGCGAGGAGAAAGCTATTTCTCTGTGCTAATCCCATTACAGGTTAATCTGCACTTTGAAGGTCAGAGTGGGGCAGAGGTACAGGGAGAGAAGCTTTCCTTTCAACTACAAAAGTAATATCCTGCCAAGTCATAACAACATTATCCATTTTCAATACTCAACTTCCAGTCGTGAATCATGATAACAATACAAGGACTTATGTTAAAAAAAATATGGTATATGGAGTGCCAGATGCATGCTCAATAGGTTTTGATATGCCTGGTAATATGCTCTGTGGCAACGCCTCCTGAGGTGGAAAGGGAAATGTACAGTGCATTTATTAAGTATTTCCCTATAGGCATGTACAGTACGTTGCCTGATGTTGCGCAATCCACGTGGTCTAAATTTGGCCTAAATCACCTGCAGTTTTATTTCCCTTGGAGCTTCAGCACTGACACAAGGGTCTACAATCTAAGAGGAAAAATAGAACAGAAAGAAAATTCCATTTCACACACACACACACACACACACACACACACACACACACACACACACACACACACACACACACACACACACACACACACACACACACACACACGCACACACTGCATGAGAATTACTAAGGTGTTTGCTGAAAAAAATAGTCCTATGTCGCTAATATTTTATCTTCATAAGAAAAGTTAGAGAAATGCACTGCATTCACTTCTATATGTTTATATATATATATATATATATATATATATATATATATATATATATATATATATATATATATATATATATATATATATATATATATATATATATATATATATTTATATATATATATATATATATATATATATATATATATATATTTATATATATATATATATATATTGGAATATATATATATATATATATATATATTGGAATATATATTCTTATATATTAGAATCTTTTCATTTGTTTTCTAACCCTGAGGGTTTAACCAATACATAACTTCCATATAACAAACAGTCTATTGAAAAGACTAAAAAGGACATAAAAGCAAATGACAAAAAAGCTACAACATATTAAAAAAATCAGAGGGATGGATTTGCTTTTTGTCTCCTTTGTGAAACCAGAAATACGGCTGGTTTCATTGCACATCAGAAAAGGAAAATATCTGTCTTTCTCCTTAAAGCATTGCATATAGCAACATTTTGGAGGCAAAAATCCCCTCATTTTAACTGATGCTATTATGTTTCTATTTTTGATTTTGTTTTATATGCCATTGCTGTATGCATGTTGAATTCACTGATGGCTCTCCAAGCTTTCTGGCCTCTCCCGTTGAAATTAGGAACATATATCATCCTCTGGTTTGCTCCACAGAGACCTCTAGTTCATTCTTACTTGGATGTGTGGCTCCAGGTTTGATTTCAATGGCAGAGCGGCTCCAGCTGTCCTTCTCCACCTGAGACATCCTCTCACGGGTCATCTGGTAGGAGTCGTCGGTGGCACACACTGTTATCTTGTCCTGAATGATGCCTTGACCTTCCAGCTGCTCACGGCCGTCACTGCAGAACAACAACACACAACCATTGAAAGGCTATACAGTCGATACTGTAAAAACTTATGGAGGATAACTTTTTGCAGCATACCAACATTGACTCCATGCAGCATGGTGTGGCTTTGTGGTAGGAGCTGGCAAAGACAGGTCTATGGTTACTGTATGTCATGTCACAGGCTAGATATAGCTCTGCAGCCTGCTACATGTGAAAAAGCCAGCTATCCTGGCCCAAAGCAGGACAGAGCCTGTGGAAAACCATGAGGATTAGCTTGGCTCCAGCCAGCCCACTTGCGAAATAAGGATCATCTGGGACAGCACAAAAAAGCTATAATACTTGGGCTGCATTAATGCCCTAGATACATCAAGGATTTACAGTGATGTCAAATTCATATTTATCATACCTTTTTTTTTCTTTTTTCCCCCCCTGATTCCATCTTCATTTTCACAACAGAAGTATATGTGGCAGGAGATAATTTCTCCCATTTCTATGATTTATCCTCTAAATATCACAACAAATGTGGGAGCAGAGAAAGCAGGATCTCTTGGCCGTTTCCCTCGGCTCCGGCAGATGACTCGAACCAAAACAAGTTGGAGTTCAGACCACAGTCAGCCATCTGGCAGCAGGAGCCAGCGACAAAGCATAGCCCTGAGTTTCCAAACATATCCCACCCAATAAACAAGGCATCACAGGCCTCAGTAATAAGAGAGTCCACCCAGAAATATAGAAGAAATTACAATTGCACCATCCTGTGTACAGCAAGCAGTGAGCCGACTGTCTCGCACGATGCCCTCAGAGATGAGGGCACACAGAGAGCTATGACGATGTCAGAAAGGTAGCATCTGAGTCACATGCGCCACAGCCAGCAGACCAGACTTTCAGCAAATTAAGCTTCACTGCATTCATTTTCTGCTAATCAGTTTTTTTGACAGAATCCTTTGTTAATTTATGTCGAAAAAAAAAATTCTAGATAGTTTTTCCTGGAGCTTTAGCCAGGATCCTAAATCAGGAAAAAGGTGGAATTTGGTATAAATTTATGAAAGAAATCAATCAATTAGTGTTTGAATGGCTCTTTAATGCAAGTATATACAGGAATAGAGGATGACGAGTTTGAAATGATTAACTACACACCTTGAGACATATTGATGGATGCAGTCGAAGCTGGCTTGAGGCTGGTCTTTGCTGTCACTGGATAAGTAGAAGGAGAAGATGCGAAGAGCAGAAGGGGACTCTGGTGTGGGAGCTGGGATCTTGATGTACTGTGAAGAAAAACAGAGGAAAGTCAGATATGATTAAAACATGGAGGCCAACAAACATAAACATCGTTATGTCAGCAAACAAACAACACATTAAAGTTAAAGGGACTCATATATTAATGTACAGACCCTGTCTGCCTCTATAATGCATTTAATAGGTTCTTCGGATATGACCCAAGAGAATGGGTGTATTGTTTCACAGGATGCGTAACAGCCAGTTGTTATCACTTGTCAATGTTTTCCTTAGTCCTCTTGAGTTCATGCATCTTTTGTTATCTGTCAGTTTATTGTAGTGAAAAGCAATTTTATACTCCCCAGACCCTCAAAACACATGCTAAATGCATTATAGCCTGGAACACACGGCCATCCAACGTCAACCTTTTTTCAATCAACATAAATCAATGGAGCTTCTTTTTTTTTCTCTTTACAACAGCCCACTGCAAAAACCAGACAAAAAGAATAGTTCAAATAACACTGATCGTCTAAGAGTCTGCAGGGAACTACTAGAGGCTAAATGGAACAAACAGCTAGTGACAATTTTGAACTTTCAAAGCCACACCAGCGGTGGGATGCATAATATATATATAACTTGTAAAAAAGATCACGTGACTATTGAGATTTAACAGATATTTCTTCTTTGGAGTATAGATGTACTCAACACATGTAATGAATTATAAGATATCGAGTGTGTTCAGCTTGAATTTCAGAAAAGGCATAAAACAGTTTCCAAAACTGAAAGGGTTCATCCTCTGGAATCTTGAATATGCTCTGTAAAATTTATGACAATCTGAGGATCCCATTTAGAGATTTCAGAGTGGAAAATTTTGGTCTGAAGGTCAGGAGTTTACTAAGAACAATATCATCCTTCTACTGAGGACCTGGATGTACACACCAAAATTTACCTTGCTGAGGACTGCCAGATGTGCCGACTGACTAAACAACAGTTAGTAATCTTGACTACTCACTGGAGGTTGAACCGGTTAGAAATATCATTGGAAATCTACAGGAACACCAGAGATAATAAAATTCATCTGTAATCATACAGTATGCCACAATTCAGCACATGCCCGCCTCACCGGGGCTGCCTCAACGTTAATCCACTGACGTAAATGTTCACAACAAGTCATTTAAACTTGGACACAAAAATAAAATCACATTATTTTTTATCATTAATAATAATAATAATAATAACTATTGATATCGTACCTTTCAAAGTTACAAAGTGCTTCACACAGTAAGACATAATAATAATAATTATTACACAAGATTAGTTTAAATAGCTCAATGCAACAGATTTGTTTTTCCACATTCAACACAAAATGCTACTTTTACTGACTACTGCAGTCTCAAAATTATTCAAATCCTTGAATAGCATCTCTCATAAGAGCGCACAATTCAGACACTGTGCCAAACTTCATAGATTGCAGCACGTAAACCCAGCAATATTACAGAGCTGGAGGCCTTTGCCCATGAGGAATGGGCCAAGATTCCTCAGGAACGCCGCCAGATTTGGTTACTGCAAACAGCTGATAAATACGGGGGTTAAATAATTTTGCATCTAATTGTGCAGCTTTTAAGAAAGATAAAGAAAGACTAAATGCAATCCACCACTTGTACATCTTGCTTTCAGAGCATCTCAATTCAGGTCTCACGTGTAAATACCACATATAACACACGCACACGCACACACGCACACGCACACACACGCACACACACACACACACACACACACACACACACACACACACACACACACACACACACACACACACACACACACACAAAGAATCTAGAGGGAGACGTTGTACCACTCTGCAACTTTAAATAAACCTCCTAGGGTAAACAGTGTTTTTAAGAGTCCGCTCCAATGAGGCGTCCATGAGATCTCCTGACAGACTCAGTGGTGCACACCAGAGCCAAAGCTGCAACCTCAAGGGCAGTCAAATGCAAACACATACACACACACAGACATATAATAACAGATCAGGCAAAATGAGAATTAGAAGTCTACACCGTTTGGATCACTGAAAAATACGTAATTGAATGTTTCTGAAATAATTCTAAAAGACGTAACTTCTTTGCTGGTACTGTATATTCATTTAGCTTTATGAGATATTTATGCTACAGATGTCACAAGATGTTATCACAGTTATACATCCATAATTCTTAGTACCTTAAAATGTCTGTCCTCTCCTAACAAAACAAATCCCTACCTTAAATATCTGACATAGTTGATTCAGCCTATGTTTGGTCTGTGAAACAACACATTTCTTAATGAAGTTTAGAAATGGACTTGTGGGTCAGAATTGGGTTATTCACGTGCAAATCTATCATGTCTAATGATTTTCAAATTCATCTTTTCATGTAGACTATTCATGGGAAACAACCTCACATGTGTTCCTTTTGTATCAGGCACAAAATTAGACAATTTGGGTTCAAGGACACACAGATACCCCCCCCCCCCCACTGCTGGAAAACCTCAGATTGTGCAGATGTGGATAGACCATACCCTCTATAGGTGAATGTGAGCAGACTGACATGAAAAGTGGTTAAAGCCAAATGTACCTAAAATTAAAAAAAACAAGCAAATTTAAGAAACCAAAGATGCTAACTTTTAGGGCTCCTACAAAGCACATCTCAAATTTCATTGAATTCTGTCCAGCGATTTTTAAGATGTGGATAGACCATAGCATACGAATGGACAGATGGGCGTATGGACGGACAGACAAGGGTAAACATGTATGCCTCCTTTTGCAAGGACATAAAAAGTGGTAGCATAACGTGTTTTAGTTCATTTGTCTTACTTGACATTGCATGTCCTACAATGTGACTATTCCACACGGTCATATTGCGATACTATAGTGCAGCCTGACTGTAATTACAGCTTTTTAAATTTTGTTTCTTAAATGTCTCCTAACTGGGAGGTCAGCAGCTTCACACCAAAACCATTCTTCACACTGCAGACAGTAGCTTGAAGAAAAAAGAAAACATGTGGGAGCTTGAGCTGAAAAGCTGGGCAACCAAGGGCAATCAAAATAAAATAACAGATCAATGAAATCCCACCTTTATATGTGCATTTGAATACTGTGTGATGAATACTGCGTCTGACAGACGACAGTAGCCCATAGTAATTATGAAAGTCAGCAAAGTAAAAAGGATTTTGTATAAATTGGCACCTATGCTTGTGACACAGAAGCTTCAGGGGCAGAATTATCTCAAATGTACTCTGTACAGTTCACAATATGTTTGAAAATTTAACAGTGAACAGTAAACTATATATCAAAATAAAAATAATTTAAATATAACACACCATATGCAGCACAACGTCTTTTCATCACTGACATTTCTTTAAAAAACAACTGTACACAACCATAGGACAGCCGTGAATAGTGTGAACATAGAGAATCGAGCGGCTAGAGAGACAGAGGAGAGTGTATATTGGACATTCAGTGAACAGAAATGTTAGCATTGCGTGTCCTTAAGTCTTCATTTGAAAAGACAAATAGCTCAAAGGCAAATTCTCAGCATGTTTCATATGCTGCAGTTTCAGAGAGCCTCACCCACCACACCGGTGCAAGTCCATCTCAGTCCTGGACATGTCCTTAAAAGACCGCTAGGAGAGCTCCCAGAGAATGTGTTCTACCTCAGAAGACACCTGTACAAAAAGCCTTCCTGCCTCAATAGTGCTGTAATTGTTTGACGTACCGTTAACAGAGCATTACTCTTAATATAACATTGAGGCATAGGCGCAAGGGTTTTTCTTAATTTATCACTAACATTTGACAGATATACTGTATAAAATGCAGTGAGTTGCACTGATGTACAGTATGTGTTCAATTTCATTCCGGTATAGAATAGCTAACTTTATATCACGGCTGATACTTTATCTCTATGAGTGTATCAGTGTCCTGGTATAAAGATTTGTCAAATCTGTCAGATCTGCATTTAATTTAAAAAAAAAAAGAAAAAAAGAAAAGCAAATGCCCACATGCTTATCTGCATCCCAATCAGTGAATGTTGAACAAATCATCAGGTTAACACATCACTTCAAACAGTTTTCACTTTCTTTAAATTCAAATCACGATCAAGAATATTTTTCAAAAAGGCAGAGCTAAACTGAACTAAATATGTGAACATTCAGTGGGTGGCTCGTCTCTCCTCGGCTGTCTTTTGACTTCAAGTTCACTTCAAATGTACTGACGTGCAACGAAGTAGCACAGACGGCTCTTTTCTCTTATCAGCCCTCTGCACATGTCTATGCACGAAGGCTTTCACCACAGGAATTTGTAGAAACAGCTGAGCTCTATTAGCACTGAAAGATTCAGACCAACTTGCATGCAGTGTAGTGTTTGACATAATTTGTGTTTAAATGTTCTACTTCTGGATTATGTAATGTTTGTCTGTGGGCAGCCTTTCCGTCATATATGCTTTGTTTGTAAGAGACAGAGGTCGAAAACACGCCGTCATCCCCAGAGGGTTTTACTTCTAATCATGAGACAGCTCATTTCTTGAGATGATATACTTATTAACCACTTAACCATACCGATTAACTAAAGCAATAACGCCTTGTTATTTCAACGGCCAGTGTGGTAATACAAATAAAGATTGTGATAGGTATACAAATGCTACAGGGCACTGTTGCCAACTCTGTCTAGCTTGCACGACCACAGCTGCTGTCTCGATATTACTCCTTCTGTGGAATAGAAAAATAACTAATTTGTCTAACCCATTATTTGGATCTGCTCCAAAATGTAATGGGTTCTTCCTGGACCCATGCTACCCCGTTTCACCACGTTTCACTGAAATCTCAGCTGTATGTTTTCTGCAATCCTGCTGACAAACAGACAAACCAACAAACTTCCATTGCGAGCTGATCAATTACTCCTTTAAATGTGCTCAAATGACATCATCTAATGTGAAAAGTGACGCTTGTAATATAAAACCCACAGACAAATATCACCAGAATGCCTACAGTCTAAAGTAAGATGAACATAACCTGCTAAGCAAGTTAGCGTTGTCACTGTGAGCATGAGCCCATAGGTTCAGTCTCACTGGTCTAATCAATGTTTTCAGCAAAAAGGCCCGTGACGGCCATGGAACACGAGCCCAGGGGTTCCCAAAGTGGGGGTCGGGACCTCCCGGTGGGTGGGGGTATAGGGCACGAGACACCAATGGTGGGGTCGGGAGATGATTTCCAGAAATCAAATAAAATTCAAAAAATTATTAGAAATAATCCATTTTAGCCATAATTGTTATGAAAGATAAATAGTTAAATTTAAAATACAACCACACAAATATAAAACATGTGTTATGTGTTTGGATAAGCCTATGCTTAAACCACCTCCAGGGATAGTGGGGGGGGGGGGGGGGTTGAGAGGCATTTTGGGGGTCGGGGGGTGAAACTTTTGGGAACCCCTGCACTAGGCTACACACAAGTATATAGATACAAGTAGCAACTATCGTGTGAACATAGTGGAGCATTGAATAAAGAGAGATGGTGGAGAGCATGAACTTCTAAAAGAGAGTGAATATTGAACTTAAATGTATCAGGTGAACTCAAACGTGACTCAAAGTGAATGCTAATGTTGCTTGAAGAGCATTGTTTGGTATTTATCAGTGTTGTGCCTGCAGCTTGCTGGACAGAAGTTGTGCAAAAAAAACATTTTAGAGGAGGTCAAAGTAATTTAAAAAAGCAGAAATGCCAAACCTTCACTCACTCAGGGAAAAATCTCTAGATTTTGGACGATCGGTCAGACAAAAAAAAAGAAAGAAAAAAAAAAAGCAATCTGAAGAGGTCAAATTGATGTCACCATATCTATAATTATAGCAATTACATAATTATAGCAATTGTTAGTAGCCAATCCCCATAACAAAAGACCACAGCATCACATGAAAGGGAACAGGGCTACAGCTGAGGTTCACTTGGCTGTTGAACTAAGAAGTTTGATTTTCATAAATGACAGGTTCAATGTCCACCTGGCAGACAGGCCAGACAGATGATGAGGAGCCTGGTTTATTGTTTGAATTTCACTTCCAGTGAAATCCAACTTTGAACTGTGATTAGTATTTCCTAGGAGCCATAGAGGGTATGCACTAAAGTCACTTTCCCACAGGAACACGCCCTCTCAGTCGAACCTGAAGTCCTCTCTGAGTTCCAGTTTGAAATATTTTTGAGACACTTTACAACCCCCCCCCCTCATTTATTGTATTGTATTTTTAAAAATATTATTTCCCCTCCTCCCGCTGTGCTTTTTGTACACTGTGTTGCTGCAATACTGTAAATTTCCCCACTGTGGGACTAATAAAGGGATATCTTATCTTATCTTGTCTTGACAGCATTAGTTCTTGTCTACGCTGGAGAGCTTGTGAGTTCACACATCTCCATCTGAGGATGCCTGGAACAGTTGATGCAAATAACTCCAAGGTGAAAATTAAGTGTTTTTCTTTTTGTTTGTTTTTTAGACAAAGCCTGTACCCCTCAAGTCAGTAAGATCACCAGAGGACGTTTCCCACAATCTTCATCTACAATTAATACAAAGTAATTTAAGGATGCTGTGTTCAATGAATTATGCTGTGTGCCGTCACAGGATTCCAGCTGTTGCTAATACCCAGTCATGCAGTGCAACCCAGGAGCCGTCAGTGACATTAATCGAGTGATGGCTGACCTCCATGGGCAGACTTCGAGACCCCTGTTGTGCAAATTACAACGAGCACCCTGCTTCCAGCTGTTGGGGCCCACACCAAAGCACAGCGCCTTCTCCCAAGAGGCACACATGCCAATCCAAACCCAGACATGCGCTTTTTACAATGGACGTAGCTCTTCAATGATTCAACTGACCAAGAATGATAAAATATTTATGGTTTTCCTTCCATGTAAAATATTCAGGAAATCTGTTGGCTGCTTCTGATCTTTGTGATGCTTGAATGAAACAAATGAAGCATAAATAGGTTCCAAGGTGGTTATATACACTTGCTAACAAAGGTCCATGCTTAAAAAGTCCACGTAATAAAAACTTCATTACAATTGGTAGTGATCTCTGGCCTTAATAATGCTCAGTGACTGGGATTTGAATATAGGGACCATTTAGAGGATATTATTGATGTAAAAGGATCTTTTTTTAAAGGCTGCAGAGTGAAGTGTACAGAGCACAGCTTAAGTGCACTTGATCAGTTTTGACTTGAGTCTCAGCCAGTTACCAAAGTGTGTTTAGGAATAACTCATGTTGATGTTGGGTGGAACCAACTATGCAGCCAGCATTCAAAAGATTCTTTTTATCTAAAACTGCTAAATGCCTCAGCCACAAGGTTCTGGTCACACAGGTTAAAATGAATGTAAAATGAAAATAAGATGAGTGCACCATCGTATTTCACAATTTTTCAATTTTGACCCAAGTTCACTATTACAATCAACTAGCCCATATTAATTCCTTCTGCTAGTCTTTCTGAATATACCTCCTCCAATTAATGCCTCCCCCAACTCACCCATCACTATCTCCAGAAGTTAAAGATAATACATTCTGAGTTAAAAATAGAGCTATTTTAGCTCTTACTATGATTGTCAGTCATTCACTGGTAATCCTATGGTGCCTTGGGTTGAATCTATCCAATCAGAGGCTTTGTTTCTGACTGAGCCTTATTAGGTTATACTGTAAAATATCACCACTGTGGTTTCTATTGTCTTTCTGGGGCTTTTTTTTCACCATTTCCGTCTTTTACTCATAAATGAAACTTGATAAAAGAGTTGGGCTTGCAGCAAGGAAGAACATCTGGATAAAGGGGCATCCTGGAATATAAACTGATTGTAAGATGCTCTGATGTAAGCCAATATAGCGAAACAACATAACGATAGAGAACAATGTAAGCATGGAGTTGACTTTTTTTTGGACTGGAAAATATTCCAAATGCTGGTGTGACCAAACCATGGAATAAACGTAAAGGTGTCATTTGTCCCAATCTAACAGGTGTAACCAAGCTTACAGGAGAAAGATGCCAATCAAATACAGTCCTGTGGAAAGGCTTAATTAAGTGACAGCACCATATTTTACAGTATCCACAATCCACAGGGGCAAATACAAACCAAAAAAGATCATACTGCCATCGTAAACACTTCAGTGTAGTGTTTACTTGAATGCCACTTTCTGAACTTGTATTTCTCTCAATACTGTCATCCCTCCAATTCACACGCACATAAATCAGCACACATCCATTCCCTCAGGCCTCTGACATTCTTGGTCATGATCTCGCTCTACTGATGTTTTAAAGTGGGAACAAGTGTGATAAAATTTCAACTTTTCACTCTTTCCGCTTATGTGAGAGAAGACAGCCACTGCTGAGTCTTTACTTGCACTGGTTAGGATTTTGAGCTGAATGGTACCTTTGTGTGAAAGCCAGAGATACTGTACGAACCTGTACTGATATCTGTGATTGTGTGTCTTTGTGTGTTGATGGTGTTATAAATAAATTTGTATTTGGTCTTTTTAACTTGGAGAATAAATTCTTTGCAAATCCTCGAAACCCTCACTAGCTAGGTTTCCATCCAAACCTGGCCCAAATTTGTAGAAAATTAGTGAAAGACAATGTGAATTAATGTGCATTCCCATTCACTTCTATTATGCAAAGATTAGGAGTTGGTTTGTGGAGAACAGTTGATCTTCCATTACATTTTGCTGTTATCAATACACACATTTACGCCTCAGCCAATGTCAAAACGTTCTGGATTTTTTTTTTTAAAGATTTGTTTTTAATTGTGTTTTTACAGTTTTCTGGGGGTAAATTAAATCCAGACGGATGGAAATCAATTTTCTGGCATGTTTAAACTTACACAATAAATATAGTGTCAATGGCAGAAAATTCATGTCAATGGTTGATTTTCACATAACACAATAATGGATTATGTTTGAGCTGAAACAGTTGTGAACTTAAAGCAGCCTAGAGTGTTTATTACTACAATATTTTAAAGACTCAAAATACTGTAACTTCATTGGCTAATTGTTAATTATGCTGTGATTCCTTAATTTTTAAAAAACCTTGTTAACAGATGCACTGATCCGAGTACTGCCTTAATATGATTAAAATCTAATTATTATTGCACACGTACATTTACTGAGAGTAGACAAGAGAAAAAGTCTAACTCAACACATTTTTAAAAATTTTTAAATCTTGCTTCATATTACTTAGAACTATATCCATTATTCTTCTGATCAATTTTTGAAATTGTATTAGAAAAAAAAAAGTTTTCTGAGGTAAAGAAAAAACTCCACTGACCTGCATCAGATATGAAATTTCCATCTGACAAATATTTGCCAAGTAACACCAAAAATCTAAACTGACATTTTTAAAACAAAGTGACTCATAAAAAAAGTCATGACTGTCAGTGCATGTGGAGGCGAGCCACAGTTCACTCTGTCATAAATGTCTCCACGCATTGAAGACGTAGGACTCATTTTCCTGGCTTTATCAAACTATAAAGTTGATTGAACAAAAACTGTGAGAGACTTCTGTCGGTGCACAGGGCTTATGTTTCCTGCTAGCTTTTGGTTGAATGTGGGGTCTGGGTGTAAATCTCATGCAGACTATTGTTTCCACATCCTCTGCAGGCTGAGTAATGGCCTTCTGAAAACAGGCCGTCTTTTGTTCTGGCCTCCTCGGCTCCAGAGTGGGATGCCATGGCACTGCTTCCCTTTCTGGTTGATAGGAGGAGAGGGAGGAGGTGCGGGAGGAGGGAGTGAAACCTGTCGCCACCACCGCTGTTTGTTATCAGCAGGAGGCTAGTCACTCTGGACCCGGTGCTAATGCAAACTGTGTGTGAGTGCATGTGTGTGTGTTTGCATGTCTGAGTTAATCCAACGTGAGCAGAGAGACTCTCAGCTCCAGCTCCTCTCACTGCTGCCACTCATAAGGCAGAGACGGGAGAAAGGGCAAAGTCTGCAGTATCTATCAGCCAAACATCTCTGCCTCTGGCTTAAAGAGACACAAACATACTCAGACAGGCAGACACCACCCTCATCTTCACCACACTTCAGTAAATACTACTTCTCATCATCTCATCACTAACAAAAGAGCTGAATAGTTCCCAGGGCTGCAAGTTGACACACACCATTTAAGACAAGTCCCCTCCACAAAGGAGAACAGCAATACAAAACACAATGTGTCTCCGTGTCTCTGGCCGAGTGGAAGAACAAGAAACAGGGAGCAGAGGTTGGGCATAAAAAGAGAAGCAAGAGATTTTTGCGTTTATGATCCCACAGTCAATAAGTAAACGCTTGGAGCTACGCTGCTCCTTCTCTCTAGCTATGCTCCACATGCTGGCCCTGGATGATTAATGTGGCTGCCTTGAGTGGGAGACAGTGCATGTAATCAAGCCCCAGCCTGTAATCACCTTCTTCTCCTTTTCATTTGCGATTTCACAGAGGGACAGAGCTGCTGCCAGAACTGCAAGTTCCAGTATTGGGAGGGGGGGGGGGGGAGAGAAGGTTGGAAGGAGGATGGGAATGGTGCTAGACGCCACAGTCATCACCCGAGGTTTCCCCCTCCAATGCCCAGAAGGATACGTCTCGGGTCTCAGGTGCCTGAGGGCCAAACTGTCACTCCAACAAATTGTGTGTCACTATGTCTGACAAAAGACCTTCCTTCTATTCCCCCCAAGCTAGGTGGGATCTTCAACAAAATGCTGTGCCCCCCCCCACACACACACATATGCAGGATCATGATATGACAAACATCTGTGGGTGAAACAAGTGCCCTTTTATGCCTCATTAGCTTACCGTGTAAATTTTCGCGTGAGGGAATAAGATAGGATACGCTGCTTAGTGAGCCGAGATGTGGTCCAAATATCGCCAAGATGCGTAATCAGACAAAGAATTAATTTTTTCTAAAGCCTCTACTACATCTCAGAGGGTCACCCGTCTTCGTCGCTTATGTGATAAATATATAATTGGGTTGGAGTACGAGATTTTCGTTCTTGGCTTTTTGGGGGGAAAAGAAGTAGCAAGCCATATCCACTGGTGTTGAGAATTTAATAATCCCTTAACAATCTCCCCTTTGTGCTCACACACTGATTAATGAGAGTAATGTGTGAAATCTGAGAGGAAACAACACACACTTATAACAAGACGACATACACAACAGCATACCAAAGAGACTAACGAAAAAGCTCTTGTGCAAAGTGCTGGTATGCGCCGCTCTTCCATGTTTCAAGATAATTTATGTACAAATTAACACGCGCTTTTGAAGACAATCGACCACTAAACGCCGTTTTCTTCCTTAGTGAATCAGCTTCTACTGCAAAGACAAACCGGTTGTTGTTTAAAAAGACAAGGAGTCTAGATTGTGTTCATGGTTGACTAATTAAATATTCAAAATAGAAGGTGTTTGTAGTGTTCTCCAGGGAGGCTTCTATTATGTTGGGCACAAAATAAAAAACCCTCAGTAGGCAACAACACATCTGGACTGACTGTAGGTGGTTCATTTTGAGATCCAAATGAGAGTAACAGCACACAGCCTGCATCCCCCTGCTTATTGTTATTCAAATCAAAGGAGACAACACACAATCAGAGGGGGGCTCTGGAGAACTTCGCATAGGCAGCCTGAGCACAAACAAAGACAAAGAAAACCTACTTAACACATAGATATTCATAGAAAGGCAAGAAGTAGAAAAGGAGAGGGAAAAGAAACCAAGCAAACACACAACACACACTGGAGGCCCTCAGCGGATCCACTCTGGACCTGCCAGCCTAACGACTGCTGCACAATGGGAAGAGGGGGCAGGACAGGAAAAAAAGGAGGTGAGACATGAATAAGTGATGCCTTTAGGCCACACAGGACATAAACACACAACAAACAACCACAACACATTGTGGCAAACAAATGCAAAGTATTTAACACATAAAAGTGCATACACAGTATAGAAGAGCATCACCCATACACACCACATCACCATACAGGGTGTGTTCTCTCTCTTTTATTACAAAGACACACAGAAAACGTGTGTGCTCCCATTCCCAGGTTGGAAATGGGAGCATGGGAATCAGCAGGCAAGAGTTCATATCAATGGCTAGTTATTATTGTAGCAAAAGTGGGCCAACATTACACAAACTCACACAAAAGGCGACACACATTCACGAAGGTCTGAATCAGGCAGACAGGGAAAGCAAATGCAAACAAGTCATGATGCCTCACGCTGTAATCAAGACCATTACAGCTCCTGTAATTACCTCTAAACATTCATTTGGCTAATAACTTTAGCTCTCCGAGCCACATACAGGGAGGGGTGTGAAATTCCCTAAAATCCCTCAGTCATAACAACAACAGCAGCTTTCCAGCGAAGGACCATGATACTGTAAAACCTTAGATGCTCACGCTGGGCTCAAAACTGATTTTGACACATTATCTGCGATATTAAATTTAACTGGCCTGAATCATTGTTGAGAGAAAAAAAAAATCACATAATAAATGTAATAGAAATCCATCGTATTGTCCGTTCTTTTATATAAAGTGGCCTCTCCATGTTTACATGGGGCAGAGGACAAAGCCAGTAAAGCGCCTATCCTAAGGAAACTAGATTGATGCATATTCAGCAGTTTCTCCAAAAAAATGGGTAAAAGAGTTACAATTGTTGGGTAAACAGAGCCAGAAAAAAAAAAACTGCAGCTGACCAACTGACCTCTAACCTGCAACACACGACCCGGAGCATACAACAGCGTCTCCAGCAGACAGTCCTGGGGTCATGTGACAATTTGGAAACTTTACAGAAACTGCTACTAAAGATGGGCAGGAAGTGCAACAACAATGCAGTTCGTCAGCTGTTCACAATCTGCACGTTGACAGCTGATGAAGTGTTTGCCGTCCTCCGGGGCAAAATGTCACGCATACGTTCGCTACTAGCGCGTCCATTTCGGTTTGAATACCATGAGTTGTCGCACAGATTTGACGTCTTTTGTTGCTGTTGACGCAGGTGACTCGTGCAAAAACCTACCATATTGCGCGTTGCCTGCCGTTTCGGACAACGGACGCATTCATGTTACAGTTAGATACAGGTCACTTGTTTATTATGAATTGGAACAGTCAAGTCAACCAAATCTGATCCGAGCAAAACGCCTTGGGAACACCTTGGTGTACCCCAGAAGAGCTAGAGGAGGTGGCTGGGGAGAGGGCGGTTTGGGCCTCTCCGCTGAGACTGCTGCCCCTGTGACCTGAACCCGGATAAGCGGAAGAAAATGTAAGGATGTATGGATGGCAAACAATTGGGAATGAACGATGAGGCTTGTAATGCGAATGTAGCTTAAGTGGTCACAGGTTTAATCCAGTATGTTAATCATACACGCCCCCTTACAAAACCCACCATCATCCTGCTCATCTTGTCATGACAGCAAGGGGGGTTGCAACTTTTTCCAACCAGCCCATGCAATTGGACTGAAAAGCTAAGTTCCCGAAGGACACAGCTACTCTTGACTTCAGTCAAAACACGTAGTTTAGGCTACATACTGCAGATTATGGTTCAGTTCCATGAACGCAAGAGAATTACCGATGTATTCGTGTCTCACTGTATTATTTACGGTGAATACACACCCACATACTGTATATATGTATAGCATTAGAGCATATTTTCCCAGATGAGAATGATGTGCACAAGGCCAGTCTCCAAAGGCTCCTCATTTGACTTATGATAACTCCTCTCTCTTGCTGCTGACTCTCTCAGTGTGTGTGTGCGCAGTCCTCTCCCCCCCGCCCCATGCTTTTCCCAGCGGCACTCACTGACCTAACAAAGCCTCTCCACAGACACCAGCCTGACCCAGTAACCTGCATGCCTCCTATTTGCTTGAGACCACCAGCTATAATCTTCCATCTGAGCGAAGGGACGTGTGAGTCAACAGAACTGTGTGATGAAAAAAAAAGAAGCTTTTCTGTAGTTGTGGAAGAAGTTACTTGGAATATGTTCTTGTTTTTTTTGTTTTTTTGCTGCTTTCTTAACAAAACCACTGTTTGGTCATCCTATAATGCTGTTCCATTCATTCAAACAACTGAGCTATAGCCTTGCAGTTTGGTAACAGAAAAATGATTTAAAAAGTGATTTGGACATTCTCAAGTTTTTCTGCTTGTCCTTTATTACCTCTCCCAAGGAGGCAATTAATGTTTTCACTGTTGTTGTTTTGTTTGGTTGTGTGTCTGTTAGCGGGATTACACAAAAACTACTTGACGGATATCGATGAAACTTGGTAGGTGGGTTGGGAGTATGTCAGAGAAGAACCCATTGGATTTGTATTGGATGCAGATGATCCACGACTTTTTTCTACTTTTTTGAACATTGTGAATTAAGAATTGTAATTATAATTTCTTGGAAGTGTTTGTCAATAACACATAAACTCTGACAAATTACAGTACCATGAAACTGAGTGGAAGGGCGGAGAATACGCCATGGAGGAAATCATCAAATTTTGGAGAGGATCCGGATGATTTTTTGGGACTATTTTTATCATTTACGCATAAACTACTTTAGAGATTTTTATGAAACGTGGTGAAAGAGTGGCCCCTGTGCCTTATACGGAACTGGTGAATTTGAGTGGATTCGGATAAACTTCCTTTAACAGAACCCTGAGGGCTGAGCCATTATGAAGGGACACATGTCTTATTGGAATTTGGATTAGGGTTTAAGTTCATCAAAAAGGACTTTAAAGCCTTGGTGGGGGTATGTGCTTTATTGAGTGCCCTTCCAGTTGTTACATTTTTTTTTTTTAAATAACAGGAATAAAAACTAAATGTAACTTACCCCTTGGTTTTCGTTGAAACAAATTGATGGTTCACTTGGTAAATACCCCTGAGATGAGAGAGAGAGAAAGAAAAATGTGCATTTATTGAGGCATAGTCACACATATACCAGAGAGCTTTGTAATGTAAATTAGTCTAATAAACACTGCTGTAATATGTTCAAATTGTAAGATAAAGTTACACAATCAATAATGCCTGCCTCCACTGGAGTTAATTATGACACAAGCTCGTCTACTTGTCAATTAGATAACTAGGCAGACTGCCACTCTGCTTCACTTTGAAGCATGAGGAAGGTTTCCCAGCAAACAGCTGGCGGGCTCGTCTTTCCCGACAATCACAGGGTTCAGCACTGGTATGCTATGCAGCCATGTAGGCAACTGATTCATGGGTAATGCAGTAAGCAGTAACTGTAAACTAGTTTGAGCGACTCTCACTTATTTATTTATACCACACAGAGACACACTACGCGCTCTTTCAAAAGCAAATACCAAAAAGGTAAAACAAACAACGCAGAATAGGAATTTTATCATACGCGACAGGGACACAATTTTGAAAAAAAAAAAAAAAAAACTCACTTTGACAATTCATCTCCAAACGCACGCGCACGCACACCCACTAACACACATAAGAGGAAATAGTACCTTGAGGTTTTGGTAAGCCTCCAGCGCTCTGAGAGCCGTGTCCGTGAGCTTGACATGGTACAGCGTCCTGTTGGAGCTGTTCTTGGTGTTTTTTCCACAGCAGAGCCCATAGCGGTGCTCCTGCCTGAGCGAGGCCATCGCTGGCTTTTCTCTCTGCTTCGCAATAAAAGCTGCTTTCCTCTACCAGCTCAACACTCTCCCTGAGACGTCACAGTGTGGGCGGGGCTACGACCACAACAGCGCCGTCAAACTGAGGGCTCTGTGAGCGGCGAGCATAAACCTTACAATATGTCAGAGACGGCCCAAGCCTTAAAGGGGCCCTAAGCACAATTTGACTTGCGCCCCCCCCACTGCCAAAAGTATTACTATCAACTATGAATAAAGTAAAATAACAGTAATATCCCCTGATAAAGAGAATGCTGTAAATTGTTTTTGACCAGGACTCTCTGGAAGAAGAGATCTTGTATCTCAATGGGACCTTCCTGGATAAATAAGGGATAAATAAATAAAATGCAACTGTAAAAAAACAACAATACTAAATTAATTAAATAGATCACATGAACCTGTGACAAGATAACAACAATGCTTTTTGTGGAGTTTGAATGATGTATTTGATCCACAGCTCATAAGCATTGCTGTGGTATTATCTTTATGTGGTATAGAGCATTCAAGTCAAGTCAAGTCAAGTTAAGTCAAGTCAAGAGAGCTTTATTGTCATTTCAACCATGTACAAGTACATCATGAGATGAAAGAACGTTTCTCCAGGACCATGTTGCTACATAATAACATAGGACTACATAAAGTGCACAATTGAAGACAATATGTGCAGCATTTAAGACTACTTAAGATTACAGTATAAGACAATTTGTGCACAATAAAGTGCACAACAGTATACAACAGCAATCAAAAGAATTTACAGTAGCAGTTTTACACAAATAATTAATTCAAACCCATATAAGTACTTAAGCAAATACAAATGTAATTGCTGTAAATATGCATTGTTTTGAATTTATAAATCAGATTCTTAGTTGACTCAAGAACATCATGAGGAGCTATAAAAAGAACAGAAAAAGAAAAGAAGTGACAATCTCAAGGTGGGTCAATGTGCAAAATAATCCTTCACTGGAAAGATGCTTATCCTAAGGAGTTAATTGGCTTAGTTATTGTCATTTTTGACTGTATGCCCAACTTTCCTTTTCATTGCTGTTTGCTGTTTGAGGTCCGACAGTGAACCAGCAAAAACAGGGGCAACTTAAACTGATTCTGAACCCACTACTTGGTAGACCTGTTTTCCGCATTTGCATCTCACAGACCAGCAATCATGACTAAGCTTAATGACGGCAAATCTAAGCAACTTAAGTGTTTGCATAACTGTGAGAAAGCACACAAGTGATCGTCGAGGTTGGAAAAGCAGATGACTCTGACAAGTAAGCCTATTTAGTTAAATTGCTTAGCTACTCCCTGAATGAAAGTACATAGAGTAACAGGTGGGGGAGGGGTTACTGGAGGTCAGCAGAGAACAGGCAGTGCTGAATCTTTATGTCATGCACTTCCATGAATCTGAGATTTGGAGAAACCAAATGTCTTCGGATCACATCGCAATTCCCTAAAATCCAATAAATAATGTATTTCAGCAAACTTTATAGCTGACAGAGATGTAATTCTACTTAAAACAGCAGTCCACCCCCCAACCCACTGATGCATGCACGTTTGAAGTGGCTCCTCCAAAAGCCAAGTACCGGGAGATTAACCTATTTGAGCCCCTCCCTCTTCTTTACCTGGCTCGTCTGTCTCATCCACTCATTGTCTATATGGTTTGCCATCTGCTGCATGTGAAACTGCTAATGCACACCAACCCTCTGGGGGTGACTTTTCACACCTGAGGACAATGACTCCTGGGACACCTGCAACCTGTAAGCAGTTTGTTCACATTGTCCCTCAGGTTTCCCTCTCTTTTGTGCAGGGCAGTGTGTGTTTGGTCCATAATGTCAGGTAAAATAACACATATTAAATCGCAGCCTTGTGGAGAGAACAGAATGGTCTGTGATGATATGGTCATACATGGGTACCTATGGCTCTAAACCTGCAGAGTGAACAGAGACATCATGTCTGCAGTAGGCTATGCATGTGAAAGATTAAACACCTTTGTGAAGAGGACATGCATTTGTATTCCTACACACAGACACAGACACACAGTCAGACACACATACACACGCTGATAGGGATGGTGTATCTGGCAGATTGAGAAAACCCTTATGAATCTGGATAAAGTATCAGGCTAGACACTTTTATGTGAGACTAACTCTTCACTTCATGTCAAACTCAACAGCATGTTTTCGGTGTTCTTTCACTCAGCTTGAATTAGAATTTGTATAACAATTATCCATGAACGAGAGTTGGAGGAGATTATGTGATCACACAAGTAGTTTGTTTGTTTGTTGGTCCGTACAATGTCTGGTAAAGTTATTTATGGTTTTTCATGAACTGTGTGGGTGGATCTAGGGCCAAGAAAGAGTTGATTAAATCTTGAGGCCGATCTGGCAATGGATGTGGATTCTGGATCACTTTGTCACTTTCTTTATTACAGGCTAATTAAAATAAAAATACCTCAGCATGGACAAGTCATGATGTTCCACCCTACTATGTACAAGTGGATCCAGATCCTGATCATAATCTGGATCTGGGAGATTAAAATACACATTTGTAGGGGTCACAGTAATAAAGGTCCTCTTTCTAGTAACGCCCTTAAGAAGATTTAGTTAGGGTCGAAGCCAATGGGCGTTTTCCTCTTTTTGTGTCACTTGGTGAGATTTTATTCTCAGATATGCCCTAATCAATAAAGGCATTTGAACTATGCCCTTAGCTCAATGTTATTGTGCCTGAAGTAAGCCCAGAGGCTTGTCTTTGTCAACTGGAGTGTACTATTTCATAATTGTGAGCACCTGGTAATCGTCATGTTATTTCTGAATAATATTGTGTTCTTTGATGCTTAAAAAGACAAAGATGTCATGCTGGCTCATTTTTGAATCAGCATTTTGTAAAGAAAAATTGGTCAGTAGGTTTGAATCATGCTGGTTGACTCTTGCCTTCAAAAGTAAAATTCAAAGTGAAGTGTTGGTCTCAGATAATTAAAAAAACACTCTAAATCAATGTTTCTCTTTGAATTTTCACTGTGCAGGTAAATACAAACATAATACCAGATGCAAATTTGTAGTAGTTTTGTAAGAGGATGAGGATAGTCTGAGAGGAAAAGTTAGGAATCCTAACATCAAGCCAACACTCCAAGGCTTCTGTGTTATAGAGGTGGAGGAATTTCAAGGCTGTGTGTTACTTGCAATGTATGTTAGCAGTCTGGCCTCAGACCTCTTTATCTCTCACTGAAAGCTTTTCTTAGTAGTCAGTCTCCTGTAGAGCCACTAGAACAAACATGAAAAAATATTTAATAGGATATTTAATATGTTCAACATTTTGATTTTGTTTGAATAAAATAAAATTTCTCTCTAAAATTAAGTGAGAACATTGATATTACTCCCATGGCTGTAGGGCAAATATATATTTTAAGTGTACAACAATCATAGTGTGAAAATATGTAGCCAATCAATGTGCCATTTTACCCTGGGTTATGAGCCAGGATTATGATTTTGCTTTTTTTCCCTGTCTTTATGCAAGGCTAAGCTAATTAGATGCTGGCTCCAGCTTCATATTTGCTATTAATATTATTTTCAGTGTTCGTATTAGTATTATTTTTGGCTAACTTGTGTCCAAGGACAAAGACAGCAGCCGTGCAGAGAAGACTCAAATTAGATTTAAAGCTCTGGTACCTTGAGTCATACTTAACAACCACTGTGGTATCATGTAAAGAAGATTTCATAAAGAAGATGTTCTGATGACTGCACAGACTGTAAAGTGTTGCGGCTGAACTCAAAGTGACTACCTTTTTCCACCGAAACCTTTGAACTAATGACAAAAGTCTTGGAGGTTTGACACTTGTTTTTTACTGACTTCAAAGTGAAGATGGGTGCAAGCGCAAAGAAACACAATCAGACTTTGAATTCAGCTTTTCATTCCCTTAGAGTGTGTGTATGTGTTCCTCTGTGTCATCTCACACATGCGGGTATACATTCGTTGCTAAGCAGACCCAGGTGTTTGGTGTTTTATGAAGATCCCAGGCCCTTTACAACCACCAGTTTTACAGCGACTGTACAGGTGTGACTGATCATTGCATGCATGAGAGGAGTCAAACAAGAGCTGCTCTGTGTTTTCCCGACCTGGAAAATATCCTCATAACATCTGCGTCCTGCAGACATTTTGGTGCTTCCACGTAGACAACACTTTTAAGTATTCACAAAGTTGCTGGCATCTGACCAGGTGCTAATTAATTGTTCAGGTTTGAGCAACGATCATGAAACAGAAGGTCTTATCTGGCAATCTATCGTCTTCATTTCATGTCCCCAACCATTTCCCTTGGTTCTGTTTGCTTCTGTCTTCAAACTGTTTTGTGAAAACATACCAGTAGTGAATACCAGCCACATTTTTTTACTTAAAGCATAATTGGCTTAATTTGACAATTAAAATATCACAGCTTGTTTAAAATATCTCTTGGGTCTGGCATATCCATCTCTCTGCCACCACACACAATAGACAACAACGAATGGCGCCTGCCAATGAAATAGGATTGGGTAATTGGGAGCAGGAGCTGATTTACCATAACCATAGGGACACAGTGACAGAGCGAGCCAATAAAAGTCAGACACAGACTACTGAAGCATTTATATCGAGGGAATAGGAAGGGCCTGTGTCTTTGAAACTGTCCTTTGACAGAGCAGGGTAATGTAGTGACCAGACCTTTATACCAGACCTTGACTTCACTTTTAAAGTTAACTTAAAGTTAACTTTATAAGTTTCTGCAAAATCCCTTTTAAGCATCCCAAATTATCTGGTCCGAGATCTGAACTGCAATTAAGTCTCAGCTGGACTAGACACACCCAGGCCATCACTTAAATAGACCATTTTTTCAGAAGCATGGACTTGGCTTGTAGTTCTAACACTATGCCAAACTCGAAAGACATTCCAGAGGAGATGAGAAAGAAGGGGACTGAAATACTTCAGTCAGAGAAGGGTTTCAAAGCTATTTCTAAGGCTCTTGGACTCCACAGATCCACAGTGAGACACATTACATACAAAAGGACAACATTTGGAACAATAGTGAACCTTCCCAGACCTTCCAAAATTCCTCCATTCAGGCTCATTCAGGAAATCATAAAAGATCCAAAGAAAATATCAGAGGAACTGCAGGTCTTTCTCTCATCAGTAAAGGTCAGTGGTCATGAATTTGACTCAACACACCTTGATGACCCTCAGGGCTTTTGGGAGAATATTCTATGGACTGATGAGTCAAAAGTTGTTTGGAGGAGAGGGTTCCCGTTACATCTGGCATCAACCAAACAGAGCATTCTACAAAAAGAACATTACACCTACGGTCAAACATGGAGGTGGCAGTGTAATGATGTGGGGATGCTTTGCTGCGTCAGGGCCATGACGACTTGCCACAATTGAAGGAAGCATAAACTTCGCTCTCACCAGAATATTCTGAAGGGGAATGCCAGGTCAGCAGTCTGTGAGTTGAAGCTCAAGCGCAACGGAGTCATTCAGCAAGACAATCATACCATAAAGTCCACCTCTGAATGGCTCAAAAGAAGTAAAATTATGGTTATGGAGTAGCCTAGTCAGAGTCCAGACCTCAACCCTCTTGAGATGCTGTGGCGCGACCTAAAAGAGCGGTTCGTGCTCACAAAGCCTCCTATGTGGTTGCACTAAAGCAGTTCTGCAAATATGAGTGGGACAAAATTCTACCACAGCGATGTCAGAGATAGACAGCAGTTAGATGATGGCTCAATGTTGGTGCCTTTGAAACAGGAAGCTGGTGGTTTGATACCCAGTCAGGGCAGGCAAAGTTTGAGAACATGGGATTGATGGAATGCTACATGCTGCTACATCAGCAGGCCTAAATCAATGGCTACATGCCAAACCTGACTGTATATAATGATAATTATTTATCTTGTGTGATGTTCCATTGGACAACAAATGATTTATTTGAACAACCACCATATGCTGCTATGCTCTAACAGTTGCCCTCGTGCGGTGACAGATTTATTTCAATCAATATTGCAACTTAAACATTGTACAAAATTGATAAGATACAACAAGCGCAACACAGATACAAGTTACCAGCAGACAATTTGTATCCAAATAGTTCAAGAGATTTTTGAGTTATGGCATAGATACCGAAACATTTTACAATTTCCCCTTGTCTACCCTCTGGTCTATCCTGTATCCAACAATATGCAGAGATGAGTACGACTAGATATTTGTCAGTGAAGAACACTTGGTTAACAGCTGATATTTCAACACTCATGCCTCCATAGTAGGACTGTCAGTATGTAAAGCCTCTCAGCAAACCATTCTAGATGATGCATTTCTGTGCTCAAACAAGTAAAACAAATCAGCATTATCTGTGTCATTACAGCCTTTACATGACGCTGGTCCCTTTGAAGCTTGATAAATTCATCACCTTGTCAAGATCTGTATCATGTTTTGTGACTGAGTGATCACATTACAGAGTCAAAGGACACGGAACATACAAAAGAGTTGCAGTGTCTTATCTCCGAGTCTAATGCTGCTCTTTGTCTGCCTGTGCAGATTCATATACTGTATGTGTGGTGGGGTTGTTGATGACTCACTCAGGCCATGGACGTCATCTCATTCAGGACATGTGCCTTCCTATTGCCACAGCTGCACTGCACTGCTCTTCGAAAAAGGAATGAGAGACAAGGATAATAGATAAAGATTGAAAGTGTAAAAAATTACAAGAAGAAAGAGGGATGATGAATAAAAAAGATCACATTTGTACATATACGTATGTGGATATTTTACGTGTTAAGATATTTTGGTTCAGTTAATCACCACTGCTCCTTGATAAATAAATTTACTTACAGCAATATGGTGTATGCTTTGGGAAGTGGCCAGCTATACAGTCAAGGGATGTAAATGGAACTGCGGAGCTTAATTAAAGGTCCAATTATCCATATTTTTATATTGACCGTAAGTCGAGGGAGCGTTTGTATTGTGAAAGGTGTCAGTTGTCATGAGAAACCAACAGAAAACTATCGCAGTTCCTTCAGCTTTAGTGTGTTTTAGTGTCTCTCAGCTCATTGTTTTGATTTTATGGCCCACAACTGCATTAATAATTGCCATCCATCCCATATAATACAGGATCATCCCATATTGCAAATAAAATGCACTGTCCTTTACTGCATTACTATGGGATGCGGCTTGTCCTATATTTTCGTATATACACCCCACTCTAATACTGCTTTTTCAAATTCTTGGTATGATATGACAAATAATTATAACCAAAAGAGTTTCACGAAATATAGCAGAGAAGCAATAAATCTGCATTTATAGAAGAAGGTGACACTCAGAATTGCAGGTTGTTATTCATAACATCTTCAACAGTTCGACTGTACACAAAGCTGCATGGGCTACAGTTGCCTGAGAAACAGCAGATTTGCTCTCTACGGCTAAGCTGCAAATTAAATACCCATATTGTACAAACTTATATTCATTTTCTTTTTGAAATCCATGCCTCCGCAGGAAGCATAGATGTGGAAGCCCAGAGCTAAATAAAAAAAAATTAAAAAAATCAGTGCCCTATGGCCCCTATCATGTGACACTGCAGCATCCAAACTTAGTGCTTTGGGTGGGTCTTCTGATGAAAGCTGTAACCATAAGAACTTTTTGCACAAACATATACACTGACACAGCCTCTAGCCACTGCAGAAGAATATTTTAAACATTACTGCAATTTTTCCTCTTGCACTCTTTTTTTTACATAAAACTTACACATTTTTGATTATTATAGTGTTTTTCAAAAAGTTTGATTTTAATTGTCTCCCCCTGACCCCATACCCATTTGACCTATTATTGTGTGTATTTGACTGTTTCCTTTGTTTTAGTATTATTATATTTTATTACACCAGGGTCTGGGAGGAAATAATATATTGTTCCTTTGAGTGTCTTGTACATATGGTAGCATAGACAATAAATTTGACTTTGACTTGATTTGACTTTGGTATAACCACTGTGACGCCTTGTGAGCAAACCCCCATGCTTCCAAACATCATGCATCTTGTCATGTTTGCTTGCATCTTGTCATGTTTGCTTGTATTCTTCTATTTCATGAAACATAGCCAGCTGGCTAACATATGGGCTACAAGATATAACTCTTCACTTATGACCAATACATTAAGTGCATGCTGTCTCTGTTTGTCATATGGAAGTCATGAATACTGTAGGCCTTATTGTTAAAGCTTTGCTATTGTTGAGGATGTTCTGAAAATTCAACAGATGCTTTAAGTTATTTTTCACTACATTGTATGTATGTCTGTGAAGTGTTTTTGTAACAAACGCTTTGTTAAAGCGCCATATTCCAATAACATGGAATTAGATAGAAAAGAATGATAGAATTTTCTTTGGCATTGTCTTCATATTATTTTCTATAAAAGAATTAATGAAAAGATATGTATATATTTGTAAATGAGACATTTATATTCCTTTGTGGAGATGAGATATGAATACAATCAAATACTTGGCTTTGGATGATACAATTGAATTTTCAATGAATGAACCAAATTTGCAAAAAAGAGTTAATGTTTTAAGTTTGGACAATGTGGTTGCCATTTTTTAGGTTAGAGCAACAGCTCCTCAAAATGTCTGATCATGTCTCTGATTCATATTATGATGGTAAAAATGTCATGAAATCAGGAACTCTAACACAACACAGAATGTGTAACGTAATCATAACTATCCATATTAACAGGCTTTCACAGTTCATGAGTCCTGGGAGCAAGAACAAGACTAAGGAAGCAAGCTGCATCTGAATCAGCCCTTCATAATATTTGTCTGCATGTGTCCTCTCAGGGAAAAGACACTGGATATTTGTGTTCTCAGGAGTCCTGTCTCGAGAAGGGTAAGGGGTTCCCATGTGTCCTGCCACTGACCTAATTGAAGCCTGGTAAAGACAAGTTGCCAAGGAGGAGACTCCCACATATGGGATGCTACTTTTAGTATTGCTCTTTTGGGAACACTGGTAGATTCATGCTGAACTTTTTTTTTTTTTTTTTCTGTTAGAGAACCATTACAAATGTTCCCACTTGTTGTCTGAATTATTTCTTTCACATCAATCACATTTAACCTAATACAACCAGAGAATTTAACTTAAGTTAAGAATTCTAACATTCCTTTGGTTTACTCTTGAGCTAAAGAGCAGACTAGGAAAATATGGACTGAAATTGGATGTAATTCTTGTGTTTAATTTTTTTTTAATATATATTATATATATTATATTTGTATTGCATCCCACAATTTATGTAACTTGCACACAATGATTGAACTGCTTCTGTTACTTTTAATGTTTAAATGCTAGTGCAACACTGTGAATGCCCGGAAACACTGACTTAAAATATTTGCTATTTTTCACATATTTCCCTAATGGATGACTCATCCCTGTGCCATCAGGTCCAGCTGATTTCGAGCATAACCTCGCTCATGTAGTGCTTTTAGATAAATGCAAATGTTAGCATGTTAACATGGTCACAATGACATTGCTAGCATGCACAATGTTAATGACAGCTTTTTGAGAAATCTTGCAGACAAACAAACAAACAAACAAACAAACAGACGTGGGTGCTCACATAACCTCCTCCAACTCTCGATAGACTTAAAAATGTGAACTGATTTTGCAAATGTCATGGCAATACTTCTAATAGTCATCAAGCCATTTTCATTGAAAGCTACAAATATCAGCTTCATTGTGGCATGAAAGGAAAAGTCAGGGGGTCACCAAAATCACAAAAGTTTATTATCCAGGAGCCATAATGTCAATGCTAAATTTTTATTAACATATTTTAGGTGAACCAATACACTGGAATGACCAGGTGACATTTCCATCCACCCTCAAACTGCTAGCATGGCCAATAGCATCAGTCAATGATTCTTATCTACCAGAATTTAAGCTTGACATTACCGGCTGCTGTGTACTGCCTCAGTAGCTACAACACAGTATAAGCCTTATAAACTGCATATGAGAGATACGCTGAAGAGCTCAGTGGAATCACTAACATCTCATGCATACAGAGTATTTTCAGTGAGTCTGCATTGCATGTCCTCTAGATTTCACAGAGATGGAATAGTTCTCTGTACTTTACATGCAGAGTGTGGAGCCGTCAGTCAGAACGTCTGTCACTGGAACCGACCAGGATGAGTCAGCTAGGAGGCCGTGGTGAGCTCATCGACATCAGGAGGACAAAGAGATGAAAACAGAGACATCTCAAGCAATAACACGCAAGCAAATATGTTTAGAAAACAGCAGAGGACACATCCATATTTGGACAGTCGAGGATATTAAAGATTTGTCTTCACTTAGGATCCTATTTTCAACCTTTCCATAGACACTCGGAATGATCCAGGACACCATCCACTCTTATGTACTCATCCCTATGTTCTAGACATCATGCATTGACTGAGAAATTGTTGTTACCTTGGCAACTATTTGAAAACACATCATCTGGACAATGTCATGATTTCATTTCATTATTGTAATGAGAGCAGTCCTGACGTAAACTCAAGCTCAGGATACTGACACTGTGAGAAATCCATAAAACAGCACTATGGATTTGTCTAAAAGGCTTGTTTTGAGTCAGATACTTTAGATTTAGGACAGAATGAAAGTGATCAGGACTTTTTGTTCTGTTGCATTTACAGTTAATTTAATGCATCTTTCAATTTGTGCTGCTGAAGGCAGTTTACACATGACCTGAACAAGGATGCAAACACAAAGTGCACAGAGTGTATGTCTGGTTCAAAAATAGAAAAATAAAGCCATCATTTTCTCCTTGGATTACTGATATCACTCCATGTCATGTGAAAGAACATTTGACTGTATCACAATCCAAAATTTGAAGTTTACATTCAGAAAGCCAATCCGCAGCTCAATCTGAATTTGTTATTTTCTTCCCTGATAATCCAAACAAAGTTCATTTGATGTGTTTATGACAGCACTGATTCACAGAGAGGAGTAAACATGTAAGGTCCCCACTCACAGGGACACCCGAAAATCTGAATCTTCATTCAAAGTAATGATAATGCTTTTGTCGATACTGTCCTTTAATATGACTGCACACACAAGGATATTAGGATTAACATGATTTTATTAACAAATTAAATGTATTAAACAACTCCGCCTCTCACCCAGAGTCAGCTGGGATAGGCTCCAGCCCCCCGCGACCCTATACAGGATTACAGAAAATGAATGAATGAATGAATAGTACCAAACTGAGTATCCTGGTGTATGCTGGAATATTGATTTTTTTTGTTTAATGTGTATGAGAACTTTCTATTACAACAAAGACGGTTCCATTTGTAGGAATCTTCATGTATTACCTTGATTTGTTCTCATGCACCTGACTTGACTTGAATTGGAAAGTCATAAATTAATTCTCTGTGCTTACAGAAATGTACATTTATTGTCCTGCCAATTAAATTTGCAGTCACTCACGTGGCTTCTTTTGTCCCCAAATGGCTTTTGATCAAGACGACTAGTTCACCTCAGGCAAGGCAGTCAGAACTTAGTTAAAAGAGAAAACCATAGAAGGCCATTTTGTCTTGCTCTGCGTTGTTGGCGTATTGTTAACTTGGAGTAGCAGAATGCGACTGTGTTGTTGCCCAACAAAAACCTTGTTTAAAGTCAATGACGCACAATCAAGGTGCATCAGATACACCTCCATAGGCGGCTTCACAACGCGCATACCCTCTGGTTGTTACACATAGATCGGCTCTGACATTCGAATCCACATGCACATTTTCATCCACCTGCCACCCACACAAGTTATTTTCTTCACTTAGACTCTTTCACCCACATGCATATTTCACTGCCTCAGGATTCATATTGAGGGTCGCAACTTTATTCCAAACTATTTCACTGTATGAACTCAGACCTTTTAGATGTGTAGAAGAAAACAGAACATGAATATTAGATCCTGTCAGCGTGTTGGGAGATTCAAATACTAAAGTTATGCTGTTGTGCATAAATGACACAGACATTAGGGGCAAACTTATCATTTCTGCTGCTTGGCGATTGTTGCAGGAAATCAGATTAATATTTTCATCATTATTGTTGTATTATTTCATTAACCCGCATTTAATCTGAATAATTTTTATGACCTAACCTGCCAAGACTTTGATCCATATGCATCACTAGGCCTATTACACACATAGGGATGTACAACAGGGATGGGACAGAAGATTGGAAAACTGCGGACGGTCTATTGATCAACGACACATGTAGCTGGCCAATGATTTATTTTCTATACTGACACTGGGCTGGCCCAATCGTATCACTTAGCAGACCCCATCCATCCCTCTCTGTGTTTCTATGTAAGATGTCATTGCTCAGAACCATGGATTAAACAGGGAATCTGGTGCAGAGAATGCACAAATTAAAGCATAAAGGGGGTGCGGAGAAGTTGGCTAGTTTCTTACCCTGAGAAGTAGGGTAAGAAAGACTAAAAATCTAAATGTGGATCCCACCAAATCTGCCAAAAAAAAAAAAGAAGCTTCCCGACAGGGCTGCTCTCGCTTCAACGTCATCAGCAGTCTGACCAATTTTGGTGGGCCGTCTGGGCCAAAAATACCAGGTTGAATTTTTTTTTTTGTCCCAGTCCAGCCCTGGCCAAGGAGTTTCACTCTGGACAGTTTTAATAGGGTCCAATAAATTTTAGGGTAGAAGAAAAAAAGTAATACTACTCATTATCATGAAAATGCTCAAACCCAATGCAAATGACAATTCTGAGAGCTAAGTAAGAACTTAAAAGACATTTGTATTAAAGTCAGAGAGACTAAAACATTTTTTAAATTTTGAAAAATATACAGTATCATGTGAACATACCTTAAAGTTAGCAAGAATACAAGTTCCAACGACCAAAAATAGAAGTTTTCAGTAGAGAAGAAAAATAAATACTGGCCTGCTGTATTTTGCAATACAACATGAAGAATACAACTCATCTCATGTCAAAATGAGCTGCAACAATCAGGACACGAGGGATGTTAAGGCAATGCAGAGGATGGGATCAGCATGTTCCATCAATCATTCAAGACAGCAGGCAGGTCTTGGGCAGCCTGATGGATGACAGTGGTGAAATGAGACAGAGAGGAATGCACCATATGTCCAGCTTGTCTCACAAGCTTATACTGCAACACATCAGTGCTTCTACCACTTTATCACTAGCATTAGCGAAGACCGCCCCAAACAGTGCAGTGTAGACTATGCATGACGATGGTGCAATTAAATGTTGGGAGAGAAATTAATGGTGGTTGTCCTGGTCTCACATCACTTCATAGGCATCTCACATCTCCATCATTTCATGAATCATCTATCACCAGTATTGACTGAATAAAAAACCGCAGTACAAACACAAACACACACAACAAATCCCATTTCTCGTGACTTGTGCACTTAATAGTTGAACATTCTTACACACTTGTTGAAGGCTTTAACTGAAGAGTTTACTTGCACGTGATCATGTGAATGGGTGTCTGACATTAAGCAGTCAGTATGGAAAAATGTTGGAGGTAATAAGAGGGCAACGATTCCTACTGTTAATATAAACTAACCCTGTTAAATTTAGACCAAAATTAGTGGAAACGTTTTCCCTCCCCATCATCTCCATTTGATTAAATTGGAGACGCGACAGGCACCATGAAGAGTTGTTGAGCTACAGCAGGAGTCACACAAGGACAGCATTAACATTTAGAGGCTTTGTAAAAGCAGAAGAAGTCAACATTGTCAAAATTACCAGATGGTGATAATTGCACAGGGAGACAAAAATATTTTGCTTTAAGCAGGATGCTGTCACTGAAAGCAGCTGTGGGGAAGACAAGTCAGAGGCAGACATCCTGGGTTGTCCTGTGTCGCCACTAACCCAATAAACTGACCACAGTCTTTGACATGCTGTTCTACACGCTGTTAAAAAATGTCATGCTCCAGCACGCAAGTGGATTGAAAAAGACGTTAATTTTTCATCCACATATCCTCTGCAGTTTTATTTTTTCTGTTTGATTTGATTTGAGTTTGCAATTGCTGATAAGACCTCATTTTCTCAATCTAGGAAGGGGTGGGAATGCTATCACTTACAAATGAAGTGTACCAGGAATGGTTTTATGAATTGATCTCAAGCCCATGTAGAAATATCCTTTGTCTAATCATGTGTTTGCCATGAAATTTTGTGGATATTCACAATCATCAGTGGATAAATCTCACAGTCTTCTGTCTTTTCCACTAGTATCACTTGTTTCGATGCCACATTTCAGCAACAAGGCAATTCAAAGTGATTTTTTCTTTTTTTTTACAATATTGCATATTTCATTGTTTGCCATAATCTGAGCTGGTGGGAGCCTGTAGATGTTGAACAGAAGATGGCCCACAATGGAGCCTTGGGGAACTCTGGACATCATTTTTGTCATTTACCTATAGACACAAAGTAGTTCCTGTCCTTTAAGAAGGATTGAAACCAGATCAAATTTTTAGATGTCTAAGTAATCACCAAAGTAATGACACTCACATCTGCCCCAGCTATAGTTTGCTCAGTGATAATTAGCAAATCTTAGCATTCTGACATTTTAAACTGACATCACCGACTAAACATTAGCACGTAACAATTGTTATGAACTTGTCAACATTTAGATTAAAACGCATCTGTTTTTAACAAGTCCTCTAAACTAAAAGAAAAAAAACCCCTCTCTATCTGCCCTTCAGAACTATTCATAAACACAGCTGGGTATAGGCCTTCAAATAATTCAAGGAACTTGTCTCAGATGATGATTATAATGTGCATCTGTTTATGGCTGCATTCTTGACTTTTTACAGCAGTCTGAGCTGAGTGACCTTTGTGAGGTCAACTGTTTGTAAAATTAACATCAGCTGTACCCTCCAGTGAAAGTTATGTGTGTCATTCACTGACAATGTATTTATTCATAATCCACTCCTGTCATTGATGTGTGACTGTCAAAAGGACATGTCTGAATAATTGCTCCTTATGTTTGAGGATACACATGATGTGGCTTTAAAGCTTTGATGGGAAACATGACAAATGACAGAAAACAATAAATGTTTCAACTCTGGTTTTATCAGTTAAAGGGTAAGTTTTAAGACACATGTTCATCAAAAATAATATGCAGAAGGATTCAGGCCTGAAAAAACTCAGAGCATATAATTAAATTTAAAGATGTCCTTATTCTTCTCCCAAGTAGACTTTTGGCGAGACAATCACAGCAGTAGTTTGATGGCTCATTGTATTCAAACAGCAATTATGTCCTTAAAATACAGTATTCCACTTTCGGAAAGAAGCCCAGCCCTGTCTTCGTTCCCCTCAGACATTCTCGTTTTCACTGTTATACACACGTTTCAAGGATATATTTTTTAAAAGTTGCCATGTTTCTTAACTAAATGTACTTGAAGACAATCAGAAGTTTCCCTTTAGATAATAATGATGCCCCAACTTGTGCATTAGGCTGTGTAAAGTTCTTCGTCTTCTTCTACAGTTTCAGTGTCTGGGCAGAAGTTCAGTTTTTTGTAGACATGACTCAGTCTTCTAGCCTATTTAGCTGCCAGACAGTCAATAAAATCACTCCACCAAAACTACAAGGAAAACACTGTGTGGCTCTTTTGTAGATCAGAAAAGAAAAATTCCAGTTACGACTAAGAAGGTTCCATTTTGCACTTTAAACCAGGACAGTGATTCAATATTGTTATTCAGATCATACTGTGTTATTGCCTATATGTTTACAAGCAGGTTATATTGAAGTAACAAAATCAGTTACTTAGCAGTTTTTTTGGACATATGAACGTTTTGTCTGGTGTACAACAAATCACTTGAATTATAGGTAATAGCACTGATAATCAACTTAAACAAATATATCTATTTAAATATTTCATACTTTTATCATCTTACTACTAATATATAGGCCAACTTATGAAGTTATTCTCAGCAATTGCTGCCACATAGATTTCTTAATATTCCCAGTGCTTTCATTTCCAAATGTACTTTATCATGGTCTGCCACCTGCTGGCTCTTTTGTAGTAATGAGGTTGCTGTGAATCATCATTGAGGTTTATGTGTCTATGGATTGAGCTTATTGAATGTACATTATAAAATCAAAATTAAATTAGCTTAATGTATACAAGTACCTGAAGAGACACTCATTTAAGGTACACAAAATGCACCTAATTGAATGCAAATCATATTCATCTGAAGCACATTTTACACTGAGTATAAGTCTCCCATCCAGCTGTTGGCCCCGAATGACGGAAGAGGACAGTGTCAGGTTAGTATTAGCTTAACTATTAGCACATCTGACATTAAAATAGTAAAATGTTAAAATGTTAGCTTTTTCCTGGTACTCTGGAGCTACTTAGTAATAAGCACAAAACTGTTAGGATGTCAAAATTTCTGCTACAGTATTTTTTGAGGCCATAATTTTTTAAATGGTATTCCATTCTAGTGTAAGCTATAATTTTGTCAGTTCAGTGAAATATAACAATCTATAGACACTTTTATGATCACCCATGTGATGATGCTGAAACTAGTCGCACAGGCCTGACAGACTCTGTCATCACAGGTTGAGACTAGATGTGAAAAAGTGTGTGTTCACCTGTTTTAATAAGTATGGGTTAATCTTATGATTGTGTGCATTCATTACTACAATGTTCCAGCTAAAATTTTGTTATTTGAGTGAACGCAATGTGTTCAAAGTGGGGAGATTGTTGATTCATTGTTGATTTTATCATATCTGGCTATCTGAGATATTTGTATGCATCTAATGGCTGAGTTCAAACTCTTGATCTTGCACACAGTAGCTTAAGGCCACAAGCACTGTACAGAAGAGCAGCTGCTCAGCTGTCTTTCGGTTTAGCTATGTGTAAAATGTAGGATATACATTCTACTCATGGGTAGGGGCGTAGCACGCAGCCAAGGACAGAGTGCAATGGAAACACCTCATTGAAGTCTTATGTCCCATAAGGGATGAAGAGGAGTAGGTAAGTAAAATGTAGTAAATTAAAATTTTGACTTTATGGCTTTCCATCAACTGTTTTAATGTTTTACACCGAATGTGGTATGGGTACTTTTATTCATGCAATGGCCTAATCAAGACCTAATTTTCTTTTATTGTTCTGCTGCAGTCATGAATAAATCTTAATCTAGTTGTAATTTTTTAACATTGGTGTTTGCCTGTCAGGCGCATGCGCAGTGGAATACGGGCAGAGAGGGAATGTCCTAGTTCTCGCACTGAAGTCTCGCGCTTCTGGTCAGCCACGGAGGCGCAACGAAAGCGTAAACAGCGACTGGAACGACTAGAAGGGAGCCGACGGCCCTGTGGCTGAGCAGATTTGGATTTCGGGCGAAGGACGCGTCGAATAATAAAATGACCAGTGGGTATCGACATATATTTTGACTGTAAGACATCCATGTACTTAATTCGATTGCATGTTGTTTGTGGTCGTTTTTGCCGATCGTCAACCTCGGTTCCGTCTATTTCCTGGAAGACGATACATTTTCTTCACTGAACTCGACTCATTAGTGTATAAATCACTCACACCGTTTGCTGTGTAGCCTTAGCACGATTCAAATTAGTATCACACACCGAAGCAGAAAGTGTAGTGTGTTATTGTGTGTCAATACGCCAGTGAAACGTTGTGTTGTCCAGATGCGACTCCAAGCCCAGGCCCCATGTTAAGCGTTTGTTAGCATACATAACACAAGACATTTTCGTATTAATGCCTTGCTAACAGAATATCAAACTCGACCATGCTTGTCTTTGTTTACCTAAACATGGCTCTGCCATCGTCGCCCGTCATTAATGGCTAGACTGATGCGACAAATACTTTGCAAGACGTTTTTCAAGCGAAACTGCTCTGGAGCGCCCCCCTGCCACGTCGGCTGCTCTCATATTTTGCACAATTTGCATTTGTATCATTACACCGCCTTACAGTCTATTGCTTTTCAATAATATGTTTTATAGACGCTTACAACATGCCCTTTCTTTGTTAATGCTCTTTTCATTTGTTGGTAATAGATCTTAAGGACGTACTTGATGTTTTGCTCAAAAAATGTCATTTGTTCTGTTACATTGTTTTTTTTTTTTTATATATGATACACAGGAGGAAATCAGCGTGAACTAGCACGCCAGAAGAATGCCAAAAAAGCCAATGAACATGGTAAAGGGAAGAGGAACGAGGATGGGCTTTCTGCTGCTGCTCGCAAGCAGAGGTAACCTTAAACTGCATGAGTCTGCATGAGTTTTAATGAATGGGATGTACACAAACTGGAGCAATGGATTTTTGCAGCACTGTTTTGTCATGATTTGAATGTGATATTATTATTATAGATGCAGGTCCTGATATCACCAGTGCCACAAAAATCACACTTAAAGTACATTTGGGTTAAAAAAAACAAAAACAAAAAAAACAAACAATTTATTTTGCTCAAAAATATTTTCCAGTTCTTGTCTTGATTATTGTTACCACATGTTCTTCAAAAGAGGAATGTTAATTGCAACTATATATTGTGTTACAGTTAGAGTCTTAACAATGTTTTTTCTCTTTTGAAATGTTCCCGTCTCCTCCAGGGATGCCGAGATAATGCAACAGAAGCAGAAAAAGGCAGATGAAGGGGGTGAAGGGGGTGAAGGGGGTAAAGGAGGCACCGGAGCCACAGGAGGCACCAAGTCCAAGTAGATTGAAGAATAACATTCTTGAAACATGTTCAACTCAGTGTTTCAATGACATCCCATGTTGAGCATTCTTTCTGATATTTATGGGAATGGCTCGTCGTCACTTTTCTCTAGACTCAAGAATCTAGGATCCTACATTCTTCCTTATGGCAAATGACATTACTTGTTGGACTTATTAATTTTCCTGGTGAATTATGTCTGAGCAAGCTAGTGGTTTTCCCACATTGCTGCTGCATGCAAGGGAGCATCCATGCTGTAAGCTGCAGGAGACAGATGAACAATTCCTGACACAAAGCAACATCTAACAGTTGTGTATTTTTGTACAAAAATGTCCCCTGCTGGTTCTAAATAAAGTGTATCTTTTTAGTTCATGCTTGCTTGATTTATTCTGAATGTTAATATTGAAAGTTTATTTCATATATTCACATGATCTGTATTTTTATTGTGGAAATATTGAATGACAAATTTGATGTTACACCGTCTAGCATCACATTTGGATGCAAGTTACTGAAAACTTAACATAGCAGAGGGGAGTTAATAAATAAACAGTTATACTGATATTCCATAGTGTTTTTTGGTATTTGAATAATTTGACTTGATTCAGGTTTTCAGAGAAACCTGGTTAAATTAATAATTAGCATTGCAAATCATTAAATTGAAATATTTGATAAAAAATTGAATTTTTTTTAGTGAAAAGTAACAGGTAAGCAGAATAAATCCATAAAAAAAAACACGTGCAGGATGGATGGTGTGGATGACTCGCTTTTCATATTAACATAAAATGTTGAAATATTACTAATCCACCAATATTACTGCTGCGACTATTATTGAGTAATCAAACATTCTTGACATCCCAGTTTCTATTAGATGCATCATCATTTGCTTTGATGACATGGTATGTAGAGATGTGCATCTCACACTGTGAGGTACATACCAAAAAACCCAAAACAAACTAGAATGGCACTCCGTAGAGCACATACCTCCACCAAAGCCCAACAGTGACCTTTAATTCAATCAGGTCTTATCTAAAATCAAACTCCTAGCCCTGTAACCATAGTTTAGGTTTACTGGATTTGTAACAGCCAAGCATTTAAATCTGGTGGAGCCAGATTTCTATTCAGATCCTTGCCAAATTGTACACACCCATAAATGCCAACTCCATAAATATGCCTTTTTCCATCAAGACCAATGCATTATTCCCTGAGAAATAAAAAAATATAGAAAAACACTATTTTGCTATGGTAAAGTAAAAAAAAAGAAAAGAAAAAAGGATCCGCCCCAAAATTGGATGGGGTCTGTTCTGGCCCTAGAACCATTTTCCCACCAGGTATTACGGAAATCTGTTCAGGAGTTTTTGTGTAATCCTGCTGACAAACCAACAAAAAAAGGGACACTGGTGAAAACACAACTTCTTCGGTGGAGGTAACTATTATGGGCACAGTCTAATGGACACAACTTCATGCCAAGCTCGGATTCCAACGAGACACCTAACACCCTGTCTGTAACAGTGGTCTGCTGAGATGAAACCCTCCAAAGACAACTGAAAGACATTTTTGAAAGTGGCATACAAGTTTATACAGTCACATAAATATTATTGCCAAATTCAACAGTATCCCTTAGAAAGGCACATCGTGATACGTAACACTGACAAGCTTGTAATGGCAGTCCTGCTTTCCATAAATCACACTAGATACAACCTGTCCACATAACCTGTGGTTAAGGAAATGAAATATGAGTTCTGTCTTTGTTTTGTCAGACTAGACTCTGCCAAATTTAGTGAAATGAAACCTAACGTGCCAGCATACGCCATGACACTGTAAAGATATTCAGACCACTAGATGGAAGCAAACACCAAAGTATTTTTTATTGGTACAGTAGTTTAACCAGTAGTAAAACCAGTAGTTTTACACAGAGACAAATCTGTAACCTGCTTTTAAAGCACACATTACTCATATTACATTATTTTCTAAAATGTCAGCTGTGTGTACGAAATGTCCTATACAATGTATAGGTATAAACTAGCCTTACTTAACCCACTATTAGGCTACTGCCACTGCCATACAGCATCACTTCTGCTGCTGGACCTGAAACAACTACTGGATATGTAGATGGTTAAAAAAAACATACAAGTCATTAAACTGTTGCAAATTTGTATTCTTCTGCAGTCTACAAAAAATAATTAATAAAAGCAACTTCAGTCAACTATTTCATATAAAGTATAAATATATGATTTAAAAGGAAACAAAGTATTCCCTAGCAAATACAAATGAAACTTTGTATCTATTTGAGATGCAGAGCAGGTGCGCTTCCTCTTCTAACGTCCTTGGCTGTGAGTGCTCAGCTCCAAACAATATTTGTGAAAAAATACCCATTGGGCAGGATTAGCAGCACTCCAAAAATATGTTTGTAAGACTCTTTGCTCAAGTTCACATCATTTTCAAAAAAATTAAGATTGCTAATGCGTTTCGGCATTCTGTATTTTTTCACAAAACTTTTTGTCTACCTTTGTTTTTATCACTAGACTAGATAAATAGCAAATTTTGTTGATAGCTAATGTAAACTGATGTTAGTTGTCACTAGGGTAACATTTACAGTTGATAATGCTGTAAGGTTTTCCTAGTTTTACATATGATTTGAGTCATGGGTGAAGAAAGAGCTCGGGGTCAACCTCTTCTGTGCAACTTAAACCGTCTTAATTTTTCCAATCAAAATCACATTCAGGAAAATGTAACACTTTATAGCTGAGACACCTCATCACCTCCCTTAATATCACTACGCCTATAGTATCATACAGTACGTGACACTAAGGGCGAGGTGCGCCAAGATATGTAGCTCCTGATTACAACTAAGGAACAGATCACAAAGTATATGTGTATATTTGCTATTTATATAAATGCAGTTACCCCTCAAGTAAACTACTTCAATTATCCACATAAACCTGTAAACAAATGAGGCAATCTATAACATAAATCTTAACAAAAATAAATCCTCTAACAATGCTTAACCTCAGTGGTGTTCAGATGTAAAGCCTCTAGGCCGATGCTGATTTGGTTCAATACTTATCCGGCTATTGCATAAAATTGTTTTGGGTCACAGCAGATCAGTTCTGGGACTTGCTCCATGCAGTAAAATGGGTGTACTGATGCCCCTGGTGGAGCATTTCACTGATGTCCTCTGACATGCGCAAATTTGCTGATATTTTAGTGTTCACAGAGAGAGCAAGTTGCAAGAAAATTCTCCTATCATCCATGATACTCTGCTCTGGGTAGATCTCATTTAAATTCCAGCATAAAGCCCAATGCACTACTGTAGCTGTGGGTTTTGGCAAGTTTTCTTAAAAGAGACCAAGAGGGAAGCTCAGTGGTAATGAGATGTAGAATGCAAAGAAAGGACGAGAGATAGCTCATTTAATTATACAATTCATACGAGGAGCCTCATCTCTTTATGCCTCCTCTGCTGAATTTATGAGATAGGGGAGCACTGGGTAAAATTTATTGTTGTAGCAGAACTGTTGCTCTGCTTGTTGAATAGTCCACTGTCAAATCACAAATTGGGGTGAAGATGGATAACAATGTAGTATAGCTGCTTGGCATTACATAATTTAAATATGGCCTCAATTTACCAACAGCAGAAACGGCTGTATTTATTTCATTCAAGAGAAGTGAATCCTATTTATACATTTCAGAAATACTCAGGAGTTCAGATGTGAGTCGCAGTGATTTGCCCTGAAGGTTTCAAAAAACCTAATTTTAACTGGACAAATACTCAAAACCAAATTTCGCCACATTATGCCTCCTCAAAACTGCTGCTGTGAAAAAAGGATTTAGTTCTTTAAGGAATCCTGGTGGCTTAATTGGCCAAAGTACATACAACTAACAGGGCACTCAGTGTGTCAGGACAGGGGCACTTCAGGGGCCAATCAGATTTCAACTGCGTCCAGTACCCCTCTGACCCCACCCCTGGATCTGCCCATGTGAGACAGTGTGTGACCTGGGAAGTTGGGTCTGTGCTGATTAAAAAGATATTCCAGTTTCTCTCATTGACTGTGAAGAGTTAATCTGCTTTTCAATTTCGCCATCAACGAAGCGATGCCATGAAATTTGCGATCACAGCTGAAATACAACCTGACTGTAATTGTTTTCAAAGCTGAGACAAATAATAGGCACTTTTCACAGCACAGTGATTTGCTAATAATGAATAGCAAATTACCGTCTTTACTCTTCATGAAATGGTTTGGTGACAGCAGAAGAGGGGCTGGTGTTGAAAGTTAACAGGATCTGACGCAGAGCATCAAAAGAGAGAGAAAAGGTTGAGATTTAGAGGGAATCATAGAAACAGAAAGACAAACATGGGCTGAAAGTGAGAAAAAAAACAACCCATGGAAACATGGTCAGGCTTCTTTTGAGTTTGATAACCATTCCGAGGAAAGATACTGGATGAGTGTCCTCTGCCAAGTCATAGCTGACTCTACATGTAACCATGTGGCTTGAATTCACACATATGTGCAGTCTGTGCAGGAAGGGGCCTGTTATTCCTGCTAGCAGCTGATCTCTGGCCCAGCAGGGGTGTTGGGACACCAATAAGGTGAGATTTATTCACAGTGCACCCTCCTGTCTGAGCAGAATATGATGTCTGTGTTAGAGACTGGTTGGGTCTGAGTTCTTAACCGAGCACTGACTCTGAAGTCAATTTTGGCACGTCCATGAACATCGGTGCATATGATAGAATACATTGGAATTAGACAACACCAAGGCAGCTCAGTTACCTGTCATTACACCTAAAAAAATTGTCCCATGATTGTTTGAATTTTGAATCACATTCATTATTAGTTTGATAGGTACTCAAGAAAAATGATATTTTACTAAGGGCGTTTTTCTTCAGGTTAAAGCTCAGTAAAGGGGATTATCATCATGTAATTTTTGCCCAAACATTTTAGGCATTATCCATGAAGTTAGAAGCTAAACTCTGGTAATTGCCCCTCTCCAGAAATGGCGAAGAATCATTAAAAAAGAAACCCGGATCCAGATGATGATCCTGATCAGCGCCAACGTCTTTGTTCCTTGGGCCATACCCTACCTCTCCAAAATAATTCATTAAAATATATTCATACTCTTTGAGTAATCCTACAAACACACAAACAAACAAACAAACACTAGCTAAAACATAATGAGAACATGTTTTCTGGGATTATTTGCTTCACCTTTCTGTTTGTCTATTTACATTTGATGTGATCAGCATGAATTGGTTTTAATTAATGGCCCGATCACCCGTCCCAATGTGTCTACCTGTGGATATTATTATTAATTCTGTCTGGTCTTTGAAACTTGTTCCTGTCAACAAATCCAAAGTGACACTAACCTGCCCTGAGCAACAACAGGAGAGTCAAATGCCTATGAATGGTATGTAATAAATGAGGTTATGATATTCTCTGGAACTGAGAATAAAATGTGTTATGTTTATGATGCTAGATGGTCGAGAGTTCCATTCAAAAATCGCACTTACTCTGGTTTATTTTAAGTATTTTACCGAGACCTGAATGGTAAGACAAGGTCTGTCATTACATGACAGATGATACATTTTCCCAATCCCAGAGGAGATCATTTGTAATGTGGCCTTAATATACTGTTATACAGCAAACTGTGAGTCAGCAGCAGGCTGGATGTTTGCTAATGTCTTGTGTGAATGATGGTCAGTGGTGTGCAGAACACAGTTGCTTAAAGGGACACCCCAAAAACAAAAATGTTTTTTTTTTTACTCTTATCATTCAGTAGTGCTATGTATCCTTCTAGGTAGTATTTATGAGTTGCTGAGTTTTGTTAATATTGGCAGGATAGATGTTTGCCTTCTCTCCAATATTTTACCCAGGGATGAGATGAGGTCTGGTTTGGACAGGACAATGCTGGTGGAGAGGTGGGAGGGATTTTCTCTTTAATTTCTACTTGACGTTGTGCTTGTAGAGCATTCAAAGTGAACAACAGAGAGACGTGATGATAATGATAACTAAACCCCATCTTTACCTGTGCTGCATCATAACCAAACAGATCCCCTGTGTCTTCATGTTTTTGCCCCTATTGAGTTAACGTCAGTCAGGATGGACTTTAATAAATACAAAATAAATGAATCAGCCAATGCCAGTGTGCTAATTTTGTTTAGGGGTGGATCTTGGGTCAAGGAAGAGTTGATTTAATTATGAGGCGGATCTGGGTATGTATGCAGATTCTGGATCAAATTTTAATTTTCTTCACCATGAGAGATACAGGTAGGGCATTTTCTAAGCATTGTTCAAATATCATGAAAAATAACAAGCCAATAATAAATATTTTTTCCACATCTGCCTCAAAATTTAAGCCACTCTTCTTTGGGTCAAGATCCACCCCTACACACATTTCATCAAAATCCATTGAACTCTCATTGGCAGAATTATATGCAAATTGCATATTCTGTATATAAGATGTGAAACCCTGGTACTCTGCAACTATTTAGGGCATAAAATACAACTCAGACATAGATTTGCCAAAACATGTATTTTATTCATTTATCTTAAAAAATTAAAATAAAGTGCTTTTTATGTACAATATAATAAAAACAACAGTCACAATCTCAATGATACAAAAAATACAGTTCACAATGTTATTTGTAAACAACAAATTAAAAAAAGTAATCATGCAGGCAAGAGCACATTTGTCTAATAGTTATTCAGTCAACTAAGCTTATAGTGTTCGCTGAGGCAAAGCTGCTGCTGTGCCTCATGGCTGAGCCAAGATGAAGGATTTGAAGCAGCTTACTGCAGCACTACATTGAGCAGCACAAATGATTAATTACTTCTGTTGGCCTGCTTCTGTGTAGTTTGACCGTTTATGCAAAATCCTGGAAAGATGGAGCGATGGGTTGCCTACTGCTGTAGACGTTCTGCAAAACATGACATCGTTGGCTACATTCATGTCAGGAGCCACTCAAAATGAAGCATCAGTCACAAATGGTAAGAGTTTGCTTCTTAATGAAAAGCACGTCATTAATAAATATGCATTCATGACAAAGTATTGAACTTTTTGGCATTATTAACTACTATGGCCAGAAGGTATTCTAACTTTGCTCTCTATGAGATCAGGAAATTGTATTATTAATAAATATTAGGCTCTTCAGACAGATGTTTCCTATGTGTACAGCATCTCTTTTGACACAAGCAAAGACTGCAGAATGGTACAAGACTTTGAGCAGCTCCCTGTCTTACTTGTCTGCTGGTAAAGGTTATGGTTTGGGTGAATCTGTTTATCTACTGTTGACCTGTGTTGTGTTATAGTTAAGTGTGCCCATGGAGGGCTACAATCACACCTCAACCACATTTCTGTTGGTGTGGTCACTGCTGGGTGGTATATAATGTGGCACATGACTGAAGGCAGAGCAACTTGATATCTAAAAAGGCATTTTGGAAATATGTTGTGAGGTTATCCATCAAGCATCTCAAAGCAGGGTATTCAGCTACCAGAGAGCTATGGTGACTAGAAACACTCTACTCCAAGGCTTTCAGCATCTGATTCATTCCTGTTCCTTTTGGGAAATACACTTAGTTGTTGTCTTGTGAGGAGTCGGATGAGAATATCAATATATCATATCATGTGTGTAAGGTAAATATGAAACTATAGCCAAAAGCCAGAAAGATTACTTTAGCATAATGACTAGAAACAAGGGGAAGCTGCTAGTCTGCTTCTGTCCTAATGTGACAAAATCACTCTAAAATTCACTAATCAAACTTTGTATCTTATTTTTTGTAATTTATTCTGTACAGAAATGTAAAAATGACACATTGGGGTTTTACGGTGGGTTATGTACCGGCCTACTTTTTGGCCGGGAGCAGTGAAATCCTGAGTAATGCATTGGTTTATTACAAACCTCAATGTGACAAGGATTAGGTTTTTTTTCTTCTTTTTTTCATCTGTTTCCAGATGTTATGTTAAGCCAAGGACACAGATGCCCCCACTACTAGACAAACTCAAATTATGCTAATGTGGATAGACCATAACCTCTATCATAGTAGAATAATGGGAGAATTATATAAAAAAAATCACCCAAGTCCAATTGTGGATAAAATGTAAAAATAAGCAAATTGAAGAAACTAATTATGAGATGCACACCTTTAGAGCCCCAACAAAGCATGTGTAAAATTTCTTTGAATTGTGTCGTGGGTTTTGAGGAGATGTGGATAGACCATACCCTGCCATATGTATGGATATTATGGACAAGGGTAAACCCATTATGCCCCCTTTGGTGGGGGCATAAAAAGGTACATCACACTCTTGGAGCGAAAGCCTTCTGGCACACCAACGAGTTCAAGCCAATCACAGTGCAGTAGGGTGAGATGAGGCAAAACTATCTTGGTAAAAAAAGAAAAGAAAAGTGAACTGACGGTAGCTTCATAGTAGTTAGCGTGCAGACATGAGCGATATCTGTGTTACCCATCTCTCAAAAGTGTACAAGCCTATTTTCTACAATACCAAACCAACCCTTTAATTCAGTATGTCATGAAAATAAAAATATATACCTTCTGCTTTGACATATTGGATTAAAAAAAACCAGCCTAGGTGCTATGCTGACAGCATGGTGAGAAATGTGCAAGAGTTGAAATGTATGCTGAAGTACTGTAGGCAGTAGAGCACTGTGAAAACCAAAAGTCAGCAGTGTTCACTCTCTAGTTTCAAGACTATCTCTACAACACATCTTGCACAAGGTCCCTTGAAAACACACAATATTAAGCACAGATACTGTATATACACAACAAAACGTAAAGACAAAAGAAACACTGACCACTGTTGCGCAGTATGCTGTGCAATTACTTTGTCAACTAGTAGCAGTTATATAGCATTTTATCATCTGCTCATTGTTCAAAATAGCAAAAGGTTTATTCTGCTTGACACTTGAATATATACTATAGGCTTACTTGATCGATACAGTGAACTGGTGATGTATTCTAAGACATGTGGTGTCCCTAATGTCGTGTAAATGTTTCTCATTCAGATTTACACAACACTATCAGCCTCCTACATCTTTGGAAAATTCTGCTTATGTCTCAAAAGTCTAAGCAATATGTGGGTGCAAGAGTGTTCTTGATGGCTGCACTGGTCCCTGTAATAACTGGTTTCTATAAAGTCACACCTCCAGCCTCTCAGTAGTTGCATTTCTTAAAATTCGCTCCAATTTTACTGGCATGTGCAAACCTGTGAGTATTCAAGACCCTGATTACTTGTGCTTTCACATTAACGCCAACGTGACATCTGACTGAGTGTGGTGAATGCCATGTATGTAAGAAATGAAACCTGATGGGGGAGGCTATATTGCGGTAATACGGCGCTCTGTGCAGCTGCATAACTACACAGTGCAGCTGCAGTCTGAACAAGAGACGACTAAATATTCTCTCTCCACCACACAGTGACAGCCATTACCTGTGTTCTGTCACTTTTCCTTTTCAAGCGGCCTTATTAGCAGTTTGTACTGTTAGCGCTCCTCCGCTAGAACTCCTTTTTTGGATAGCTGAAGTCAAACTCACAACCACAAGTTTTCAGATGAAGAGATCTCCATGCCATATCCTTTGGCTCCAATTCTGACTTCACATGAACATCTATTCATTTGCCCAACACAGTCTGAAAGGTTCATCATGAGCTAACAGTCTCAGAGAAATCTCCAACCTTGCACTTCACATTTGTTTATTATTAGTGCCACTTTATCTTTTTACTGGTTCCGTCACCATGTGCTCCTCGACAAGTGATCAGTGATAACACAAACCATGGGAGTGGTCATAACAAAATGGCACTATTGCATTTAGAGAAGACAACAAAGTTATTTTAGTTTTTTTGGCACAGTGCACGTGATGATTTGTGCTGCCCTGAACACAGTAGGGGTGTGGACATTGCCCTTTTGTACTGGGCTCTCTGTGTTTTTTTACTCCTAACAATGTCTTTTCCATATTTTGTGTAAAAACAGGATGTGTGCGTCAATTTATGATGAACAGGGTTGAGATGTACAACAATGGGTTACTCAATGGGTTACTTTGTTCATGATGCAGTGGTGTGTGAATCAAACGGACCGTCTTTGAACGATAGCATACATTCAGGAGGTAAATGTCAGTTCTTAAGCTCTGGGGCAATATGTCTGATCTGATCTTCTGATCATTTTCTAAAAGTTATAGTCCTTTTAAATTGTTGTTTGTTATGCAGGCTTAAATTGAACCAAGGTGTGGTGCATCCTCCTGGTCTGCCTCATCTTTCATCATCGTCATCATCACACATTTAATCAGCAAAAAAGGAACAAATGTGCTTCTGACTTGCTTCCACAATGTGTGAATCATAATGAATAGGCAATATATGCATTATATTTTCCTAAACCTGAGCTCTTGGTCACCATGTAGCTGTAGCTTGGTTCTAATGTGCATAACAGAAGTGTAGACTTAGTGGCATGCGCTCTCTGCAGAGCATGTGCAAGTTCACCCACACTCATATAGGGCTGGGCAACATAATCAATATTTATTATTTATTGTCTACTGTTTTTCATTATATAATCTGATGGAGATTAAGTGGACAAAGTCGGCTCGTGCATACCTAAAGAGATACTTTCATAAATACTGATATGGAGGAAGATCTGTTTATTTTATTAGTCCCTTCCCCGGATTGCCCAGCCCTACACTCATACACATTATCGGCTGTCGGAGGCCACAAGAATGACTTAAATAAAGACTGTTAGAACTATTCTGAGTAGCTGCCTGGTTGAAATCGGAGTGTTGAGCTGCTTTCTCCTCCTGTCCATGGGCAGCACACCGGACCAACCACTGGCTTTGGAGTGGAAATGGCTAAATGAAATGACCTCCGCACTGATCACAGAACAAAGATGACCAAACTAAAAGATTTGCTGTGATGCATAAGGATGTCAGGGTCTCCTCTCCTTTGCTCGGTGGCCTGTACCCTTCATGGAGATACAGGGTGGCATCTTTATAGCGAATATTGTGCTCTCATACAACAGAGTCTTTGATCTCCGAGCCGAGCCGCACTCTGGGCCGAGGGCAGGTTGGGGAGTATTCCACGTGGCTCTCCTTCGCGTTGAGCAGTCGCCTGTCGGAGGACTCGGAGAAGCTCTTGCTGTTGTCTGGCGAGGACTCGTGGGTGGGCGTGCTGCAGATGTAGTTGTCATTTAATGTCTGATAGCCCTTGTGATCAGAAGTGGAAACGGGGATGGTGTTGCCGTTTAAGGGTAAGCTCTCGACAGGCTTTCCCACAATCCTAGGCTTCTTCTGTTGCATGTTGGGGCACTCGCTCTGCTTCAGCATGGACTTCATGTGATCTCGGTTCCTGTAGATGACGAACAAAGAGAACACCACAAGGGAGAACGCCAGCAGGGCGCACACGACAATCAGTTCGTTCCAGTACGTCTTAGTGTGGACCTGCTCAGAACGAGACTCCCCGGGTAGGATAATGGTCTCCTCTCGCTCAATGTGCGGTGTGCGGGTGTGACCAATCAGAGTTGTGCTTTCCTGGCGGGGCTCTGCCCTCACACAGTAGTTGGCCAACAGTTGGCGGAAACCCTCCTCCTCCGACCAGCACTCGTAGGTCTCGATCCTGTCGGCCTGAGCCACAACCACAAGGTTTCCCTCAGGAGTAGCGTAGAGGAACTGGCTGGCGCTGTCACTGTAACGCCATCTCCTCTGTGCCAGGTTGGAGCGCAGCTTACAGGGCAGGACCCTGAATGTGTTGACTGGGATTGTAATTAGCTGGCAATGGGCGCCCCCTATGCAAAAAAAAAACCCAAAAACAATATTGCTTCAGAACTCCTTTGAGACTCTAGTCAATCATTATTTTATTCAATGCATGTGGAATACTAATCTTAGACGACTAGATTGATCCCACTCTCATATCTCTTGTTGAATTTAAATCCACAGCAATTAGCGTAGCCTGTCCAGTGGTAACAATACCTGCATACATGCACCTATAAAGCTCACAAATTTTGAAACATTTGGACAGGAATGCAAACGCCCCCCCCAAAAAAACCCCCCAAATTGTTGAACTATTCCTTGATAGATTTGGTGGATATGTCACATTAATTATAGTCAGTACATGCTGTACAATTTCTAAGTAAAACTACAATTTACATGACTGAGTAACAGTATTGACTAGCTCTATATTGTTATCCATAAAACAGCTCAGTGTTTCGTGCCTTCAGAACATTCCTCTATGGGAGTATGGTGTTGTGGCGTACATGACAGGCAACACTTAAATCCGACACCACTATGTTCAGAGAGCAGACTCACGAGAAGCTGCTGGTCTGGCAGATCTAATGCTGGGAAACGTCCTGTTACAAATCGATGATGTATCGGCCTCCTCCACATCCTGCTGCCAGTGACTGAAACAAAAACAACAGGGTGAGGGTCAGCTGTAATGAGAAGCATCTTGTGTGGATGCACCCATTTGTCCCCTCTAGCCTGTCATTTACAACGTATGAGTACAGCTTCATGAGTGTGTGGTAGAGAAGCTACTTGTTCAAGCAGATGACTAAGCTTTTGGATATTTTGTTTATGAGCTTCGTTTATGAGCTTGTTTGGGTGAACGTTCACATCCGGCCCAGCGTAACCACATTTATCAGAAGTCTATTGAGGTATAATAAAGTGAGGTACCACGTTGTCCCTGCCTATTATCCATTGTTTTTTTTTCATTGTGTACGCACATTTGGTCTCAAACAAAAACTACTCGTACAAACACACATTTTTTAAATAAGCTGTGGTATTCACTAATTTTCTTTTAGGTACCAGTGAAATACACAAGTGATCCAGACCCAAGTCATACACAGATATTGTAACATTTTACCAACAGGGAAAAACAGATTTACCCTTAAAATGCAAAAAATAACATTTCTGTTCACCTCTATAATCATCAGCATGGATTTCCAGTTATCGACTTTTTAAAAAAGATTTTAGATATTCATTGTCAGATTCCAGCATAAAATCAGGATAGTTTTCTAACATAGACGGTCCCATCCTCTCCTGAAACAAACAGTGTAACCTCACCTACTGCAGGATGTAATATTCTCTTGCCTAATATCTCTGTGCCTGTCACGCCATCTCTCATAGATGTTTTTTAGCGTCTGACTTCATGTAAAACCATCATACTAATAATATTCTTTAGGCTGACAATAAGCAGTTGTACAGTTAAGAGATTTTAGTTGATCTGGCTTGAAACAAACAAAACAGAGGAGACAGAAACAGTTTAGTTGAGGTTCGTTTAGGATATTAATGTGATTTGAATGAGGCCTAGTGTTTGGATTAAAAATCTATAACGTACGTATGTATAAACTGGATCAAATGGAATGAAAATGGCTGATTAAACTGTGGTTTTATTTATTGACTTACTTGCTTAAATCTATAAATTACATAAAATCTATTATGGTGGCTCTCTGAGCAAATATCACCATGTTGACTAGGAGCCAAAGGACATACTAACAAATTAAAAGTGGATTTTTCAGAATAGTTGAGGAGTTCATGGCTCCGTGTACGTGACCGCTCACCTGTCGGGTGGAGCCATCCTGACGTCCCGACACAACCGTCCAGTCCAGGCACAGTAGGGGTCCCGAGACAACACACACTCTCCGCAGCTCAGGTAGTTGGAGCAGTTGGCAACAGGAACCTCCACCAGCCCAGAGTTAGATGACACAAACAAAAGACCCTGAGGAGAAGAATAAACACGGCGGAGTCTGTGAGATACACATCTGTCGGTAAAGGTTGATGAAGAGAAGAAGAAATCTTCTGCTTTTGGTTACAGGTTTTTTTTTTTCGGAGAGGGAAACCAGGCTAAAACCATAACCTAAACCTAAACCTAAACAAAGGACTAACTCTGGCCAGCTGTTCTCTGACTTGATGCTACCCAAGTTATATGTGCTCAACACACAGCAACAAGTTGCTGCTACACAGCATTATCATTCATTTTTATTAATTTCTTTTTACAGACAGTATGTATCATTGTACGGAAGTCCTATCACCCAGAAATGCATTTTCACCCTGAATGTGACGTTGATCCTGATGTTAAGCACATCCCCATGTTCCCAAAACCACAGTCTATATTTAGTCCTTCCTATCTACCAGAATATTAGATCAACATCATGTGGATTCTGTCTGTCTTTCATATCCCTATTTGGGGTTAAGAATATATTCACAAAACATGTTTAACTTAAAATGATATAATCTTAGATAAGATGTATGTTTTGGCTGCTTTGGCCTGGGGGGATGTCATTATGTAATAAAGAGAGAGACAGATAATGAAATTTAGTCATGGAGGATCATAAACTCTGTTCCAAAGAGTACTTTAACTTACAGGAAAACTCAATGGAATGGCCACTGCACACAGAAAATGGCTGTTAATAGTTTGTGCTCTGGTAAATGTAGCTTTCCCACATTTTCATTACTCAAAATGAGTAAACATTAAAAACAAACTGACACAAACCAGTGCACCGATAATCATAATCATTGTAAACTAAGATGAGAGAGTTGTGATTTACCCTCTGAGGATCGAGTTCAATGTGTTGCACAGGCTGAGGCTCAGGAAACAGAACCATCTCCTCTATGATGTGCATCTTATCGTTAGCATTGATGGCCTTATGGAGCTTTCCATCATCTAGAAGACACAGAAGACAAGTGGAGGTGACTTATACTGAAGGCAAGGATCCGTTTGTGATGTGACAGAAGCAACCAATTCAAACACACAGAAGTGTTGTTTCTGTGTTAAGTTTTTTAATTAAAAATGATGGAAATAAATGTAAAAAAACACCACAGAGTCAGCTGTTGTGTAATGAGCTCCACCTGTTCCAATGAAGAGCACATCGTAGGCCCTTTCCATGCCTTGAATCTTGTGCACGGCAATCTGCGTGTAACGCACGCTGCGCTTCAGCACCAGGGGAGTGCTGCGGATCACGCTGTCCATCAGGAAATGGTCCTTGACGAAGTTGAGCACTTTATCGGGCATGTGCAAGGAGGACTGGATGCCCATTTGCCTGGCATGGTTGGTCACGCACTACGAGGAAGTAAATTAGAAATGAAAAATGTATCCCCCACGTATGTGATATGACCCTGGTTTAGAACATAAACTCGGGGGTAAAACAAAGACCAACGGCTACAAACAACGGCAGACCTCAAAATTTAGAAGTTTTTGTTTTTATGTTACTATTAATTAGTTTTGATTAAGTTATTGTTTTGCTCTGGGGACTAATGAAGAGTTATGCGATGATTAAGTCATTAGAAAAGAAAAGGAGGACAGCTACAATATATCAAGTTTACTTTTTTAACAGCACAAAAAGAAAATTATGTTTGGAGGCTGTATCCATTGTTTGTTGGTGTAAAAATAATAAAAATGTATATTTGCGATGTTAAAAAGTAAATATTGCTGTCATTTTCATCTGTTATGTGAAGTTGCATTCCTTTGAGGAGACACTAATTGAACCCAGAAGAGGGTGACATGTACTGCTCGTCACAGGATCTGTCCTGCAGCACTCACCCCCCCGGGCCGTGGTTCAGGCACTGGGTGGTTGTAGGTGTACCACTGCTGTGTCTCCCTGTTGACCTCGCGGTAGCGCCCGCTGAAGGCTCTTTCCACTTGTGCCATGGTGAAAGCGCACACTGCTGAGCTCCCCGATGCTCCTTTATACCTGCAAACACATCAAAAGTTGAAAAAGTCTTTTCTTCTTAAAAATTCCTTCTTCTGCTGTTTTTAAATATTTGGTCTCACACTTGGCACCCATTTTCTTACAACCATTTTTTTTTTTTTAACCCTATGAATCCTTTCTGCAGTCGTCACATTTTAAGCAGGAAACTGGAAGAGCACCTTCTCACTATAGAACAGTTGTTGAGTGGGTAGTTGAACACATAGTAAAACCTGTATTTTGATCAGACGTTAAATAGACATTAGTGTTGCATGACCTTGTCTTAGTGTTTAAGCTCATGACAGCTGCTGCTAAATTCATGAGCCAAGTTGGAATGGATATTTTAAATAAAAACTGGCTGAGGACGGTGTGTACAGTATGAGTCATGAAGATTCAAGCATATGTGCGTGTTTGTGCATAAACAGTAACATATATTATATAAATTGAAGTGCTTGTGTGTCACAGTTGAGTGACAGGAACAAAGCCCTCTATGCCTCTCTTACCACTGGGAGGTGAAGACGCCGTAGAAGACGGTGCTCTCCCAGCTGTCCCCCATGGGCTTCAGGACAAACATGTCCTGGATGATGTTGAAGGGGAAGCCGTCATCAGGGAGGGAACATAGGAGCTGCGCCTTCAGAAAGGTGGTCCATTTCTTCTGCAGCACCCGCTCACCACCTCTATCACCCTGCACACAGTTCAAGTATGTTATGGTGTGTTACAGAAGACTTGATGTCTCACTATTATTTACACAGGTTGGGTTGTCAGAGCATGGTATGAGGATGAAAATGGTAAACTGTGGGACCCATTTAGTCAGTGCTGTGGAAAACACTTCATCAGGTCAGTTCCATGATATTACTGAGTAAATGACAAGTGTGTCTGTTGATCAAACTGAATCAGAAAAGAGTGATGGTATGACTAGAGGCCAGCCCTGCCCTAAAATATCCACTTTTATAATGGAGTTTGATTTAACAGTCTGTTCACTTCAAAGACAGCAGACGGCGTGTCAGGTTAATAATTCACATACTATTGAGCTGACATACCTTCTAATAAAGAAACTTTTAAATAGCATAAAGCAGCATAGGACGCGTGGCTAAAACAGACATGTTTTCTACCTCTCTCTGCATAATGGTAAAAGGTTGTGTAATAAACAAACAGCGATCAAAATAGAGAGAGAGGTTCTGCTTCACCACAATTAGTTCACAGTAACGCTGCATTAGACAGCTTGAAGATAACGTGCCTTTACGGCAGGGAGAAGTAACAGATGTCATGTCAGGTGTCGACCAATGCCGCGGAGGTTCATATTTCTAATTTTGAAAGGAACACTGCTGGAATCAAGATGTCTCCTACTTCACTGACAATCCATCCACATGCGCACTGTAGACTCTAGGTTTCCACATCACACTGCGCATCATGATTGGCCTCCAAACTAGCTGCGTTGCCACAAATCAGACTCATACGAACACGTCTTCGAGACTCAAAATCTGCACATGCATCATCCTTTACAGTGAAGCTCAAACATCCAAGAGACGTGTTATAAAAAAAACACACTTTTTGACCAGCAGTCCTTGAGTTGCATACAAGCTGCAGTTCTCTGCATTTACTTTAGAGGATGCTATTGAGGTCAAATAAAATAATCTGACTGCAGTTGGTGTGACAGTTCTGATCAAGTTTTAGAACAATGAACTGGTTAAATAAATACACATGAACAACCAGAATATAAAAAAATCTGATGGAACGACTGACTTTCCTCTAATGCAGCATATGTGTGGTGCATTTATACTGAATCACAAAGGATATTTTGACATTAAATCTGCCTTAGCAGTAAATATCAGCTCTTTGAAGGAGAGAAGATGATCAAATGGAAAACAAACAATGATTGATTATCAATTACTGCTTTGAAATAAGGATTTTACCCATCACCTCACCCCTGAGCCACAGGAGACACGCCCTCCTTTTAAGCTGTCACATCATATAAACAGCTGTCAGATGACTTTGCTGGGACAAGCAACTGTCAAAGAGCTTGTGAACACACACACCCGAAAGGAACTCCTCCCAAATACAGCAAGCAAGCAGAAACCACAGGTGGAGGGAGCAGGAGCACGAGGAACAGGAAGAGGAGGAGGAGGAGGGGGAGGGAGAGAGGGAGGAGGAAGAACACAACCAAAACAAAGAGGTCTCGCCCAATCTCAAGACAGCTTTCCTGCCTCAGATCCAAACTCTCCCGTTAGCAGGGCCTCCAAGACCCCGAGCAACTCCTACATAACAACACAAGGAGTGAAACACCCTCGAGGAGATAATAAAACGCAAAACTATAACAAGCTCCATCTCCTCCTCTGTGTTGCTGTTACACACAAACAATCATGTCGCTCGTAGGTGAGGTGAAACCCCATGGAAGTGATGCAGAGGCCCTGGGAGCCAATTACCGGGCTGTGGTGGAAGCCCGTCCGCATAATGAGGATACCACATTCCTGCTTCCTCAGCTGTCCTCCGCCATTGTTCCATTGCTCCACCGTGCAGCTTTACAATCGCCCTCCAGATGAATCTGAACTTCACATTTCAGATTCCTCACGTTTGTCAACAGGAGAAGTGGACGAAGGAGTAGAAACAAACATGATGCCGCGCAATGCTCACATAATCTGTCTGCTTTCCACAGCCCCTGAGTGTGCACACCTGAATAAACAACTGAAAGGGGGAGCTGAAGAGGGGAGGGGGGGACAGATACGAAAGAGGGGGAGAAAAACAACTCGGAGGCAGAATTACTTAGCGACCTCACGCGAAACGGTAGTTAAGAAAAACCATGAAAAGGCTGAAGAGGCTTTGGTTTATCTTATCTTACAAGAAACATGCCCTATTTATGAGGCAGTACAACGTCTGCCAAGATGAACCTGCACATCCAAAAGATGTTAAAATAAAACCATAAAAAATAATATTTGGCCTTCACACAGAGGGAAAAGGGAGTACATGCATTCTGTCTGCACAAAAGTCTGATACTGAGCCTAGGAACAGGACGAGGCCTTCTTACCTCACTGTTACACAACTCTGATCCAGGTTCGGCACTTTCTCCACACAGGGCGTGTGTTCAGATGTGAGAAACTATTCTGAGAAACTAAGGTGAATGTGGTAATAGTCTAGCCTGCAGCAATTCAGCGGCCGGTTTCTCATAGATCAGTTAGATTGGTCTGTGGTATAAGAGCCGTCTTTAATTATTTTGCTCTCAGATCTGTCTAATGCAGATGTTTTCAAAGGGGCGTGTTGGAGAGGTGCCGAGTGGGCAAGGGGGCGAAGCACGTGAGGCGAGGACACTTTTCGAGTTGGACAGGTGTTTGCCGGTGTTCTGGAAACGACAGGATGCTAGGTCAGCTGCAGGAGCAGCAGTGGCAGCCAATTGAGCCTAACACAGCACTTTTAAAACCCTCAAGGAACACATGACACAATTTGCATCAAAATCAAAATCAAAAAGTCAAAACAAAACACAAATACAGCATGATAAGCATGTTTTTACATGGAAGGAAATCAGTATCTCTTTGGTCAATCACTCCAAAACATCCACAAACCACAAGCGACACGCCTTTACCCACTGATAACTGTGTGTACATCTGATGTCAGACAATCAGAAAATCTTGTCTAGTCTAGTCTCACTTATTCCAAGCTTAATACATTAGCCACCCCACCCCCGAGGCCAACTCTGAATTAAGAGCCAACTTCTAACAATCAGTGCAGCTTTTTACCTCCATTATTTTCTCAGGTTAGGTTTTCACCTGTATCCATTTGGTTGGTTGGTTTGTTTGTCGATGGGATTACGCAACACCTACAGGATGTATTTCCACTAAAGACGGGGCATCAGCAAGGAAAGAATCCATTACATTTTGGTGCAGATCAGGATAAGGGGGCAGATCCAGGAACTTAGCTCAACATTGTGAAATAGGGCATTTTTCACAGAAAAACGTCCCTGCAAATGTTGCATTTTTTCAGAAGGCAAATATTTTCTGCTGGAGTGACTCTGGTTTGACTCTGTTGCTTGGTGAGCCAAGTTTTCTTTTTTTAATAAAAAGAAGAAAAAAAAAGTCTTCTTCATGCAACAATAGTCCTACTTTAAGTCAACATCTGGACTCAAACATCCATCTTAAGTCTGACAACTAGATCGATCTACAGCATTTCTTTTAGTAGAGACTTTACAGCAGGCTGAATTCCCATGCATCAACTAATTAGCTACAATTAGATGTGTTAACATTCTTAAGCATGTACCCAGTGCAATGGGGAATAAACCACCTGCATCTCTGCTGTACTGCTATAGAACAGCATCTGAAAAGACGTCAATCTGGAAAAAGAGGGCTGCTGCATTCCAGTCAAATAAAAGCTCTTTATGGAGGAGAGAAAGCCATTCTTCTGTCTCTGGTGCACAGTTCATCTAGAGCAAGTTGCCACAGTGTGAGGGCTTTTCTGTCAATGATTTCCATATATAGAACCCAGGAGGTGCTCCGCTGACTTCAAGAGGTGTCTCTGCCAGAGTGCCAGAGCCTAGCAGGACTAAGTCATTAAGCTGTCACTTAAGATTACATGCTGTCCCCACGATTATTCACATTACTGCCTCCGTGAACAAGAGGCATCAGTCAGGGAGGCATGCTGAGTGCATGTATATCAGGCAGCTAGATAGCCATTTAATTGATTTGATGACAGGTGAAAAGCTACAGAGTCTGGTGTTGATCATTCAGGGCAAATGACCAAACTTAACTCTCATGGAGGGAGGAAGGGAATGACATCGATTGTTAAGATGATGCAGGAGAATTCTGCAGTTGCTCCAGTTCGCATGCTTTTTCCTGCAACAAACGCAGGCCATATAGTAGTGTGGAAAAAGCATTTCATATTGCTGCGAAGCACTCCTGAATACTAATAATGCCTGTAAAGCTAAAGCACTGGTGGAGAAAGAGCTGGAGGGATGGACGAGTGCAGCTGACATTGCGAGGAAGATGGAAGGAGAGGGGGGGGATGACATTACACAGAAAAGGGAGGGAGGGCGGCGTGGTGAGGAGGACAGGATGATTCAGGCAAGGAGAAACCAAATCTGTTGAAAGCATGTTTGCACAGTCGAACAGAAAGAGCTTTTGCGCACCAGTGAGACGTTTCCATTGCGTCCACACAGGCATGACATGCAGTTAAATGCTACCGAACGTGCTTTGACATGGGTTCGTCCTGCCTTGTTTTGAGGCGATTGTGTCAAGATCATTAGGGATTATCGGGAGGAAGCTCGAGCTCCACTGTGGCTGGTATTTTTGCACCCTGTCTTAGGTAATGACGTCAATCCCAAACACAGGTGTCTTACCTTGCACACGCGAGCAATCCTCGACACAATGGTGTTGTCAAAGAAGTCGAATTCTTTCCCTGCCTCGCTAAAGAAGAAGTAAATCTTGTCGTCGTCTCCCACGGGGTTCCCTATTGGCTGACTCTCCTCGATGTAAGCCGACCCAACAAAGACGGGATCTTTTTTTTTTAAAAGGGGGAAAAAAACACAAAAGGAAGCATGCAGTTAGAGAGACATGTTGCACCTTTGTCGTCAATGCAAAGGAACATTTTTTCATCTATTTGATGACTTTTTCCCCCAGTGTAAATAAAGAAGTCAGAAATCACACAGAACACCTGTGTTTTGACGTGCATGTGTAATGACTGACATGACTGCACTCCCATAATCTTCTCTTTGCTCTCAGTCTGCATACGTTGGCAGTCGCGACTCGCATATAACAGCTACTCTCTGGAGCTTTTTTACCTTGTTGGGTATATTATGGGAGATGTGTAACGATGGGGGGGGGGGGGGGGGGGGGGGGGGGGACACCATCAGCCAATGTGATGGGTTAAATGGAATTTACCTTGGAGCCATTTTAAAGAGTTTTCTGTCTTCAGAACAGTTCCCTGACCCAAACTCTTATAAATGACTGGTTCATTCCCTTGGAAGTTGCTGACGGTACCAGTGTACAATTCACCATCTGAGGGAAACAAATGAAAAGACATAGATTGTGAGATTTTAAATCAAGAGATTAATTTGAAATTAATTAAACATAATAACAGCAAAGAAACGACGAGCTGGGGGGCGTTCTTAACGGCAACAGATGAAGTGAGGAATAGTTTAAAGGGAGAATTATGAGCTGAGATAGTAGATAAATGTCTTTGATTTGTGTTGATTTACTCTATAGCTGCTTGTTAAGGAAATTGAACACAAACATTGTCTGTCGGTGTCTCAACATTTATCGGAGGGACTGGTGCAGACGAACATGATGACTCATTACTGAAACAAAGCTAGTTACCATCAAAGTGGCTTTGAAAACAGCTGAGCTTGTTTCCCGGAAAGAAGCCACTTATAATAATACCTTGTTCTTTGCAGACCAAATGTGACACAAATAGAGAAAAACAGTGTATTTCTACATACCAACAATGATGGCAGTGGATTTGTACTCCGGATTAAAGGGGCAGCGACTGCGCCCATCTTCCATCACAACCTCGCCCACTTCATCTCTCTCCAGTGTAAATGTTGACGTGTTCTGGAGACGAGACACAAATTACCCTCAGGCACGGTCCAATTAAATTCTACTTTATGTAAAGAGTGAGCTAAAGTGAGCTCAGAGGCCTTTAGCTCATTCTCTCCACTTCCCCATAACAATACTCATGGTGCCACTGACTTTTAGAGAGTTGGCTCAATCTGAACATTCGGTAGTTCTGTCTAGTGGAGAAGTCAAGAATTTAAGACACTGTATGTCAGCTGCACTGACAACGGCTACTGTAGATTATTGAGACAGGCCCACAAACAGCATCTTGCTGCAAAAAGTGTTTTCTCAAAAAAGCCCCCCCAAAATGTCATCTTTACTCCTGTTTAAGTGACGTTTGCTAAAAGTGACAGCAACCAGCTGTTACAGGAAATTAGTAAACCTTCCAAAAAAAACCATGAGATTATACATTTATGACCCATTGGAGATTTGGTTTCAGGCGCTGTGACCAACTAGAACATACTTTAGGTAATACTAGGTGGCTGTTGCTGGTTAATATTGATATAATATTTGTTCAAGTGTATCTTGGTCAAGTTTCAGCCCGTGAAAACAGTTGTTTAATGTCTTCTTTGGCTGTGGAGGAGTTTCGTCAAGTCTGAGAAAGATGATATTACTTGAGTGGTATCAGGGTCGGACCTTTTTAACAGAAATCCGATATTATAAAAATGATCAGGGAGTTAGAGAGATGTTGCACTGAGGGTTAAACAGACTGCAACTGTTGTGTTGTATTATGGCCAGTGTTGGCGATGTCTACAAAATACTCGTTTTGTCCCACCAACTATTCAAATGCTAAATGGTAAATGGACTGTATTTATTTGGTGCTTTTCTAGTCTGATTGACTCAAAGCACTTTACAAAACAAGCTTCTTCGACTGCAGAAGCTGGAGATCGAACCACCGACTTTCCGATTGGTAGGCCGGTGGCTCTACCTCTGAGCCACAGCCAAAACCAAAGACATTCAATTTAGATGTGACAAACATGAGAAATGTTTGACATTTTTGCTTGATGCTTGACTTTAATCTAGTCGATCAATCACTTTAACTTTTCAGTGTAAGATCTACAGACTAAAAGGCATTAGCATTAGTCAATACTTTTAAAAAATATATGAAGGAGAGATTCACAAGTCTAAAATAATGACATGTCTATCAATGCATTGAAACAGGTGGGATTTTGTACCAAAAAGATCATTAAGTGAGACTCAGATGAATACCTTCAGCTGAACTCTGAAATTTTGCAGCGAATGGGAACAGTAGATTTTGTCCCCCACCACTTCCATTGAAATTGCTTTAAGAGGCAATCTCTTTGCAGCCAGAATAGAGAGGAGGAGCAATTACAGCGGCCAAGAAAGTGTTCAGTGTAGGAATGTGGAAAAAATGTATGTGAGGTACTCGCAGTAATAGTAATAGCTCGTTCTATTCAAAAACACAGTACAGAGTTCTTTCATTGCCTATAAAATCTTCCCATGCTTCATCATTATGAGTAGCTGTTATATTCAGGGCTTGTTTAAACTCATGTCAGTCATGTGATCTCCGTGTATCTTCTTGGATTCGGTGTCCTGTTACATTGCCTGTAAATCCGTCAGTGACCGTTTGGAAAGGGCTTTAAAAAAAGATTTACATTTATTAGAGTTCAATCATTAGAGAGCATCTGGCCAATGGGAAAGCTCGGACCACACAGACACACAAACAAACACACAGTTCTGGACTCTGTCTGCGTAATGAGTGTTGACCCAGACCGACTAGGCTCAAGAGTTGGAATCCAAGTTCAGGACCCAATGTCCTTTTCTTTCACTCTGACATCAGCTTTAAGAGCCAAGCTGTCGCCTACCGCGAATGTTCCCGCCCCATCTGGCAGCGGGATGACATTGATTTCATCGATGTCATCCCGCTGCCGGTTACCATCACTCCAGATGTACTCTGCTAGATAAACAGATCTACAGCTTCCCTCACATTGGAAATCACACGGCTCACACTTGTCTGCCTAAAAAAGCTTCAGTAGCATTTGGTTATGCTTGGATAGCAACAGATCCAACACTGACACGGTGGATAAAAGAGCTTGATTAATGCCAAAGAAACGTGAAAATTCAAAAGTAATGCTAGAGAGAGAGGAGGAAAGACATAAAAATCGAGAGGGCATTACTTACTATGTAGGCACAGATAGGACTGAAGGCATAGGTGCCACACACATAGAGATGAGTGCTGTTCAACCGCAGGAGAATTTTGATGTAATTGAAGCAATCAGTCTGAATGGGGAAGAAACAGAGAAGCAAGTGTGAGATCCATAAACCCACGAGAAATCCTTACATCTGAAAGTTTCTGAGGGCTCCTTAAAGCCTGTGTCTGAAATACCGGAACTCTTAATCGCAAGACATAAATACTTCAGACACCGTTCGATAGGATCTGTTGGAGACATAAAAATGTTCCTTTCTCTACAGCGCTGTTAGGAAAAACATCCCAGCGTCACACAGCAGCTGCCTGGTGGGCTCTGTCGTACCAGAGCTGAACACTGCAGTACAAAGATTAGCAATGTTTGTCACCTGTGGATACCACAGCAAGACAACAAGGCAACAGACAGAGAGAAAGAAGCAGTGCACAAAAAAAAAAAAGAGCGATTCCCAGGCAAGCTTGCACACTTGATGAATCTATCGACTGGGGGAAAGGTTTGCCAACATCGAAACGACTCAGAGAGGACTGCGAGGAAAAAGCAAGCACAAACCCTTCACAAGAAATTCCACTGTCATCAGGGAACTATTTTCCTCAGGTATTTTCTATATTTCAGTGCAGAGCCAAAAAAGGTGCCTCTCACCTCGAGGTTCTTCCCTTTGAAGCTGCATTCCTCTCTTTTTCCAGCAGGAGTTCCCCACGTCAGCTGGATAAAAACAACAACAACAACAAAAAAACCCAGACAAAAATCATGCAGGGTTCTTCATATACACAAAAGAACTGGGGTGTGGTTTGGAAATTGACAACAATGACCTCATATGGACTCAAGTAAGCTGTTACAATTTGCATTTCACAACAAATTTTCTGCAAGCACACTTCCTCTCTGCATTGTTGCCTCCGATATTCTACTTGGCATTTGGACATACGTTCTTTTGCAGCTTGGTCTTGCTGATGTCTGACAGGCTCAGGGCAAACAGGGCCTCCCTGGCTCCGACGTACAGCATGTCGTCCTCCTGGCTGAGCAGCAAAGACGTGTAATTGAAGACGCCGTCCACAGAGAATCTCTTGGCCGACCTCTCCTTTGCATCTGGAAGACAGCAGGAAAACACACACACACACACACACACACACACACACACACACACACACACACACACACACACACACACACACACACACACACACACACACACACACACACACACACACACACATTGGAGATTATCATCACATAGCAGGACCAAACAGAGGGGAATAGACTTGGTAGAGAAAATAATCCTGTTGTTGGAAGTACAAGAACACACAAATGAAATTGCCAAGCACATTAATAAGTTCCCCTTACATGGTTTTGTCTTCTGCAGGGAGTAAAAAAATTAATGATTGATTCCCATATCACAGAGCTGGGATTTAAAATGCATGTTGACGCAATATTTAAGCCCTTCAATTGGGTTTCACATCTACACTTAATTATTAGAAATAAAACAGTTTCATAATGGCAAAAGACCACAGGCATTTAAGTGATTAGTTTTAATATCCAACCATAAACACAACATGCTAAAAATGGTAATGCTAAAACAAATCTAGTCTAGGATTTATCAGATGAAAAACAAGAAAAAGAGAGCTTTATTTTGAAGGTTAAGTAGAAGTGAATTATAAAGTTGACATTAAAAACATTTATGGAAACCTACAGCTATTTGCAGAGTTCCTGCAAGGGCTGGACAATTAACAGAAAACTATCAAAACTGACACGGACAACCCCCTCACTGACTTAATCTGGCTAATGTTGGTTAATAATTCCATTAATATCCTCCCCATTGTGTGCACCCATGAACTCGCCTTTAAAAGAAATACTACATCATGTTGAGTCACACATCTACGCCCTGTCCAACTCATGTTAGTTGTATGCAAAGTTGCACGGATGACATCAGTGCAAATATGGAGCCAGCAAATACTGTAGGTCTCAACCAGAGGAGCTTGAAGGAGCTACTTAAAGACAATGTTGTGTTTGTTGTTTGGCCACAATATGGCTTCAGAGACGATAATATCGAACATATGTTTAAAAAAAAAAAAGTATCTCATAGTTCAGCATATTTACAGCACGGACCTTGTCAGAGAACTTGGCGAGGAGATGGTGTAATAATTCTCAACATACACAACCACAAATCCAGCAGGAAACAAGACGTGGACGGACGTCACATTACAGCCAAGTACAGCATGACACATAGCGGCGCGCTTCAATCACACTAATTAATGACACAAAGGTGGAAAACCAATTGAACATCATCTCTTGACTGAATGTCCTCTCTGTTAATCCCACTCTGTGGTGGTGGCAGCTAGCAGTTACTGTAGCTCCATAGCAACATGTCACATGTTTACCAGTGAGCCATGTCCACCCTCTCCTGTTCTGGCTCTCTCGTTGCTCTGCTCTGTACGGGTACTCAACACCAATCTAAGGCCTGAATATACTCCCAAGTCGATGTGTACACAAGACAGCTGGGGGAACCGTGGACACACAGCAGGTCTGTTTACACTATTTCCTCTGGAATCTGCTCGGAGGACGCATTCCACATATGTGCAGACGTATTCCATAGCTTGTAGTTGGTATATGGACATCCACACAAAACATATGGATAACGCCCTCTGACGGCAAAATCGATATCACATGGCCTCTAGCGTTCCTTCCCTTAGCTCCCTTATCCTGCTGCTCTCCAGCCCTCATCCAATGGATCTCTTTAGCAGTGGACTGGAAGTCAAATTATTTCTTTCACCCTCAAATAGTTATTGTGATGAGGCACAGATTCAATGCTCTGCAGTTGCATCAGCACCAGGTTTTGCTGCTTTCCATTGGGAAAGAGAACTTTAAAGAGCTTTGGATTGATTCTGCAAAGAGTTATTATATGAAGCAATGAGTCTGACCACTGGTCACTTTTCAGTTGGACTTACTGTGTGATAAACTGCTTAAAGTAGCCAATATAAATGGGGAAAAAGGGTCCAGGAATTCATGAAATGTCCCCAAGACCTTGAAGCATTGCGATCCCTAGGGAAACAACAGCTGAACTGGGGTCTATGTGTATCTGGATGGCTGGATGTTATCACAGGATTATCCATCAGCAAGACTAACAATCTTTCAAGGGTCAATAAACCCACGAGATATGTGCAATCAAATATTTGTGCATCCGTTGCTTACATACGTCTTACCCTTGGCAGGTTTTTGACTGTCTCTCTAAATGTTTATCTATTGCCTCCCATTGCAAACATGAAAAAAATGCTCAATAGGCTCCTCAAGCCTCCTCCTCAAGTGCTAGAGGTCACAGACTCCATTTGCTCATGAGATTACTGGCTAGTATATGGAGTCCTCCACGCTAATATTTTCTGCTGTTAAATTGTTTATAGGCTCTTTCCTGAGCAGCGAACTCAAGATTTAGACATTTCTGACGCTGAGAAAACGACACCAGCAGTGCGTTTATCTTAACCCCTCCAGGTGCTGCACTGGACCATCATGTAAAGGGGGCCAGTAAACAGCAATAAACATTTACAACCCACGGCTTAAACTTTTCAGTATGCTCTCAAACAAACGGTTCAGCTAACAGTAAAGGCATTTTGGCAGATGATCAACTTCTCCTTATGGGAGTGAAATCCAGCTGTACAAGCCCAATCTTCTCCAAAATCAAATCTGAGGCCCTCTCCAGATAAACAGGCCTCATTCCGTTTAAAACGCTGTGACATCTGGAGTCAATGAAGAGAGGGCCCTGTCAATAAAATCCTGGGAGGGGGATACAGAAAAAGACTACCTTTTGTCATCTTTAGGAAGACTTTTAGTTTTCCTGTCCTGAATATCCCGTGTGGGGAAGGAAAAGGCTTTTGTCCAAGGTGAATTAAGCCTGTTGAAAATGTTCTAAATGCTCATAAAGAGAACTATGCTCAGTCCCAGCGGACCCCACTGTTGGCAGACAAAGGAGTGCCATCTCCTCTCTCAACAGGGGGACATATCATAGCTTGACTGTCAAGACTCCCCTGAGCTTTTGCCATTCACTACAAGCAAAAACAACCTTTCCTCAGCCTATTAAAACTCTGACATAAATCACAGTGACATCCAAGTAGACATACAATGGAATAACAAGCAGAGGATAGCACACTCATGAAACTTTTACTCGGAGAGCAATCTGGGGCTACTTATTGGGAGTGTGTGAGGGGGGGGGGTTGTGGTTGGAGTACTGAGTAGGAGTTATGGTAACTAGGAAGATTGGATTGAGACGTTGACCTATGGGGAAACATGCAGATGGGGGGGGGGGATGTTATTTTCAAAGCACTCTGAGATGGATTTTTGAGAAGATCAGAAGGTCAAGCTGTAACAAACGTCAAGATGTCAAGATGCAGTGATTTCAAACTGAAAATCAAAGCTTTCGCTCTCTTTTTTCCCCATCTAGGCGAGGTTCTATTTCCAATGCAGCCGATCAGCTGTGTGTCTTGACGTGCTTGCAGCAGAATGCCGGGCATCTGCAGGCCATTTCACAGCCAGGTTCCAGGTCCATTCATCACCAGCCTGTTTAATCAGCTGGCTGTCACCAAGCTGGTCCTCAACCCCTGCTAATGCTCGTCACATCACACCTAGCACCAATAGTGCTGCTTTATTGCCAAACAGAATTAGATAGCACCACAAGTTGGAACTCAAACTGTATGTTTGACCCAATTCTCCGTGGTTATGAAAGCACAGAAGCTAAAAAAAAAAAAAAAAAAAAGGCTACAAAAGAAATTTGGCCAAGGGTCCAAACTAATGTAATACTAACAACATTCAACAGGGAATTTCTTTTCTCCCATGGCACATTATAACCTCTGAGCAATTATTTAGCAATTACTTTAGCTGTCTATTCATTGTAGTGTGCTTCTATTCAATCAGCAGAGGTAAACATAGCAGAGAGCAGCTGCTTCACGATCACAGAAATGTTCCCTTCATAGTGAGAGAATCACTAATTCTGTGCAAACTCACTGAACAGCTACAAACGTCTTGAATTAAAATGGAGATAAAGGAAAGTCTTAACTGGTCTAAAATCTCCAGTTCTGTGTGTATTAGATCTGTTGATTGTTGGAATTGTCTTCCATAGGTAGATGATATTTCTACCTGAATAAACTGTTTCGCTGTGAATATTGACCAACAAACATTGGCTAAAATAGGTGCTCGTCTCCTGGGAGACAATGCTTTTGCATAGCAGGTCAAAAAAAGTGAGAAATAGATGAATGCATAGCCCAATAAAACCACAAATTATTGTCTTTAGACTTAAACTGGATGTAAAGTCTAAATTTGTCATCTTTAAGAGGTGTTGGCAGGTGTTTTTTTTATTACATTCGGAGTGTGCAAGGCTGGCTGTTTCCCTGCATTTCTAATCGTTATGCTAAGCTTATAGCTAGCTGTTGAAAACTGCTTTCTAGTAAAGTAACAGACAAAAGTTACACCAATCTTCTCACATGACTTTTGACAAAAAGCCATTAAGCCTATTTCCCAAAAATACTGCACTGCACAAAGACTTTGAAACAAATATATGCGGCTGTGGTCTCAAAACTCTTCCAATATCCTTGACTTGAATTCTAAAGTACAGTTTACTTTTTCTCTATTAGTGCTGTAAACTCCGAAAACAGCACAGTGACATCAATGAAGATTGACATGGCTTTGAGTTTTCTTTCTTGCATGCACTTCACAGCTGAGTGTGTTCTGTAACTAAGATATCATCGAACAGGGTGCCAGCTTGCAGACACAGTGTCGCTGTGTAATAAAATACACGGCAACACTTTGGCGGGCATCATATTTCAGAGAAAATGGAGGCGGATCAACCTATTTTTCTAAGGATTAATAGCACTCCAAGGGCGGGGCGATTGATTGGCTGCTCAGTCGCATTTGCCTGCCAAGACACTCCTAAAAGCCCAGACTGTAAACATGGCCCAGATTTACGAAAGCAACATGAGCCAAGTCACAAGGCAAGGGGGCAACGGGGACAAAGAGGTTCACTTGCACCCTGGTAGAGAAATCCAAAGGAGAGGAGAGCGTAGCACAGCTGATATTAATCTCATACAGAGTTCTGTTGGTCTTACATGTAAGACAAATTTATCAGAAGAAGAAACAATCCACTTCTGCCCTCTGCTAATCAGAGTGACACAGCAGTCAGCAAAGCTTCAAGAGATGATTTGACTTGACAGCAAAGAAAAACTATTTGTCTGCACAGTTAGAGGACATGGACCTCTGGTGAGGAGGCGAACTGGACAGGAGGAGGAGCTGGGAATGGTTTAACATCTTTTCTTTTTTTAAATTTTAATATGAAGGGTTTGCTCAGTCTTGGGTTGCATGAGGGTATATTTGTAAACGAATGGACAGCGAGGAAAAACTCTACAATACCTGCCACTGACAAATATAAACCACATTTTCCTACAGTCTAAATAAAAAGCTGGCAGCGTTGAATCTGTCTCACAAAGAGTGTGACACCTGCAGTATCTGTAAGGCCAGGCAGTTTGGCTCACACATGTGCTGCTTGTAATCACTGGGAGAGATGACATAGTCATCACGCTGAGAGACGGCTGCACCTTACAGATAATAACCAGAGCCTGACACTGTGCAAGTCCAGTGTTTGCTGTGTGTGAGGATTATGCAGGTAATGTCGCTGCACAGTCACACAGCAAGCTCAGAATCAGGGCAACATCAGAAAAAAAAAAAACATGAAATGAGTGGATTTTCCTTTTTGGAGGTGCCACACAGTTGTTGTAGTATAAATACTGAAAAATGCTTCCCTTTACCCTCTGAAGAAAAAAACAACACATCTGTCACGTGTCTGCATGAAAACACGGCATACCTCTAAAAGCAGAAGAGAACAAGGGGCCGACACAGACATGATGATCTGCTCTGTAATTATTGGCTCTTAGGTGTCATCCTGATGCACTCTGGATTGGCACAGACCCAACCAACACTCAAAGCAGTGGAGCGATGGAGCGCAGTGGTCTATCACAGCTGAAAGCCTATAAAACCCTGGATATTAGCTCAGTGAGACACAGAGAGACACTATGTGCTATCTGAGTGAGTTAGACAGACCGAAACACAGAGAGGGAGACAGATGGTATAAGTTCCTCGCACGCACACACACACACAATTCAAATCAGACGTGCCTGTTCTTGTCATGTGTGGCATGTCTCTTCAACCTCTTCTCTTTCCATCCTCCTCCTGCAGTCTCTCTCTACGGGCGAGAGACAGTAGACGTCTCTGATACACACAGATTCAGCCACCTTACTGAGTGCTTACTTGTGCTCATGTTGAATTGATGCTCAGAACTAAAATAATACTAACAACACTACTACTACTACTGATATTAATAACAACAACAACAACAATAATAATAATAATAATTTATTAATGATGGTCTTTAAATTCGTCATGGGATTCAAATTGCATTCAAATGCAAAAAGGAAATGATGAATTGATGTAATGCAGCATCATTGTGTTTTTGCTGCATCGAAGTTGTAACGTATTTATTAACTTGCTAATGCAAACTCAACATTTCCAACCTGGGGTGACTTTTTGACTACTGAGTGACTATTTGAATGCCCCCTTTTTCCCCCTGTTTGTCTGCAAAATATCTTGAAAAGAAAAAACAGATTTTGAAGAAATTTTGTGTAGGGGCGGTTCTTGGGTCAAGGACCAAGAGTTGATTAGAGAGGTGGATCCGGGTTCTGATGCAGATTGGGGATCACTTTTTTCAATAAAGAGTTTTTTTTTTTTCAAACATTTTCGCAATATCATGAATTGGATGCAGATCTGGAGATTAAGATTTGCATTTGGTGAAGGACAATATATATTGGGTCACATGGCCCCTTCATGGCCCTTGATTCAGAAAAATCCTAGATCTGCCACTGCTAGACCCGCAATTATGGAAAGAAAAACACATTTTTGTTTGTAAGTCATAACCTACTGATTGTAAACACGTGATTCCAAATGCTAGTATTGGGTTTCCAGTGTGAATGAATTAGGTGATATAAGTCAATTTGGCATGAGCAGACGGCAGTAAAGCGACATCATCGTGATAACATCACCATAGCGTGTGCTATGCACAGGATGCAACGACACAACAATTGATGATCTGCCGATACATCTTTGAGACAGAGAGGGTTGTCAGTGGAATTTGTTTTGACATATCCTAAACTATTTTCTGATTGTTCAGGTTTTTGTGATGATGGCGTTGGCGGATGTATTGGCTCTCTGAGTGCTTTCTAGTTATGAAGCCATAAGAGGAAATGCAAGCTGTTTATCACTGAGGTTAGCACTGACAGTTACCAGCTGCTCCTCTGTTGTATTTCTGACAAAGTGGCTGCTCAAGGACTGTTTGCTGCATTAAACCACACTTGCTCTATATTTTGGTAATTTATATTCTTTTGCATGCACTGATTACAACATGATGGCTTGATGAATGACCATCAGTCAAATGGGCTCAGGGAGAAAAATATTTGTGTTGGCACTGCAAATCAAATCCAACTAGATTGCACATTTTTGCAGATAGCATCTGCTGCAGCTCAAATCCCATGAAACACATTCAAACATCTTCTGTTTTTTTCTAGCTTGCACACTTGTCAATTTTTAGGGCACCAGTGGAGCTGTGTGCAGCTTACTAAGTGCACTCACTTTGGACTGATGTGTTGAAGGTCATTAAGTGCTACCACGGCATGCAGACACAACCCTCTACCCTGTGTGTATCTATCTGTGTGTGTGTGTGTGTGTGTGTGTGTGTGTGTGTGTGTGTGTGTGTGTGTGTGTGTGTGACCGTCTCTGCAGAGGCCCTTGATGAAAACTCGAGTCGAAACAGAGTCCGTTGCTCTCCACCCATCCACCACAAAGTAACTGAGGACAATTAGTGGTCAAGCATATTGGATTTACAGTCATTGCTAATGGTTTTTCTTACACACACAAACACAACGCACTTCATTTCCTGTTGCCATGCTGCTATCAGGAGCCCGGTGAGTTCAGGATGTCCACACCTGCTGCATTCGTCCCTGACATGACTTTAAAATGACTCCATCTCTGTGTAAACAGGTGCCATTCATACTGAAGACACTTCCTCTTGAGAATATATGAGTGCTACACCTGCTCGGACAGCAAACTATCAGCTGTTGTTACCGACTGAGTCAAATAAATAAAAAGAGGCCAGTTATCAGACAGACAGATTTCAATAAAATGAGGCGCTTCGACAGAATCCTTCAGCTGAGTCTACACAGTCAGCCGGGCCTCACAGGGATACACACCTCTCTCACGTTTTACACACACCCAGAAGTAAAACCAAGAGGCATGTGGAGTTTATTAACACACTGGAACTGAATCAGGAAAGTTCTGACTTGAAATGAACGATACAGGAGACGACTGCTTTTAACCGTTAAAGTTCTGCCTCAACTCAGATGTAAAACCTCAAGTGTTTCCAGACCACATGTATGAGCACATGGTTATCACCTTAGAGATCATGTGATCGACCTCGTTTATTTGGCTCTCTGCAAGATATCTTGAAAAGCTGTCCATGGATTTTGGATGAAATTTTGGGGGGGTGGAAAAAAAAGTGTAAAAAACAACAACATATAAATTAAATAACTGTTCATAAATCATAATAAGGGTGAAGTTTGAAATAATCGGGATATTAATTTGAAGTCGTATTGGACATTCCTGCATTCTGTTGTTAAAATAATAAAGATGTGTGGTAGTGATATGTTTAAACAGAAATTACATATTTATTAATTTATCATTATTATACATTTTCAAAGAAAGTTTTTCTCGAGTTCAAAACACTGTTAATAAAGGCCAAGCCTATTTTGGAATTGTTACAATGTTCAGTTTTACAACACCGAGTAAATCATAAGAAAATCAGACAGTAAGTTATTACCCACAGATTACTGATATAGTTACACTTTGAGAGGAGTAATTTACACCTTTTCAACCTCTAGAAGTGGTTTGAACAATATTTCAATAAGTCTTGGATGCATTTACGTTGTTTGAGATTTGGTAGTTCTCTCATCTGCCCAGGACACGAGGTGTAAATGTGGCCTCCGTCTCAGACTATCTAACAAGAACAGTGGCATCAAACCTCCCTGTGATAAAAGCAGAACGATCATTCCACACCTCTCTTATGATCAATTTAATGATAACAAAAACAAACTGACAACACTGTGGACACTGAAGTGGGACATAAAATAAAATATCATGTTGTGTGACTTTGATTTGTGACTTGCCCAGAGTGATTTCCAGCCAGAACCGCAGAAAGGGTGTAAATCTTACACACTTCATCACTTCATCAATACTTAGTCCATCCTAAAATGTGTCACAGAAACTGTAAAACTATGACAATCTCTGCTGTTAACACGAATGAGGCAGAACACATTTTGTTTTGAACGAATGTGCACTGCATCCCAGCGAAGACCACCTAATGACTCCACAACCTCACATTCCTCTCTGTCCATCTTAATTACCAGCTACACCATCATTTCCTACTGCTTGCCATTTTCTTCAGATCGAGTGTTCCTGATCAAAATCTGCAGAGACTGAACTTTTCTGTACATTCCCTGGAGCGTGCAAGCGATGAAGCTATTAAAACGTCTGCCACAGACTGAGTTGATGTGCTGTAATTATACTCCATTGTTGCAGCTGCTATGGCGTTATATGCAAGCACTTGTGAGTGCCGTCTCTGCTGGAAGCCACAGAAGACTGCTTTTCTTTCAGGATCGGTAGGCGTGTCCTTGCTGGGTTTTAGGCGGGCATCGGAGCATGTCATGATTATTTGGCTTGACCCCCCCCTCATCTCTCTGCCCTCCTCTGTTTCTGCACTGCAATCTGCACACTGCCAAGGTCACCGGATTAGCATGCATGAGAGAAAGCGCACAATATTCGCTGAGCATAAACCAAATGTAAACGAGAAAGGACAGTGTGCAGACTGACCAAACTCATATGCTTGTTATCTTTGTTTAAAAGGGGAATTTTGATTTGCTTCTTTATTGGCTGCCAGTGTAATTGTATTTGACTGTTTTCATTATTATACATTCTGTGCATTAAATACAAACCTTATATTTTTTACGGTCTCTGGATGCCTACTTGTGATAATTAGGAGAAAAATCACACATTTGATATTTCCTTTTCAAGGGTGGGAAAAAGGGCATGCAATATAGTGCATTCAAAAAGATTATGTTGTATTGAATCCTAAACCTTTCAAGAAAAAAAAAAGCAGATACACACAAAACTGGATGACATTTTTTTTCTAAATAAATAAAATAGACTCAAAATGCTAAACTAAACTACGTTGTTGATAATTATAGGAAGACTTTGATATTTAGGAAGTACAATTTTTTGCCAAGTGAGACATGATATATATAATAATAATATTGATATTTACTTTGCAAAGATATCAAATCATTGTACATACAAGAAACATAGAAGATATATTTATTAGTTGACAAGAAAAAAAGGTGCTGGTAGGCAAACGTTGTTGCAAAAAAGACAGAGATCTGCACACTGTTAAGCTCCCAGAAAGTATCTGCCATTTCCCTGTTTCATGTGTTTATGCTACAATAAGCTAACCACCTGCTGGCTGTAGTTTCCTATTCACAGACAGATCTGACAGTAGTATCAATCATGTTGTATAAATCTGGGCAAGAAAGCCCAAAAAAAGTCATATTCCATATTCCCCAAAACATTTTGAACTGTTGCTTTAAGAAGAACCAGAATCACAGCAAAAACAGGGAGGCACACAATACAGTTCATTTACTAAAGCCAGACTTTAAAAAAAAAAAAGATCAAGTGGTTGCCAAAACCCCTGACCAGCTCATTAATGTAAAGTGTTTGTATTATGTGCAGAACTTGAAATTCTTCTTCTTGTTCCAAGTCAAAGAAAAATAAAAGAAGAAGAAAAATAAATTATCCTCAGTGAACCTCTGGAGAAGCACACCAACATCATGCCTGAAAGGGTTCTGATAACTAACAGTGATCCATGCCGCATGCTTAACAGATGCTTGCTTCTTTGAATCCCATGATTCTTTGTGCCGTCTCTGCACAAGAGCCATAATGGGAAGCAGGCAAGCTCTCCCACTGCAGCGACCGCAAAACCTCTCTCTCTCTTCACTCACTACAGATGAGAGATTAGCCTGCTCATTAAGGGAGAAGGACAGAGCAGGAGGAGTGGGAAGAAGGACAAAAAGAAAAGGGACGCCTTTACAGGAAAAAAAGGCCATGTTGAAGCGAGGCTCCCCTCTTGAGAAAACAGCACGGATCTCCCTTTTCTTACAGTCTACACAAGCCAGAATGGAGGTTTAAAGAAGCTACCTGCTTTAAATGTTTTGCATCAGCGGTGCAGGTCGGACTGAGGATAGTTTATATGTGAAACACTCAGCATGGCAGAGATGCTGCACACCCTGTTTATGCAAAGTCGCAATCAGTGTCAGTGATGTTTATAGAGGATTTTCGACACCATGTTATCAGCTGAGAAACATGTCTTCTTCATTGCTTATGCTGACCAGCTGAAAGAACCTCAATCACTGAAGGCTGGCGCCAAAATACATGAAATTTAGATTATGAATGCTGAGATGAGTAACGCAAAGACACATCAGTAGTTTCCAAAACAGCCAGTTGCTGGGAATAAGCCTTGAGCATTCTAACTTGTTTCTCAAAGAACTAAATGGATTTAATTGGCTGGAGCACGTGAGAGGCTGTTCTTGGGTATAAGCGATGCCAGTTTGAGATGGTACATATGAATTAGAGCGTTACGTCTCACTGAGTTGGCTGAAGAGTGAAGAAAACAAGCATGGGATTGCTGTTTTCAAAGTGAGGAGCTTCAAATTCAGACAGGTAGTGTTTACAGCCAGAGCACCCTTTACATCCATTAAGCCTCTGCTTTGGTTGCTGCTGGATCGGCATATTTGCCTGTGTGTGCAGTGCTGCAAAACAGAAGAACGGATCGGATAAAAATACATAAAGCAGAGAGTTAATTTTAAGAATCAGCTTGTTGGCTAAGTAGAGCTGTCCTTCTCTATCAGCTACAACACAGACTGTAAATAAAATAAAATAAAATCTCAGAGGAGCAGCCAATTTACCCTGTAAGCTGCATCCAAACAGTGACCTTATTTCTCTATTGTCTCATTTGTCACAACTGCCAAAAAGCTTTTAGCAGAACAAATGGTGAATAACGGCACAACGTTTTTACATTATCAATGCTTAATCCACAGTTATAATAGGGAAAGCTGCTGTGTGTATAGTGTGAGGTAATTACATGCAATGAGTCAGGTGCAAAAAAAAAAAAAAAAGGGTCTCCCATTCAAAGCAGATGTAAAGTTTCATTGGACTCTGTCCGACATTTTATGAGGAGATGTGGATAGACGATTCCCCGTTACCTACGGCCCCCTTTGGCAGCGGCAGAACAACAACACACAAAGTGCATTTTGCGCAAAGTAGCATGTAATCTTCTAAAAGCCCATATTGTATTTGTGAGAAGTGGTGTTTATAGTGCACGTTAGAACACGTGCATCTGGGCCTGCAGGCACTTGTGGTTTCTGTCATGTCAATGTCAATATATATTGTTGCAAAGGCTGCTTCACTGCACACTTGTTGCAGCTGTGTTTGCTCTGTATTTCAACTTTAACCTAAATGATGTTATTTTGTATGGAATTGTCAGATTGCGAGGGGCGTGGTGTTGTGGTGGTCAGCACTACTGCACCCTGACCTTTCTTTGTGGAGTTTGCATGTGTTTAAAGTCTCTAAATCAATCAACCCCCTAAATAGCATCCATCATAAGAGCACACATTTGCAAATCAGATGTTGTGAAAACACTGTGCCAACCGTCATAAACCTGCTTTACCAGTAGAGTCCAAATTTTCACAAGATAAGATAAGATAAGATAAGATATCCCTTTATTAGTCCCACAGTGGGGAAATTTACAAGGTCTCCATGCCTGAACATGTACGCCACTGCTGACCCAAAGGCACAAGAAATGTCAGCTCCAGTAGCTCAGAACTATCGAGATAAGACACCGAGGATTTTGGATGCTGTTCTGTGGAGCGATGAAACAAAACTGTAACTTCTCAGGTCTATGGATCAGCGGTATGTCTGGAGGGGGAAGAATGAAGCATATCCTGAAAAGAGCACCCTACATCCAGTGAAGCATGGAGATGACTCAGTGATGCTCTGGGGCTACTTTGCCTCCTCTAGCAGTGGAAACCAGCAGCTTGTTATTAAAGGACTGAATACTTTTGAGACTTAGTAGCTTTTGCTTCTAAATGTATTTACAAAATGTATCCCTCTGATTGCAGCCCCATGCGGACAGCTTCAACATTTGACTAGACGATTGCTGTTTCGGGGAGGAGTACCAACACTAGAACCTTTTGGAAATGCTTACAACAATAATGTTTGTGTCAGGTAATTATTTTGACTTACTGTAATGGAAACTGATGCGTGGTGTGACATCATCCTCGGTGGCCACCACTGATTGGAGGCAGCTCGCCATTAGCAGTGCAGGAGCCAGAAAACGGTGGACAGTCACAGCTAAGGTCCACATGGTTGCCTGATCCTCTTACATAGACAAACACAGATGCACAGTTTGTTTTAAGATTCCTCGGAATGTATCACGATCCTCTTTGACGGTGGAGCTTTATTTTCTCGCTCCCATCTTCCTGCAGGCTGAGGAGGAGTGAACGTGTCCTTGACTTTATTCTTGTACTCCCACTGGTGCTTATACACAGTTAGCACACTCTTAGCACAGAAGAAGAAGAATCCTTTCTGGGGTAGAGGCTGCTTGTTGTCATCTAGACATAGTGCTCGTCAATGGATCAGCACTAAGCTCCAACCAGTAGCCATTTAGTAAAAGCCATTATGGGTCTGTGAAGAGAAGAGAAAAGTTGTTACTTTACGTTGGATCCAAACATGTAAAAAAACAAAACAACAACTTCTGATGCCACACCCAACAACTGCAAAAGCAAAAGAACTGATGCCTTTGGCTGCAGTTCATTCTGGGGGGGGATCCTGTTGGTTTTACTGCATGGAAACAACAAATGAATGAATGAAGGACTTAAGATCTTTATCTTTAACAACAAACAATGGCATCACTTAAAAATCACCTGCCTCATCTCTTTGTCACCGAGACATTTGGTATTCAGCTGTGGCACAGCGATGCCTTCAGTTTCTGCCTTGATGGCAAAAACAAATATTCATGCTTCTACTGTTCGGTCTGTCTCCACACTGTCGAAGAAAAACTCTACTCAACAGATTTCAATTTGCACAGCAGCCCAACTCTGAGAAAAAAAAAAAGAAACGCATGTTAGGCTGTAGACTATATTTATTTAATTCCCTCTATTTAATTATGCTGTCATCAACAATCGGAGAGAGATCGCCAAGGCGATTATATGGCAGTTTGACTTTAACTTTGTGGTCGTGTGAAGACAAAAAATAAACAGCGACTTCCAAGATAACTCTATAATTTGTCTCAAGCAGCCCCGATGAACACATCTGCTCGCTGACATTTATTGGCTAGAAGCGCGAGTGAGCAGATAAGCTGCCTGTTATGTAGATGTATGATTTGATTTTTTTTCTTTTATTCAGAAGGGTATTGGCTTTCTTAGAAAACACATGAAATAGGCACTTCTCCCATCTGTTTAATCACTTTTTGCTCGACAAAAACAGGACATAATCTGTGAGGCTCTCTGATAAGAACATGATGGAAAACAGCACCTTGGTTGTTCTTAAAGTTGGGGGAGGTGGAATCAATCCATAAACAGACACTGACCTTTGGTGGTGGCATGGTGAGGTGGTAACACTCACTTAATCTTGCCACTAGGTGAATACTTGGGTTGTAGATAAATGTGGGATAATTGTTTATACATTTTTATATGGTTTAATGGAAGAATAGTGAGAAAGGGGGGAAGGGATTTATAAGTACATATTTCTTTCTGCTCCTTTTTGAACATTGTTAAGCTTGTTTTGTATGTTCTCCTCTATACGGTTTTTGTTTTCATGTTCGAAATAAATAAATAAAACTAAAAAAAAAAAGAAGCTAACATGCTAAGAGCTCTGTGAGGCTGTACTCCGGGCACAGCAGTAAAATAAATAAATAAATAAAACACTGCCGTAAATATGTTAACATGCATGTGACAGTCCTGAATGGCTGATGTTGAACATAAGTACTTATAATTAGTATTTAACACAAAGTGCATGGGGCTGATGGGACTGCCATTGGTTTGCCAGGCATTTGGTAATAAACCAAAGAAAAATGTTTACCTGCCGATGATGCTAGATGAGATATTAGCGGATAAGAGGGACAGGAATACAAATGCCTACGATTTTTACCAATATCCGGAGAGGAGTACACACACACACCTGAGTCAGTGAATGCACCAAAGCCTGTTCCTATAAGAGAAAAGAACTCACTGCTCCTTATTGCCTGAAAGCACTGGATGTCTCCCCCCGGAGCTCCCACATAAGACGTTTTGAAAGTAAACACTGAGGAGCACATGGCGTCTCTGAGATGAGAGCTTGCGTCACTGCAACAACTCCCAGAAGACCTTGTTCAAATATTTACGGGAGCCAATAAATCCAACAACAGTACGAGACATCTAGGGGTCATTTAGTGGCCCTGGTAGTCTGCTGAGACCATTCCCTGCTGTGGGGATAACATTTGTTAAGTCTGATCAACCTGTATAGACTACAATAGAATGTCTGCCCGCTACCTTCCAGTGCAAAGACTGGACATGGACCAGGTAGCTTACAGACTAATAGACTGGTACTGGGAAAATGAGTGGCTTGCAGACTGAGTGGCATGTTGAGTTCAAGTCTGGCAGCAGTCAGCTGTTCATCTTGCATAATGACTGGGTATAACCGGCATTTTTGTAGGTAGGTGGATAGTCATCTGTCTCATCTTTTGCCCTGACAACACAGATTGCACTCCTTTTAGTGAATGAAACCTTTTTCCTCTTATCTTTTGCATCTGTTCCTGCCCGTCTCACCAGTCTCTGACTGGCTATTGGCTCTCGACCGGTGAAACAGTGCATCTATCTATCACTTCATTCGTTCCTGCAGCTCGACTGAAGCTAGCTGAGTCACTGGAGGTTGAAACATCTATTCGTGATGATCCTGTAACATCCTACAACTTCTCTGCTGGTTTTTTATACCTGCTGAGACTGCAAAAACAAGCATAACAGCCCCGCATGTGTCACACACCCCAGGTCTCCCATGTTCCCGGGGCACATCGTTATGTAACTGCAGAGGTCTTTTAATTTTTAATGGAAAGAGAGAGGCCCTTTTAGGCGGGTTTCCTAGCACTCTAATTAGTAAACTTTCTTTCCTTACCGGAGTAATGCATAAATAAATATAGTTATTATTGGTGTTCTTTCTGCACAGTATGGTCGTCTAGGAAAGAGCTTACATGGTCACTGTAGATAAAAAAAGTGGCAGAGCTAGGTATGAAGTAACTAGTAGCCTAATCAAAGCTGCTAAAAATCCAATAATCTTTCATCCCTTTGGATAATATTATTATTCCCTGTGGCTGCTTGTGTTTGAAGACTCCTTTCTGGTGCCTCCACACTCACAGTCTTCTGAACAACAACAAAAAGTTAGCGAGCTCAGTCATAAGCGAGTTATGTCAATATGAAGGGGGCCCTGCAGCAGACTGGGAAACGTAGAGGATCTGTGGAATTCTAAATACTTGATGACTCAGTGGTGTCATGCCTAAAATGTTTATAGAATTGAGCAGCACCTGAGGAAAATGAGATGGATGTTCCACACTGTAGGGGCAGATATGCTGAGGCTTAGGTAGGCCGTGAAGGGAAGTAGTGTAGTGTCTTAATCCTTTCTGAAGAACAACAAACCGTGGATCTGAAGAAAAATGCATTAAATATTAAGAACTTGATAGAAAGTACTCAACCAAAGAAATGTCTCTTATTTGGAGCAGCTCCTATAGCGCTTACAGCTGCAGCTGAATGGAGCGCTAATCCTGTAACAGTACAGACGACCTGCTACGCTCAGTGCCACAGGACCCATCTGCTCATCTAAGAGAAGGTTCTGCTGCTCCTTGTATCCATGAAAGGTGAATCTGGTGCCATATTGCTTAAGGCAACAGATTCATTAACCTTTCAAACCTCCCCCGAGGCTCCCTATTAATACCTGCATCTGTTGTGAGAGAGAGAGGATGTGACAGACACATTGGACAATACACTCAACCAGGTCGTGGCGAGTTCACTGAACAGCGAACAGCATGAATGCTAACAATTTGGCTAGCTTTGTATAAATTACTGGGCTTGGGATTTTGACAAACAGCTCCCCTGCAAAGTGACTCGTCTCTCATTTATTCTTTGGCGCCGCTTAAGGCACTTGTGAAGACAACCAAAGGGGCCGGCTAGGATCCTCTGATGGGAGCCCAATCACAGAGCTAGACATGAAGCTTAAGCTGCCGTCCAATCCATTAATAGCATCATGAGCACCAACTAAGTCCAAAGTGAAAGCGAACTATAAAAAGATTTGCATTTCATTGTGCAGTTTGACACTTAAGTGTCTGTTTAACTGTTCCAAGACATGTCAACAACACTTTTAATTCCTTTCATATCTTTCCCTGGTCTCGCAATAATGTCAAAGTGCATTTAAAAAAAAAAGCCTGACCCCCCCCCCCCCCCCCCCCCCCCCAAAGAAACATGAGGATTACTATTCTTGAAGATTTATGGAGCCATCATGTTGGGCAGAAAAGACCTCAGTAGGTGACTGTCAAGACAGAGAATCCTTGCTGGGTCTGCCATTATAACTCTCAGTTAAAGCAGTCTTGTGTGTAGAGCATGATGGGTTTAAATCCAACCAGGGGGATGTCAGGGGTAGGTTAAACCTTTTTTCATTAAAAATCAATGGTTGTTCAATGGCTATTCAGTGTGTGTGGGTCAGTCAGTCTGGTTTGGTACTGCTGGAGTTCAATGCTCTGTTAACTTAAGTCTCCCGGTGAAGGCGTATAAAGTTCACAACATACTGTACTTCTAGTTCGTCTCTCTTATTGAGTCATTAAATTGAATCATCCTCGCAACTGCTTGCCTCTTTTTTTTTTTTTTTTGGAATATGAATAACATGGTGTAGATTCTCATTCATCCCGGTCATAGTGATTCATGAATCCTCTTGGATGAGAGGTGAGACATCTTCAAACCCTTAGTAGAAGTCTAGTTGCTTCAGATTCAACCTTCCAGGATCAAATTACATTGAAGATTTTTCCCCCCCCAAATTCCCAAAACTTGCCCTGGTGGGGCATTAACTCCACTCCAGACCCTTACACCAACAGTAAGCCTCTTGCATTTGACGTCAATATCTTTGGCTCTCTATGATTGGATGAGCGACCATGCTGTGCATTCGCAGTGCTTTGAGCGCAGGCAACATGGAGGGAGGTTAAAGATTGTTGCATATACTACTCACACTGTAATGATAAAAAGCTGGTGGAAAAATGTTGAGGTTTCCCTTTAAAATAAATTCCTATACAGCAGGAAATGAAACTACTTTATTTTAAACAGAGACCAACAGAAGTAAAGATATCAATTGTCAATATCAATGCTTTCACTCTGACTCACACACCAACCATTACACACACACACACACACACACACACACACACACACACACACACACACACACACACACACACACACACACACACACACACACACACACACACACACACACACACACACACACACACACACACACACACACAAAGAGAAAATGCTCTTGCATTGTCTGTCCAATATCATTTCTGCCCCGCAGGTAACATGATTTTCTGTTGGCTCCGAAACCAACCGAGGCCTCTGTCAGTACATAACAGAAGAGACTTAAACCCAGGACAAAATGAAAACCTTTATGCACGCTCCAACTTTCAGGTCGATAATGTGGGACAGCTGCACGCTGAAGATTCAGGATCACGACGCCTGAGGGCAAACTTCCTCTGACAGAGATCTGCATTTGAGCAAACGCCACGGAAAAAGATGTGACTGCTAATCAAGAGCCACTGCTTTAAACGTATCCCTCTCCATTTCCTCAATGCAAACGGGTTTCTCTTAATTCACCAAGCAGCTGATCATGTGTAAGTAGCAACATGGTAGCAATCTGGCACTTCTTCAGTCTTTTTTTTTTTTTTTTTTGCCCTAATCTTATTTTGTTTGCCCTCTGTATCTTTCGTCCGCTTTTTTCTTTGCAGAAACTACTTGACAGATTTCAGACTCACTTCGTATTTTCCTGACCTCTTATTTTTGTTAAAATAACCAATTCCTGAATGTAATTCTGAATGTTTTCCGGATGTAATGTAGTGTCATCTACAGTGGGAATTACTTCCTGAACAAAACACCATGTGCCATTAGGAGTTTATTATTTGGCGGTAATAGAAAAGTCTCCACTCTGATCACATTTGTGATGAGAGTGACCATATAAGGGTATTGACTATTTCTGCGTGTATTAATCATTTATATAATCATCTTTCTATTGATGGCAGGCTGTAATGCATCCTATTGTGGTCTGCCTCTGACGCATTCAAATACACAACAATGATGTGTCTCAAACAACAAAATAACTGAACGCTGTAAAGTGAGATGGGATTTTACTCAAGGGACAACAACTAAAGGCATAACAGGTCATAAACCAGTCACTTCCCATGACCCCGAAATGAATGACTCACTGATGGTTCAAACTGCCATCAGGTCAAAATAAATCTGTATCAACATCTCCTTTTACCATAATAAATGCAGTGTTTACTTACTAAACCGGAGAGCACTCAGTAACGACAAGCTCCGCTTCACAAAAGTCCAAATGTACCATTTTCATGACAGACAATATGAAGAATTTGTTTATCTGCTTCGGGATCCAAATCTGAGAGAAAACAGTGAACTTTTACTCTTGAATATTAACGCCATCACTCCATGGTCCATGGGAAGATAACTTTCAAATGTGATTGGGTCAATGGCCAGAAAGATGCGTGGCCTCTGGGTTAACAGGAAATACAAAAATAAAAAGGGACAGAGACCACCTTTTGTTTGTGCTAGATTGTTGAATTTACAGAAGTGAAAATTTTGCTGAAATGCTAAAAACAACTGACAATAAGTTTGGATGTGGTGATAAAAAGATCTTAATAGCAGATCTGCAACAAAGATTGTGTTAATATTAATGCTAATCTTTGCACATCTTGATATGGATAGACTGACTGCAGACAACAGCCAGTCAGTGTGCTGCCTCTCTGCCTCTGCTCTCTGATTCGCTGCCTGTAGCCTGCCTTGTACAGGAGGAAAGGACTACAAGAGCAGATGGAGGTAATGAAACAGGCTTTACTACACTTTACTGGAATCAACCACAACAATGCTCATCATCCACAAGCACAATCAATTTTTCCAAACACCTGTCGAGCGAACGGAGCACAAGCTTGCAGAGAGGTGACGTCTTCTGTCTCTCTGCCCTCTTCCACACAGGTTGTTTTACACCATCCTTTATGCTAAAGTGTTGAAAGTCAGCTCATGTTATCTTCCAGAGCTGAGGAACTTGTTGACAAAAGGGTAACATGACATCAATTATACGGAAGTGGTTTGGAGATTAGGATGGTCTGAGAAATACGCCAGCAGTAAGTGCCAAACAAGACGGGAAACAGAAGAAATATTTTACATCATCTGTTATTATTATTAAGCCGACTTGGTGTATATTGTTTTGTTAAGGAAGATAAAGCTCATGATGTTGTTAATACACTCTTTCATCACCATATATCTTATCAACCAAGCACCGTTTGCACAGTTAAATGTTTACATTCTATTTTCTAATATTAAATTACAATCTAAAGTTTAACTAACGAAGCCTCCAGGCTTCAGTCATTATCAAGATTCTCTTCAAACTGGCAGCTAATCATATATATCGAGATAAAGATCGATACTGATCAGAGATATCGTCCAGCCCTGTTTAAGAGTGGCATGACAATAAGCCGAGTATTTTATTCCTATTCATGATCAAATTAAAATGTGGTAGTAGGAAGGCATCATGATGGGAGTCCCACTTTGATCACTCTGTTACAAAATGCATGCAAAAACAACTTATAAGGAAATCCCTTTACAGCATTTAAAGATTGCTATTCCACTAAAAACTCATTGGAAAAAAGATCATGATAATATCCTTTTGTTCTGTGGGTTGGAGGCTCCACACACTTGATGACCCATTTAACTAATAGAGTGCACTGACCAATCAGGAAATCCTCACCGTGAGAGCCAAACTTTTTGCTTGTGGTGGGAACATCACAAAAAGAAAAAAAGAAAAAAGAAAAGATCCAGATTTCCATCTCCTTAGAACCCTGCGGTTTGACGCACTGCGATTAAATTATTGTCCACCAAAGACAGTTAAGGGGAAAAAAAGAAGAGAAATTTCATTTATTATTTTCCTTCAATTCTGGTCTCTTTGTGACTTTCTAGCCAAGTTGTTTAAGGTACACTTGTTGCCGTCAAAGCTGCAAATCGTCATAACACAGGACAACGTCGAATTCATCTGTTGGGCTTATGATGGTGACGATGATGTCAGTCAACATCGGCGTTACACATTAGAGGGTTTTGTGAGGTCTGGACCAAGCTGTGTTAGCATCACAGTTCATCTGCTAATTACATCAAAAACAAAGATTTGGCTATCCATAGGCCATCCATCCATGATTTAAACTTCCCTGGAGTTAAACCCAGGTGAGAACTCATGTCTTTAGTCGATTTGACAAGCAGGGCAATAGGATTTAAAAGCGTATCAGATGACGATATTCAGTTTCTGGCCCCTGCTCATCAGACCTGTCCTGCAATCACTTAAGTGCGTTCAGGTACAAACATCGGTGCTGGCAGTGCCGAGGACGCGTCCACAGAACTGCGAACATGACTCAGTTTGTGTGAATTCGCCGCCTCAAGACTGTCGGCTGTTTACTCTCAGCAAACACGTCGACTTCAAAAAGAATGCACTGCAGCACTTCTGCTTTGTTTACCGTCAGTGACTCTGTGTGCGAGCAGTTGCTTGCCATAAAGGAAGTAATAAGTCAATGGAGTTGTCCCTCGGGGCAACAATTCCACTTAAGATAGATGAAACACGGGGCAGATAAGGTATGTCATATAACAGTTAATCATATAAGAAGAGCTGAGAAATAACTAGAAATGATCAGCAGGACTGTTGATATCATGATTAATTGATTTATAATGAAAATGAGACTGATGACAAAATGATGATGACCTATTTTTAACAGGGACAGTAGAGTTGTTGGTTTTTTTTGGGGGGGGGGTGTCTTTTGTTTCACTTGAAAAAAGATGAATAAAAAAGTCTTTGGACTCTTCTCTGGAAAGGTGTAGACACTAAATATACACAATACTTTATTCATGGCTGCTACTAATTCTGGAAAACATGCTAAATACTAGTCAGATACACCAGGCAGATATTCAGTCCATCCCGAGTGAGAATACATGTTGAAGTTGTTTGCTGTTGCAACAAAATAATATTACCCTATCTTGTAATTTTTCATGTACATTAAATGCTGAATTCAAAATAATAACTCCGGCCATATCGCTCCTGGTAAAATATATGATAGTGTTATCAGTGGATTGACATGGAGAGACATTCCAGGCATGCAGAAAGTCTGTTTTCCATTACAAAGTCAGAATTTATCCTTCTCTCTACATTTCTTTCAAAACAAGAGAGGGGAAAATGGGGAAGACATTAAGCTCTCTCTGGAGAGGAGCATGTTACATAATATATTTCCATGCAAGGACAGGCACCTCAGCTGAGGCCTCATCCAAGTTGATGCAGAGGACACTTCTGACAAACTCACACACTATGTCAGATGGACACAGTGAAGTCACAAGTAATTAACCATAATAAAACCAAAGGGTTTAACATTTGTCAGCCAACCCCGTTGTGTCGCCTGCTCCCAAACAACAGCAGGATCTGTCCCCTTAACTTTATTATGGGAGCCTGAACATGTGTTTCTATAGCAGCTATAGGATCAAGTTTATAGTCGACATTCTGGTCCCCTAAACAATAAAGTGTTCTGTCTCAGGCCTACTCTGACATGATTAAACTATGACATATTGCACTAATCTTTTTAAAAGGCAACCAAATACAGAGCAGAAATGCTATAAAGGCCCAGCAGAAAACGTATTTCAGAAAAATCTCATACACTGTAAATTTGCACTATATGCCAATTAAGGTACGGTGCAATTTAGTGGTTGAGCAGTGATGAGTATGGACTTGCAGCTACAGACTGTGTGAGAACACTGAGGACCAGGCATGTCAGCAGTCTGATACGAATGGGTCAAAAGCAAGTGGAACACATGTTCTTAGTATCAAAAGCAGATTTGTTTGCGAGAGTAATGCCAGACTGCACGAACAGCAAGCAACCGGGGAGAGAGAGAAGAGTCAAATCAGGTAAATGAACATCAGGCTCATCTGCATGGACCCCAGAGGGACACCACCTGCATTCAGAGCCCTCCTTTGGTCCAACATGTAAACGCCTGCAGGGCCTGGCCAGCGTTTCCGCAGGACGCTGAGGATTGCGCTGCATATGAATGGCTTTGCAAATGGCAGACAAAGACAGGGACAGGGCTGCAGCCAGGTTCGAGTGAATTCAAATGTGAATTAGCATTAAACTTCATCTCCCATGTGCAAAGACAAAGTGTGACTTTTCACAGTTTAGGTTGCAATATGGTAATTTTTGCAGATTCCTCAAACTGGAGATCCTCCCCTGCAGGAGGAAAACCTCACAGATAATAAAACCTGCATGGGTTTTTTTTTTTTTACACATTGCTCTTTTTGTTTTGGATGGACTACAAACTACAAACCCTTTTGAACTTGTCTGCAATACTTCATCTCTTATGAACAGGCACCGAGGCTGGCTTCATGCCATCCCATCCTGGGTGAATTTTCTCAGTACTGCACACCGACTGCACAGGGACCCCTTCAGCTTTCCCCCCCCCCGAGCACTTTAAGTCCCTCTGGACAGCATATCACCAACTTTTAGGGGGTTAAAGAGTCTCCCCTCCCGGTTTCCACTTCCCCTCCAGCTCTTTTACACACAACCTCTCCACATGCTGACCATTCCTCTGAAGTTGTTACAGCGGGTGGAGTGTTGGGTGGAGTCTGCCTGTTTGTTTTGAATGTGTGTGTGTGATTGTGTGGGAGGGGGCCTGCGTGTGCACACATGATGCTCCATCGAAAAGGTTTCTGCAGAACTGTTGATGGTAGGAGAGCCAGAGAGAGTTATTAGAGTTACTCATAGAGTACGGCACACTGGTAAGCAGAGCAGAAGAGCTGGAGAGGCCTAAGGGGGGGGAGACCGCTCCACCGGTCATTTATAGTCAGATTCCTACCAAGCATATCAGCACCATCTAAACACTGAGCGAGGCTTAGGCTCTCACACACAGCACAGCCTCCAGATTTGGTCCATCAGTTCAGGATAAAGCACAAATTACTTTGGGATGCTTTGTTGACGACAAAAAAGGATCCACAGTGTTAAGAGGCGTGACATACGACGCAACAGCGAACATAAAAGCTGATAGATCTCACTATCTCCCTCTCTCCCTAAATCCCCCGGGGTAGGACGCACACCTGAGCAAATGACTACAACGTCACACAACGCCGGGGCACTTCATTCATTCATTCATTCATACAGACACAGTCACAGAGGTGGAACAAACAGACACCCCACTGACGTCGGGGCGGAATAAAGGCGGAACAGGCCCGAAGTGAAAACACTGTCTGAATGGGGGGGGGGGGGGGGGGGGGGCTTGTGTTTATTTCAGAGATATGCAGAGTGATATAGGGATTATATCAACACATCCTGCAAACTGCCAGCAGTGATGAGAAGAGACGGCTGTTTGTGTAAAGCTGGATGAGATGCGTTCCAAAAAAAATGCTGGTTCAGCAGACGTGTATGATCAGCCAGGGCTCAGGCAGCAGCCGTTTTTACACAGACACTGTACATTAGTGGCTCAACGAACACCCGTCTCTACGCCGCCTTTGTTTGTTTACACTGAGCAAAACATCTGCAGCATGATGCGGCTCCAGAGTGTGATTTTAGATAGCATGTCGGAATTCTGCAAGTCTCCTTTTATGCAACGAAATAACAAGACATTTACCTTCCCTGTATCATGGTGGGACCTGACACTGTCTCAATTTAAAGATATTTTTTCCAATTGATTTTCGTCTTCTCTGTGTTAGCTGCAAACTGCTACTAGCCGCTTTATAATAACACATTGTCAAAGGGTCACACCCCTGTCCTAATGCCTCTCCAGCTCACCCATTTATACAGACATCAATTTGGCAATGTTACAACCTCCGCTGCCAGATCAGAGGCAAAACAACAATAACGTTCCATCACACCTTTGTAACATACAGAGGAGTGAAGTGCAATAAAACCGCATCAGTCCCGTCATGACCAGGCTGTGTAAAAGGGGCTTGAGTCCAGCCATATAAGAATGCCACATGTGAGAACTTGGTGTGAATAACCCAACATGTGAAATGAAAACAGACAAGGTTTTTTTTTGGGACACAATGCCTCGTTCACACCTGACATTATTTTATTTTCACAGGTCCACTTTTAGTTCACCTGTAAAAATGGTAATTCACATGTGAAGAAGCAAATTTCACTTGATATCATGTGCCATGATTTGTTTCCACATGCAGTCATTCTAATCTAGGAATGAAAAAAAAAAGCAAATGACTTATATAATTCACATGTGAAAATGGAAATTACACATGTGGAACAATTTATTTATATGTAAAAAAAAAGAAAGAAAAGAAAAGAAAAGCGAATCACTTGTTAAAATCTCCAGTTCACATGTGAAAACATTCAAGTCACGCATGAAATTGTGATTTTCTCATGTGAAAAAGGGCAAATTTCACAAGTGACTTTTTGCAAGGGCGGTGAAAATAAATAACAGCCACTAACATCACTGTTAATCCATATTTCTTAAGAGCTAAAAGCAAACAGCAGCTTTTTACCCACATGTGTAGATAGAAAGCAGAGGTGCTTCCCTCCACACCTACATATATAGATCTAGTTGTTGCTTTTACAAACAATGCTGCAATTAGTATTAATTCAGATTTATAAATGATAACTTTGGGGATTCCTCAGGCGCGAACCCTCAAACTGCGCATGACACCCTCCACAAGCAGATCAGCCTGCCTGCTGGAAATGAAACTGATGTGAGCAAAGCCACAAAATGCAGGAATAAATCGTAAAACTGGTTTAGTAGCACCAGGCAAACAACACCGATGTAAGGAATTTCTCAGGAAACCTTCATTTACACTTCAAATATCCCACCTTGAGGCAGACTGAAGAAATCCTCTCTTTCTCCTCCTCATAAGAAACATAAACCTACTGGATTTGTTGTGTGTTTAACCTGAAATCGACAAAAAAAAAGATCTTACCGACCACGGTCTGCAACGCAGATTTAAAAAAAAAAAACCCTCAGACGCAGCTCAGGTTTCCACGGCTGTGGGGAAAAGTGTCGGAAACTGACCGAAATGCTGGTTAAATCCACAAAGAGCGCTTGTGCTCGTGAGTGTTAAAAGTCCGTCAGTGTTTCCGTGAGATCCATCCTCCGTGAGTGTGAAGACGAGCCTCCTGCGCTACAAACTGAAGGTTGGTCGCTTCACGCTCGTAAACGTCCGCTCCTCCCACAGCACGCTGTCTGCCTGCAGACAGACTGGGTGTCAAGATCCTGCAACAGCCTGCCGGTGATCCTGCACCTTTGTTTGTTTGGTCGTTTGACCGCAAGATATATATCAGAAGGTTGTCAACAGATTCTCATTAAATAGTGTGTATTCGTGGATCTTGGGTAAAGGAGGAGTTTTTTTTCTCGTTTTTTTTCTTCTAAATTTTGGGGCGGATCCGGATTTAGACGCAGATTCTGGACCACTTTTTTTTCCACTTTCCTCAACATTGTAAAATAGGGGACTTTTTTTTTTTTTAAAGATATTGTCAGGATTCAAATGGATTTCATAGATCCGTGAAAGTTAAGAAGTTCTAGATGAACAATAGATCCAGATCCTCCATTATGGAAAATCATAGGTTTGTTGATAACTCATTTAAATGATAATAAACACATGATTCCAAATGCTAGGAACAGATTTCTAGAGTCAAGGAATTAATTAAAGCAACGTCATCATGGTGACATCACCAACATGTATCTTATGCCCTGGGTGCAATGATGAAGAACAACCAATGAAATCTTCATGGTGATACAAAAACCTATTGTGCTGACAGAAATTGCTTAAAGGGATCTTACGTGAGAAATTACGTGTTCAGGTTTTAGTCTCACTCCTTTTGGCAGAGGTAAAGTCTCCCCAAAAGAAATCCAATGCTGCAAAGTAACTAGGCCTAAGAGTACTAAGAGTATTCACACAAGTACTGTACTTACAGAGGTCTTCAGTTTTAAGGTTTTACTTTATACTTATATTTCACTGCTATTCAGAGGCAAATTGTGTGGCCTACTTTTTACTCTACTACATTCATTTGGCAAATTCGGTTGCAAGTTATTTTACAAAGTTTAGTTTAATGTAACCAATGGAGAAATTATGATGTAATATTCCACAAGTAGATTAAGATAATCCCAAGGGGAAATTCACAAGATATCATAAAATAGGCTATAGTTAAACCATCTCTACAAGCTTCAACTTTAAAGTGATGAACACATTAATGCATCAATAATTATAATCCAACAATATAATATGTATTATTCTGAGATAACAGAGTACTTCTACACTATTACTCTTACAGTATACTCATGTTCAAAATCTGAGTAGCTTCCTCCACCTCTGAAGAAATCACTCCCTAAAGTGGAAACAGATGATAACTTAAAGCATAACTCTTCAAATGCTGATTGCCAACTCAACCAAAGCAGGACAATGTCACATAAGTTTCAAATTAAATGTCGCCTCTAACTTTTCTCTCTCTGTTAGAGGGAAAAAAACTAAAGTTGCCAATAAGTATTAAAAAAAAGATTTCATACACCAAATGCATACATACATATAACTCAATGTAACAATTTTTATTTGTTGTAAAGACCTGCAAATATTTATGCAAAGATTGTGAGTATACAAAAATTAAAATTCAGATTTTTGTCACTACTCTTGAAAGAGTGCCCCCAATTGCTGTTTGTGTACAGAGGTTTATATTTTCCACGACAATAAAAACTATGCAAAGGTTGGCTAAAAAAGCAAAAAGTTTAAAAGTTATGCATACACATAATTTGTGCAGATGTACAGTAAGTTGTTAACTATGTAGGAGTATTCGACACTAGGAGTAGGCCTTGTGGACTGATTAAAACACAATCTGAAGAATACTGTCTATCAAATGGTTTGCAGTATAAGAGGAGAAGCTCAGTCTCTCAGAGTCTGACAGCGACATATTTCTTAGCTGAGAGAAAGTTTTCCAGCTCTCTTGTCGTGGGTGTTAGAGTTCCTCTCTCTGTCTTTTCAGGGCTACCCTGCAGCCATCAAACAGTGAATGGCAAATGAGAGCGTCTACCACAAAGAGAATTACAGGAGATTATGTGCAAAAGCAAAGACTTGAACACAACCAGACTCAGCTATTTGTGTAATCTTCTTTTTGACGCTAAGAACTGTGGAGTCTACACATAGTTTTCCTTTAAAAGCTCAAAATATCAGTGTGGCTGCTACTTCTGCACGGCTCTGGACATCTAATCAAGTTTATCATGATCTTTCCTTGACAAGAAAGGACACAAATCATGCAACACAAAACTGCTCTTCACACCCGCAGAGGAGAAGATTACTAATTAGTTTCCAGCTCCTAGCTATCAGTGATGTTTGACAATGTGAGAATTTCTCAGAACATTCAATTGTTAACACCATGAAAAGTGATGACAGTAACCAAGGCAGGCATAGACTCCTAGAGGCAGGAGCGCCCGGTCTGATGCGTCCCTGACTCTTCTAGAAATTTTGCCACTCTCGGGATTTGTCACAGATAAAGGCCAACAACCCCCTGGAATGGAAAAATAAGTGGCAGGTTGGGAAAAAGAAAAGTCTCTTTGTCTCTCTCTGTTCCTGCCGCTTTAAAAGGTCTCTCTCTCTATTGTGATTTCTGATAGACAGATGCCAAATCAAAGTTGTTCTCCTTTATCTGCTGGGCCCTCAGTAATCCCTTAAATTCAATCAAGGATTACTTCGGAGAAGATTAAAATCACACAGTTTATGCAGAAGCCAGGCCTCGAAAAAATGTGCAGATATTTGAAATTACTTTTCTATTTATTCTGTGATATGGTGCAATAATGAATTAATCCATGGAGCTATGAATCCCCTGAAACTGAGATCGGCTTCTCCAAAAGAAATTCATTCAAACATTATGAGTACAAATTAGCCTCTTTCTCACACAGGAAAAAAAGGAAAGGGAAAATCATGTCAAGCAGTTCTCAGACATTTACAGGCCCAAACTGAAGTTGCAATAACAAGATGCAGCTTTGGATGAAGCGCTTTGCTAACAATTAAGTGGCATACTGGTAATAAAGATATGTGATTTATGTGGAGCTTACAATAAAATTCCAAATTTATCTAAATGTTTTTAAATCATCAATTAACTCAGTTTTAAAGTGCTGAGGGTTGCATTTCACAAAAGCTCAGTTGTTGACACACAATATGTTTAATCTCCCGCTGCCCTTAAATAATATCCCTTTGTCGTGGCACGCGAACACACTGGGGAGCATATAGAAGCTATTCATATTAAGGTCATGACCACGCCTGGAGCTGCAATCGGGGTTAAGCTTATGACAGACTCTTTCAGAAATACACAACAACAGATTTGGACACTAAATTCATTGTCAATTTACCCAGTTAACAATCTCTAAGTAGTAACAGCTCACATTAGAGATGATCTCACATCACACTGCTGGGTTTATTTGTCCTTAAATAAACAGGATGATGCTTATTTTAAATGTTTGTCACCTCATATTGCGTATATGGATAAGTGTTATTTACACTTATCCATATACGCAATATGAGGTGCGTATATGGATAATATGAGGTCCATATAAAGTCATTTTTAGCCAATGCTAAAAGCTTGGGATGGCAAAAAACATGGTGGTCAGTCAGTCCACCACCACTCCAGACTGAAATGAACAGCTATTGCCCAATACTATGGTTTATGATCAAATACCAGCAAAACTAATGGCATTCTTATCAGTCAATGCTGATAATCAATCAAATGTTAGAATGCTAAGCTAAGATAATGGTGACAGTAAACATTATGCCTGGTAAACATTAGCATTTTAGTGCAGCTGTGCACCAGTCCATCCTCACAGAGCTGCTGGCTGTTAGAGGGGATGAAGACAAGAGTTTTTGACACGCAACAAGACTCATTCATGATTCCTTGAGTACAAGGTGTGAACAATACGCTCCACCCTGCATGAACTAAGAGCCGTCTGTTGCAGGTACCTCCTGCAGAGCAAACAGGACCGTGATTCATCCCCATGCCCTCACCTTGTCCTGCACAGACAATACCCACAATGACCTCACATCTCACTCACCCTCTCTCCCTGAGCAACAGGCCTTCTCTCCTCACTCTGATGATTCATGACTATTCAATTGAAACAATGCACTAGTCTGAAAGAGTCCAATTTTCTTCCTCTTTAAATGATCCTGTTGCTGTTTGGACCTTGGCTCTCTTGGCCATGACAGAATTTTATCCACACATTTGAGTCTCCAAGTAAAAGACTGTTTCTTGAACAAGGCTGAATTTTAACAAGGCTGAATTTAGACATGCCGATTCTTTGAGCTAAATGCTAATAATGGGAATCCAACATGTTCACAATAACGATGGTAACATGTTGATGTTAAAGTGTACTGTCTACAATGTTCATTAACTTAGTTCAGCATGCTAGCACTTTATCAGCAACACAAAACAAACACTGTATCCCAAATACATACTCCATACTGATTCTAAGCAGATTTCTAGTCTCAAAAATTAAACTGTAGGCAGACAGTATGCAGACAGTCAATTTCTGAATCTGCTGTTGATGCACACTATATTCCCACAATGCATTTTAATAGAGGAGATGCTTACAGGTCAAAAAATTTAAATTAATCGTGGGTGGTGGTAAAACAGCTACGCAAAATCCCTTGGAAAACATAAAAATAAGTATTAAATCTGTAGAAACAAATTATAATGTAAAGTTTTATTTGAAACCAATCTCCAAGGTTGCAAGTTGACTGACATCCAACATCACACATGGGCAAATTTTGCATTTTGTTATACAATAAAAGCTACGAAAACAATATGCTATGATGAGCAGCATGCACACTGTGTAAAATCAGCATGTAGTATGATTTTGGGTCATGTTTAAAGCACAGCGGAGCTTGATGGGAATTCCATTAGGTTGTATTGTGTTGGTCAAATTGAAATTTTGACCCAACAATGATGCTGGATTAAAAAGGCACAGATCAAAAATGTTGTTAGAATTTATCCTAAAACGGACATTAATGTCTGTACCAAAATCTCATGACAGTCAATCCGATAATTGCAGAGATATTTCAGTGTGGATCAAAGTGTTGGTCTGGGTGACAATCCTCAGGTCTCAATTTACATGAGACTTTCTATTAACACACTGTGATCAGTGGATTTTATAGAATGGCATGTTGCTTATTGGGGACAAGACAGAAATCTCAGAGCCTAATACCTGAAAATCTGAGCACATAAAAACAAAACAGTCCGCATCATTCATTACGACTAGAGATCAGTGAGAGAATCAGCTTTATTTTTTGTAATTTGGATGAATTTAAACACCATGGTAACCATCAGTATGATGGAACACCCAGAGAAAAAAGAGAGAAAGAGAGTAAATCACTCTATTACCACAGATGGCAGCTCATGTCCATATCAAAGACATGAGAGGTGCTCCCCCTCTTTTTTTAACACCTTTACCCTTTCCTGGTGGCCTCATCTCTCTCTCTCTCTCTCTCTCTCTCTCTGATGCACACACATTAGGTCTGTTTTTATAGTGACAGAATAAATAATTAAACAGGAAACGTAAATTACTGCACGGTGTACACTGTGTGAAGAGTGAATAAATTAAAGTACAAATGAAAAGATCTGAATTTACCCTCAAGAGTCATACAGGCTTTATTTCATGTTGTAACCAGTTTTTATTTTTTAGGAAATTTCTTTCCCGTTGCCTGCTTGGTAAAACAAAAAACATAAAATAAAATAAAAATATCTGATCTGAGGATGTGATGGGAAGGGAGAGTCCAGATAGCCTATCTTCTTGAGTAGCTTCATAGCATTTCTGTACTTCGCACCAGTAACGTGGCTGGAAAAAGAGGAGGGAGTAACAGTGCTGAAACGATGTTTGTATTAACGAACGTGATTGGACGGGGGTGTGGGCAGCTAGTAGCCGTTAGCAGCTAAATCGAAGAAGGAGAAAATTAAATGAAAATGTCTTCAATGTGGGGAAACAACACAAGTACCAGGTGCTCCTTACCCTCCGAACAGAGGATGACATCAACAGCCATGTAACAGGAAAGGTAAAGGAATACTGCAGCTATGATCCATGGGTAATTCCCTCCCCATGCCCTCTCGTACCTGCAGAAATGTTTATGCTTTTTGGCTATAGATGTTCACCAGGTTCTTAATGATGGATGGTTTTATTTCTCTTGGTAAATGTTTTAATACAATAATGTCAAAGCTATGTGTTGCCGTCATGAGTCGTTGTTTATCAATTCAAATAAACAAAAACAGCCATATCGCATGTATGCTATAGAATTTGTCATTTTCAAGGTTATATCCCAAAGTCCCTTTTCTATAGAGGCCGACCAGAGCCTGTGGGCGACCCCAAAAGAGTGTTTCACAACAATCAGTATTTAATGTTTTAGTAGGCCATAGCTAATCAAAATTCAGGTTTAGTCCAATTTACAGGACAAACACGATTTGGAACAACAGCTCACGAATCAGGACTATCCTGAATTTTTCATGAACGTCTGGTCATCTTACTGAACAATGTGGAAGTCACTTCATCTTTGAACCAATATCTGCTCTATGACAGCATCTCAGGGGAATGAAGGGTTTCCATATGTCGCTGAAGGAAGTTATGAGATTAATGCAAATCATTGTGGTCAGGTTAACCACTGAGTGAATACGTTAGTGCTTGTGTTTGCTCAGTTCATAGATTTTCTTTGTCTGGCTCGTTCTTGGTGGTTTTGAAGCTTGGAGGCTGTGGTTGCAGCAGCAGGAGGGCATAGGTGAAGGTCCTGCACAGCTGCACAGCGGGAGGGGGGGGAGGGCTGTGGAAGAAAGCCTCCAGGCACTGAGAATGAATTAATGAGTTTGTGATTTTCTTTTTTAATGAATTTTTCAGCACATAGTGTTTTATTAATCTTGTGATAAAATGCAAGAAATTGTCTGTTTTTTCAAGGTTTAATGGCAGGTTTATCCATTATGTGTTTTATGATCCTTTGCTGAAATTAAATCAGAACTCGGAGCTGTTCCGCCGTCAGTAACGCTCTGTAGAGGTTTGTGGAATGTTGCAATAAACAACTCAACGGATACAAAATGAAATTTCCATCAGCTGCTGGGAAAACAATGCAATATATGAGCAAACCGTTTAAGCACGTATTTAGGCATTTTAGAAGTGAAAATAGCTCAAATGCAGTCACAGAAAAAACTATTTGAATGTTAAATAAGGATTATATATGTTTGTTTTTTTTACTCTGAACCTTCTGTTCTGTGTTAAGCCTCTGTTAAAGCACTGTACAGTACCAGCTACACTAATTCTCTTAGCTATGTAACCATTTGAGGCACACTCTTTGGTTTTAAATATGGTTTACATTGACATGTTGGGTTGTTTTTTTTAATTCAAAATCTTCAGCTAATTAGGTAATATGTGTGCCATTAGTGGACAACTGGGTGAAAGATTACCTCAGTGTTTTTATGAGGAAGAACAAGAGCAGCTGTCTGTCTGGTTTTTCCATTAGTCAGAACCACTCTGTCACTATTATTAGCAATAGTTGTTGTGTCTCTGGTTAAAGTCAAAATCTTTGATTAAACAAAGAAAATAGCAGCTAACAGTGCTCCCATAGAATCCTGTCTATAAACCAGTACACACACGAACACACAGTCAGTGAAGTTCTCAACAGGCTGAGAGGTGTGTGAATCACTTTCCGTGCTGGATTCAAGCTCCAAATCGGTTACACAGTCGGCAGAGTTGATGAAATATGGATCGAATTCACCTTTTCACCTTTCCTATTTACTTTCAATGTTCCTACCTCAAGTACAAAAATTCATACTCCCTCCAGTTGATTGGCTTGACGTCAGCAGAACCAGTGAAGGGAAGATACTGAATTAACAGGTTCAGTCAGCATGAAATTATAGCAGATCTAAACGTATCAACAGCACAAGTTCTGCATCTTAAATCTCACCTCACAGGAAGCTCCAAAGTCACATATACAAGACAAGGTATCCCCATGACCGGAGGATGAAAATAACAGGCAAACAGTTTCAGGGAGAATATTAACATATATATTGTCAGCCAGGTTTATAAGTGCAGCATTTAAGTGCAGTAATAGCTCCTGGTCTGACTTTTATCGGATTTTACCACAATGGACTGTAATGGGATTCAAGCAGTAATAAACTATCTGAGTATGACCACAAACTAACCTTATAAGGACCCCTAAGTAATGCTTAAACAGCCACTGGTAACAAACTAAGCCCTGCATTTCCTCATTTCCTGTTGGTTTATTAGTTTTCTGTTGGACCCCCATCCTAATTACTTTCCATTTATGCCTACAGAGAGTATGTCAGAGTTAAACAGCCTCGAGGAAGAAACCGTTTCATGTGCTAATCATCGATTAAAAACTCCACAAACATATTTGCACACACACTGTTCCATCAGGGACGCTGGATAATTTGAACAAAGCCAGCTGACTTCCAGCATATCTTTGAAATTTCTTCCTTTCTAAGTGGAAATAGTTGCTATCACTGATAATAATTAGCCAGTTGAAGAGCATAGCAAAGATGTTACTTGGTTAATTAGAAAAGGGCATGCAAATTAGCTTAGCTTAGCTTGGAAAATGCATTGTTTGGGTTGCTTCCAGTGAGCTGGTGATGGACTACACTTAACTAGATTTACTAAATATATGTTGAACTGCGGATTCCACAAATGCACAAATCAACTCAACAGGACGGAGATCCAATTCTAGGCATTTGTATTGAAATAGAAAAGCAGTGAATCATGTATGATGAAGACATGGGGGAAAAAAACAAACATCTGGATGAATTAGTTATGAGAGTGTCCACATGTGAAGTAGACCAACCGTTATAAAATATTAACATTTCAACACACTGGATATAAAAGGTTAGGTTGCAGTGAATTTGCTTCAGAAAATGCAATGTGGTCAATGTGAGCCCAGAAACAAAAATGCAGCAGTGACTTCATGCCTCAGTTCCGTTATCATTAATGTGTCATTTAGCAGTCAAAAGATGAGGCAATAATAGAATTACTTTTCCAATTAGACTCAATGTCATTGAGCCTTACACTGAAAGAGCCCAGTGAACATAATGGGGTAGGAGAAGATGGACAGAGCACTGGGAAGTGTCCAAATGTCATAGGCACATGAGTTCACACCACATGAACACACCCTGTTTTGTCAGTGACACAAGGGGATCAGTCTATATGCAGATAATGAATCTGTCAGGGACATATTGTATCCATCCTCCCTGTCCAGTGGGAAGTAGTCAGAACCAACTAAGCCATCACAAACTGAACGCTGTAGCAGCGTTGGTTTACATTCATGTGATTCAGCCTCCAATAATCTTTCTTCCCTGTGTTATCTTAAAGCAAGGTGACTGGCATTTCCCAAAGAGGAAATCAGATAACACGCAACACCCTGGAGCATATTAAGGCTTCATAATTCAGGCTCCTCTTGCATGCATACAGATCATCTCACTGAAAGCACACACGTGCACCTCACCACGGCTTCCATCACCTTAGGACACAGACAAACAATAAACCCAGACCCTGACTGAAGGCAATCTATTGCCACGACACCCAGCGCCTAAATGACCGGTATCTGTAGTAAGAGACCTCACACCACCTTCAAAGCACAAACTCAGCTGTCAGCCTCTCCTCCCGCAGGGCTGCAGTGGCACTAACGCCTCCCGCTGTTTGTCCGTCACTCTCTACAGGAAAAAAACAACATCCTTTATGCCTTTTGTCTTACTGTAAACCACAACTGCCTGTTGTCATAAGAGAAAGGAGGGACTCACCGTGTGGAAGACAGGAGCCTATAGGGGGGGGAAGCGGGCAGAGGCTGCAGTGGTGGAGGAATCCCCCTGGTAGTGTATGTGTAAGAGTGTGTGAGACGGAGCGTGGAAGTGTGCACGTGTGTGTGAGTGCATATGTGTGTGAGTGTGTGCGTGCGAGTGTGTGTGAGCGAGGAGTCAGAGCTGATCCAGCAGATGCAGGCGAGAGCCACCAATAGAATGAGGCGAAGGAGAAGGAGGGTGAGAGGAGTGTGTGAGAGACCGAAGGAGGGAGAGACAGCAGAGGAGGGGTCTGATAGCATTACATCATGGACTATGGAACGGTAGGTTTGCAGGGGGGTGGGCTACGGGTGGGGGAAAGTGTGTGTGTGTGTGTGTGTGTGTGTGTGTGTGTGTGTACGTATGTGCATGTGTGTGTGTGTCCTTGTGTTTGTGTCTGCATCACCATCACTGTATACTCTCCCTCTGCAGCGGGTCCACAGGATGATTAAATATTGTGTATGCTGCATACAGAGCAGTGTCGTCATGGTGTTTGCACCTGTGTGTGTGTGTGTGTGTGAGTCAGTGATGTGTGTGTTTGTGGATTTGTGCATATGAGCAGAACATAAACAAGAGCTATAATCAAGAAGGTATTCTAATCACCATATTTCATAGATTATATACCCTAACCTTCTGGGAACTATAAATAAGCCCTTTCACAGCTTGCACATTATAGTTGCTGGTTTTCTTTTCCTTTTTCTCTTACATGGATGTCATACAGACAGTTTTCTGCAGATGGACGTTGGAAAAAAATCTCGATCCCACCCTTACCATCATGGGACACACAGAGCTACTATCTAATGGCTCCCTTGTCAGTTTAAAAAAGCACTGATGGACACCCTGTTAGGAAGTCAGTGACATTTCAGGTGAGTGATTCCAAACACTTTCCGCTGGTTTTGACATAGTGCATCTCTAAATGGAAGAGAAAAAACACTCCCTTTTTTTTTTTTTTTTACCCTGCAACAGCAGCAGCGATCACCTGTCTTTGTGCAGCCTGCCATCCCTAAAAATGAAAAGAACAAGAGATGGAAGGAGAGAAAGAAGGAGTGAGAAGAAGGGCATTAGCAGGAAAACAATGACAGCTCAGGGTCATCCTTGCACCTCTTGCTCTGTCTGTACCAATCTGGCACCAGACAGGCAGAAAACGAGGCAAGACGGATGCAGGTGGCAGAAACATGGAGATAAGGAAGTCTTTTCTCCCAACTCTCTTCATTAATTTTCATAAGTTATGTCTGTTTTTAGTCCTGCAGGCTTTGTGTGACTTACAGCATGTTTTTTAATGTTGCACTCTCAGGATACAGAAAAATTCATCTCACCTCAAGCTGGAATATTGGTGAAGTAGAGGCTGCCTACTGGGCTTGTGTGGCTGGCCAACCAACTGTTAACTCACCAAGTCACCTGGTGGGCTAGCATTAATCAGTCACAACAGCCCCCAGAGCTTTTCTCAATTTTTTTTCTCTACAGTTCTGTTTACTTACCGGTGCCATTTTGCTCACCATTGCACACAATTTGTTCAATAGAGGAGGGACAATAAAGCTCATAAGTTATCATCTTATAAAATGTATTTGTCTCATAATGTTTTGAAAACTATGTCTCTCTGCGGAGCAGTTTTTACTCAGACAGGAAATAATTAAATGCTGCAACAGAGCTCACAAGCTATTATAGTTGCCTCTATTTTCGACTGTCTGACACTCCATCTCCTTAAAGGTCAGTATTGTCAAGATGGCTTGCAATTGGTCAACGGTGCCAATTCATGCCCATCAAACTTGAACAGCACGAAATATTCCCATATATTAATTTTGCCTACTGGAATAGATCCTCTGTTTGCTGCTGTTTCATTGGTATTAAATACTTTCATCAATTAATTCTGTTGTGTGCATGCCTTTAGAGATCTCTGACCAAAGCCAAGTTCATTATGTGTGATATTACCAAAGTGGCTACAAGGTTTTGTTTGAAAGATAACAAGCATAATGGTTCAGCAGTGACATGGATTAATGCAGCACTAATGGAGTTATTATTCTTTAAAGTACAGGGCAAAAAAAAAAAGGTTCCCCTGAGTTGAAATGATTCATTGTCCTCTGTATACAATATTTCTGGCACATTTGCTACCAGTTTTTAGAAGAGCTGCCAACAAAGCCTCTCCTGCCAATATCATTTTATGAGACATTGGATATTTTCACAAACCTTCACCTTATGATTTGCACTGCTGTTTCAAGTTAAGTCAGATTTTGGCCATCATCAGCAACTGGCTAAAGAATTACCCCCTTTTATGTCTCTGTCCTTAAATTCTCCTACATAGGAATTGCTGACTGTGGATGCTCTATCCATCTTCTGTGAAGTGGGCTGTCAAAGATCAGAAGAGCGCCTCGTTTGAACCAATTTCAACACATTTATCAGGCAATATGGTGGGAAATTTGACAAAAAAGTGATATGAGGTGTAGCTCCAGATTTTCATTTGAATTTCATCAACATTTATTACATTAATTAAAAATTGTGGTAATAATTATACTGTCTTCACCTCTTCTTTCTTAACCTGCTCTAAATAGGTTTTGTCTTTTATCGCTGATTGAAATGTGACAATGAACACATGTTGCTCATAATACTTCCCAGACTGGTGCATATTCATAGAAACCATTGTTAGAGATGACAGTAACATCAATACATAGAAGAGCCAAACTACAGTGGATGGTCTATCAGTATGGTATGAACACATAATGTCCCACTGGCCATGTTGTTCGTGCTATTTGTCATTCAACTAGCATTTTTTTTCTCCTTTGTCAATTCTGTTGAATAATAAATCATTTCATGTGAAAGTAGTTCATATCCTGCAGAGTTAAATTCCAGTATGTGCAGATAATTAGTGTGTTGGCAGCAGACATCACAAGGAGGAAAAGCACAGATGTTACCAGTAACATTAACGATGGGTCTGCAAGTGTCCCAGAAAACCATGACAGTGTGCCCGTGAGCCAGCATGTACTGTACAATACCAGCACCCTGCAGCTGAATGGAATTCAGCCATCATTCATTTTATTATTTGGCATTATAAGCTATAGATGGACATAATATTAATAGTCTTCTTTCTCCAGTAGGATCATGGACATTTGGGTCCAAGCTGTGGATGCGTCTCTCAGTCAACCTGGGCACTCATCATTTATTGTGTTTTATCTTTGGCCTGAAAACAAAGACTTCTGTCTGAGCATGAGGAAACACTTTGTAGATAACAATAAAGCAGAGCCAAATCAATAAGAACTGTTAGGAACAGCGGTTCTTACAAACACACACAGAGGCACAGTGAATAGACGGTTTTGACATACGAGGTGCAACTTGAAGGATTTACTATGTACCATATTTATGTGTTCTTACATTTAATGAACTTTTTAAAAAACATTTCCTTTATTTAAGGTTATTTCTGGAAGTTTTTTGCTTTTTATTTGATATTTGAAAGTGAAACGTGAAGACCTGCATCATGCCGTAGGTGTCCAACTGTAATTGAACCAATGACGCTACAATTACATTATGTACATCTTAAATCATTAGCCCATGAGGATATCTGACATGTTTTTAAACTGCATCTGCTGTAGGATGAGTGTAATGTTTTCAGAAATGGTTTAGTCGTCTGAAAGTGGGACTCGTGGATCAAAAGATGACATGACACATGTTCATATTAATTGAAACCACACAGAAACCACATAATCGGCTGGTCTTAGATAAATCAAATGTACAGGTTAGAAGAGCTGAACCAATGTTTGATTTGTAATGTGGTGTAGAGTAAATTCTATGATGTAATAGTGTGTTCATTCCCAGCACACTGGAGACCATGCATGTATTTAAGAGACATGAGAAATAGATCAAAGTACCCATTCACCGTGGTCTGGCTACCGGAAAATGCTCTATGTCTACCCGTGAGCTACATTCCATGATATTGGATTCTTCAATTTCACACCATCTAACAGTAATATTTATAGTTTAATTTAGTTTGGTTAAAAAAACAATCTCTTTTGCCCCCTCAAAAGGGAGTGTGGAGTATCTTAATTCATAAAGGTGTCCCCTGGCATCTCCAGTTATCCCTATCAGCCCAGACCCCGTCTTCTTTCACCACCATGCCTGCACTGTTCCCTGTTGCCTTGGCAGCCCGGCGGCCAGTTCTCTCTCCCTCTCTGTCTCTCTCTCTCTCTGTGCATACACAGGGACTTCTGTTCTTGCCCCCAAGCAGCTGAAGAAGGAAGGTACATGCCTGTCCTTGTCTCCTCTCCCTAATGACACTTGCATGACTACAAACAAAATCGCTCTCAAACTGAATAAAAACCTTTATAACAATATACGTGGTGCTGAAAACTTGCACTGCGCATACAGTATAGTCTGAAAACCAGAGGTCAAATGCCTCTAAGGCTCAACACCCCTGAGTTTTGGGTCAGAGAGGTGGAATCTGTTCCAACTGAGAGGGAGAGGCAAACAATGATGTGCTGTGTGATGTCATTGATGTCATTTTGAGAACAGATTAGAGTCCATTACGATAAAGCATGAGCACAGACATTGTGTCTCTGTTGCTTTCATTCACTGTCTAATCCACTCAGATAAAGCTCGTTGTCCAGGGCAAAAAGGTTCGGCTTTGAATATTCAACATTTTGGGAAATGAGCTTCTTTTCAGATAGTTTGTTAAGAAGATTTATACTGCTCTCATGGCTGTGCTTTTTTTGTGCGCAGAGTTAAAGTAAGGAGGCAATACGCCTGGCATAGCATGAAGACTGGATGCAAAGGGAAACAGCTAGCCAGACATTAATGAGAGTTGTATCAATCTTCTCATCTGTTTCTCTGATAGGAAGTGTTTAGTCGAGTTCCCAAAAGTGCTGATTTACTGCAAAGTAAACTGGTCCAAATATGCTACAAACAGAGACTATGTTCACATTACCAGGCTGAGGGGATTCAACTCTGATTTTTTTGCATTAATTTGACACAAATCTGACTTTTTTTCAGGGCCGTGTAAACTCAAAAAAACCAATCGTTTCAAATCAGATTTGAGTCACTTTCAAGTATGACCCTAGATCTGACACATAGCCCATTTGTGACCGTGCAACATGAACAGCAGTCAGATTGGAATTCATGTGGCTTCTTGCATATACACATCTGCTGAGTGCTGTCATCATCAGCCAGCAGTGGCAACAGGGTAATAACAAAAACGACCAGAGGAGAGACGACAACAGCATTGTAGAACATCAGCTGTTTTATCAACCTCTGTCTCAGTTCGCAGACACCTTGATGGCAACACCATCTGACAAACACCTGGTGGTTGTTTCCACCAATCCTCTCTTTCACTTTAATTTGTACTTTTTTTTTACTAATTTAGGTTGATAGTCACACTAAACTTTCACATAACTAAACAACCAACAGCATTTACTTTTATTAGCATTTCCACACATTCATGATTTCTAAATGAAATGTTGCATTTGAGGTTGCTATTTTTTCAGTTCAGCTCTGTATTTGTGGGCCTCTTTTAGGGATCATTTTAATTAATAATTATATTTGTTATGTGTCTTGTTACAGCATGTCAGCCACAGTGACTTCAGTAACGCCAGTCGTATGTCACTGCTCTGCTCTGTTAAGGTAAGCCTTCAGATAGAGTTTCTGAAAAATCTGGGCTGCAGATTCTGGGAAATGCCCAAAACTATCCAGCTGGCAAAGATTTTCCTTCATTCAGAAGTGACATTAGAAGGGTTTTGAGCTCTGTCATATCAAAACATCTAATCTAGAACAAAGGATATGCAAGATGGAAAAGTGGAAAGCAATGTTGTGGTTTGGAGTCTCACGTCCCATTTCACCACATCATCAACACCAAACAATGCAACATATACAGAACGAAGGGCCTTTTCCCATGCTCTGTTTCGAGAGATTTAATCAAGTGTCAGGAGATTGTGGTTATCGCTTTGTCTACTTGGTTGTAACTCATCAGCTTTAATTGCCTGGGTTTGTCTTGAAGGGAATTTTACTCTTGGCATGTCTCTGTTTTGTCTACACTTTGGTGGAACAAATTGTTCTGTTCTTAACAAGATCACCCAGTTTAATAGATTCTGTGGTCAAGAGTCTCTCAGACCTTAGAGGAACAAAGAATCAGAGGGGCAGGTGCAGCCTGAAGGTCATCCTGCATAAAATCACTGAAGGGTTTATCCTGGCATGTTGCTGGTTTCTGTTTTGAGTTGTACTTTCTACAAATAATTGGCAACTATTAGCTTGGAGATACAGCAAGAGCCAAAAAAGGTTCTTTGAGTGATTGAGTGCGTGTGAGAGAGTGAAAGGGATATGAATGAAGAGGATGTCTCTTGGCCTTAAAAACAATCACTTAACCCTATTTCAAAAGCTTGTAAAGAAAAGCGACAAATATGGAGTATTCTTGGACAGATCCCAGACTGTGACTGCCCGGGATAAAAGACATATCTTATGAAACAGTATCATATTTCACATTCAATCTCTGTCTAATGTCAGTAATGTCATTAAATAAAAACATATTTTAGTTAACTATTTTACATCCCTCATTTTAGTGCCTCAAAACTTGTTTTTAATCTGAAGCCTTTCCATTACATATTCATGCATATAGAAACAACAGTAAGAAAGCCCAGCCCACATCAATTTAGAAGAGCACAAAAACAAACAACAAAACATTAAAATAATTAAAACTGTCTGGTGTCTGGTGCTGTTTAATATTGAATATTGACCTTAGCGACAAATACTGTCTCAAATCCAGCTCTCTATCGTATTGAGACTGTCTCTCTACCCATTTACATATGGGGATTCACACCAGCCCTACTGTCACTATAAGGCACAGGTGTGTGTCATCACTCTGATTTTCAGGTCTCCACGCTGAGCAGTCAAGACATGGTGTTGAAACAAGAGATAGAGATAGACAAAAGCAACAAAAATCAGCAATCTGCTGACAAGGTAGACAGTCTTATATCCACTGCCACATGCAGAAGAGAGCTGACATCTCCCTCTTTTCATGGTCCTGTTGCTTATCTTGTTTTTGGGTTTTCAGACAGGCACTAAAATGCATTGGAGGTGCATTGCTGTTCCAGTTTACTCACCATTGGTGCAGTCTTGTAATGAAAGCTGTGTGTCATGGAAGCTACAGGGTATGCTGAGTGCCAAAGTCCCAACAAAAGAAATAATCCTGGTGTAAAATCGGCATTGCCGGTGAACTCAACGCTGGGGGCTGGGAAGTGAAGCGGAGCGCTTACTTCCACATTGTCGTTTCCCTGTGTCGCACGAAGCAGTGAAAACCACAGTAACATAAAAAGCATTTAGAAATAATACATGTGTAGTAGGAGAAAAAATGCCCCATTCAAAAGAGTCTGTACTGAAGAGGGACAGACACAGTAAAGCATAACAAAGATCGGAAAGAGAGAGCGAGAGGAGGATGGACTTTACTTCTGCCACCCCTGCCCTCCACTGAGGTTGCCAGGGGAGATGAGCACAGCCCACAGAAGACAGACATGAGCATTGACCGGTGCCCTTCTTCTATGCCCCTTCTCCCTGATTTTGAGAAAGTGGTTATACGAATCCCTCCCAGACCCACCAACCCTCTCAGGATTGCAAGTTATTTTCTGCCACTAGGGTCAAAGAAACATCTGCTGTGGCCAGCTGCCTCCTGTAGATCAGGCTGTAGCAGCCCTGATTTTGCCTGCAACATCTGTCCTCGGTGCAGCAGGCACCCACAATGGATTGTGACTCACTTTTCACTGTCAATTTTTCAAATTTTTGATAATGCCACTTTTCATGCATGTTGTAGCTTTTGTGCTGAGCATATAGCATACGATGGATGTAGCAGCACATGTTAATACCCATGATGTAGCAGCCTAGTAGCAGTGGTCGTAGGTGGTTCTACTGAGCTGGCCGCGTTGTGTCTGTTCAAAATCCCTTCGATGACAAAACTTAAAAATAGGCTATCTATATTTTTATCCAAAAGAGGTTTCAATTGTGGCCCCTCGAGGTCTGGATTTGGCCTGCTGTCCACTAATTGGTGGCCTCTGCTCTATAATATCTATAGGTGTACAAATACTGTTACAATACATCAGTGAGAATTTCAGTAACATGAACATGGGCACTGTATTGTGAACATATCCATGACCCATTTTAACAATATTATAAATTCAATAGGGACCAGTTTGGTGCTGAGGGCAGCAGAAAGCTGAGGATGTCAGAAAGCATCGAGCCAGACTAACACACAATGAGATGTATTTACAATAAGAAAAATGTAGAAGCCCCATCTTTCAAATCCTTCACCAACATGTAAGCACTATGTGAAATCTACTGATGAGAGAGTCAGTCACCAAACCAGCCAGTCGGTCACCTTGACTGTCAGTCTGAAAAAGTGCCAACAAATTGTACAGTTGTCATTCATTCTGTGCCAGCCAGTCAGTCACACAATCACAGTTTGATTGCAAAGCAGCCAGTCAGCCAATTAATCAACTTGGCAGCCAGTCATCCACAAGACTAATGGCACAATGGGAACATAAGGGAATGGAAAAAAGCTGCCGAAAGATTTTCCTTCTGTGACGACAAATATTTTCATAGATGTGAAGCTCTTAACACACTTCAGCAGGATTGAAAAGAGGAAGAAATAGGCCGACTGTAAAGGACTGAGTGGCTGAATGACTGAATTAATTTATGTGTAAATTAGTTCCTTTTTTAATTAAGTTGTGTGATTGGTTATATTTGCTGAATAACCTGAAGTTGTACCCTATTGGTATTTAAACAACTCCCCTTCTTACCACCACTAACAAGAGAGCTCTTTATACAGTATATCCTCTAGTCAACTGGAAATTCACCATGAAGACCTCATTGTTCCAGCTCTGTGATTGGCTGTATGTGATCTGTCAGGGTCATGTGCAGCCACATTGGTTCTAGTTAAATGTTAAGAACATTAAACTCCTAAGAATCAAGAAGACCTGTCAAGCAGTGGCTGATGTCCATTCAGAGCACCATAGAGGAAGTTGATAGTCTTATTGTAACTATTGTGATGACAAGGGCAGCCTGAGGCGTCAGCCCCTGATGTGTCTCAATAGTGTTTTGTGCAAGGGCCAGTCCACTCTGTCCCATTAAACAGGAGACACACACCAACAACCGGGAGAGAAAAGTCTTTGAGATGTGACAGGGGGACTATTATTGCTGTGGATAGGTTCCCAATGATGTCAGCCATCTGACAATTCTCATGTTGATGAGGTCAACTTCCTCCCGCCTAAATGAGAACAGACTCCGGCTGCTCTTGGCTGCATCCTTCTCAAAAAATCATCAGTCTTTACCCTGATATTTAGTTTTTTTTTCAGCTTTGTGGCAGCTGTATTTTTCTAGAATATGATGATATTTGGTGGAATATTTTTTTAAAGATTTAATGCTCCATTTATGATACTTTCACTATGACAGACAGCATCATGACTATAAAGTGTATTTCTTTACTAGTTTTTGATGCTGACTCTCTCAACTAGGATTTCAAATACGACCAAAAAAACAACAACTGAGAAGAGCGTATCAATAGTTTGGGTTTAATGTGCTTGTGGAATGACAGGAATCTAAGAAAGCAAAATGTTGAAACTTTTGATTGGAAAACACACTTTTTTTTGTCCTATTACATCACAAAGTAATATTTTGCTTGTCTATGGGAAACAGGTGAGGCTTAAAGGTTGGTGACTTGTAGTGACTCCTTGTAGGACTAGTAGTTTTATATAATATATATATAATTTATAGCATATATATTTATATGTATCTATATTGTATAATATTTATATATATTTTACACCAGAATCATGCAAAGAATTATTAGTTAATGAATAATGGAGAAGGGGTGGGATTAGATAAGTTATACTTCTTTCCACTCCTATTTGGACATGTGATGTAATTCAATGTTTGTTTGTTTTTTCTCACTTTTTTGAGATGTTTATTTATTATTATTATTATTATTTTTTTGTTATGTACAAGGCTATTTAATTTTGCACATTTAAATGTTATTTTGTTTTTTTATTACATGTTCAAAATAAAGACTCAAACTCAAACTCAACTGCTATAGCTGATAAGCTAACAGGTTAGCACGAGTCAGTCACAATAATTCCTGTAGCTTATCTCTATTTTCTCTCTACTGCTCCACTAACCTCACCCTGGCACTTTGTTAATCATTACACACCATTTAATTATATAAGAAATTATTGAAAAATGGAAAACAAAGCTCTCTGAGTTAACAAGCCTGCCAATGGTCAGCTCAATAAGCCAAATGGAGAAATAACAATTGTAATGGTTTATTTTCTTATTCTTCCACAACACAATTGATCAATTCTAAAAAGTTTAAAAAAAAGTCATTTATAGGGAAATTTCCTGCCGATGTCCCTCCTTCATCTTTCCAAAATAAATGCAGCAGACTATAAGAAGGGATAAAGGAGAAACAGAAATTTGGACAAATGCTAAAATGATGTGTTGTGGGATTTTTTTGAATATGGTTCCAGGGACTGGTCACAGGAGTCAGTGCACATTGATCCCCAGCTGGACTAGAAATTGTATTATTTTTCAAGCAAACAATGATCTCAGGACAATTCATATAGAACAGTCATTCACTTCATGTGCATTGTTAATATTTGTTTGTCAAATTTCAGTAAAGAAATTCTGATTTGTTAGTTGATTTTGCGTCATTGTCATTTGGCTGCTTTATTCTGTCATAATTGTCTTGACTTTCCAGTCTTTGAACCTTGGATTTTTCCAAACAGAGAAGAAAGACCATGTTAAAAAAACTGGAAAAAACACCCAGGTTATTTGTGTCCAGTTTCATATGAACAGTTGTGGAGACATGAGTCATTGTGCATATCAATTGTATAACATCTAGGCATATGTTTTGCGTTACTGAAACTTTGGGTTTCGGGTGCGTTATGCTAGTTGTGGCTAACGTAGCCTCGAGCTAGACCATTATATGTGTCACTTCACACATTTGAAGCTTTTAGCGTGTCAAATGCTTTCCGCAGTTTGGCTTCTTGAGTGCTTTTAATGCTGTGTGCTTTTCATGAGTTTTGGACGTGCAGGAAAGGACGAAACCAGGTGACTTTGGTCACGTGACCTTTATTGTGATAGTCAAATCAAAATTATTTGGTTAGATTTAGGATCAGATGATAGTTTGGGGTTAAAATATGTTTATTTATGTGATGTAACTTGATACCATCTGCATGAGATAATCAGTCCAATGAAAGAAAATTCCTTCACATTATCTTCGTTACCTGGTGGCCAAAGTTAAAGTTGTAGACTTCAGACTGAACTGCTTCATGAAACAATCATTGAGCTCTGCACATTGCATTAAGAAGAAATACAAAATACTTAATGTCGATAGTGTTCACATCTTTGAATCAGTTACCCCTCCAAAAGCTCTGCAGACATCCTCACAAACATAGGCTGCTTTGTCTGTTTAAAGGAAGGATTTTGGTTGAAAACTTTCTGCAAGCATAATCTTTGCCTAAATCAAGGCCATAAACAAATAGTACAGCGGCTACACCAGTACAGAGAATATGTGACCTGCTCATCATATTTGCATGAATATGTAACCTTAGGTTCAGTGGAGTGTTAGCATAAAGCTTTGAGATCCATAGCTGCAGAGGATTAACATATTTATTCAGCCTTTCCTCACTATTTGCTTCAAGAGAACGCTGATCCATGTGTAGAGAAATGTAGTTTTCCTGGTTTGTGCAGCAGCATAATTGTGCCTGTCAAGGCGCTTGCTGCTCCCACACCATCAATAGACAAGAACAGATGCAGTTTCTGCACTACAATGGGCTCTGACAACATGGAATTACTGCCTCTGCAGCTGAAAAGTGGCTTTTTATTCCTGTGCTCCTGGGAATGGCAATAAAGGGCGGGACATACATTGAATAATAGCGTTGATTCTAATACAAAGTTGCAAGTGGCAAAAATGGGGCAAAAATAGCATCTGGGCTAATCTGTCACTCCCGAATCCCAATCTATTAAGAAAAAACAAACATGGAGAGGAATAAACTCAGTGGAGGGAGAAATACTGGATGTGAGATGATTCATGTAGAGACTCTCCAAAAACCACATACTGTAGTCTCTGAGGAGCTTATATTATGTTGTGCAGAGCTGTGTGTTCATACATGTTGGCCTGTGCTGAGCTCAGTGGACAGCTGTGAGGCAGACTGCAGGTGAAAGATGAGTCAAGTCCTATGAGGAGGCTTCTATCATCGATGGACTGACACATCTGAGAAGAAAGACAGTGGGAGATAAAGGTGGGGCTTGAACTGTTGAGAAGTCGGAGAGTCATTGCAGTCCAGCCCAGCCAAGGCCATCCCAGCAGATATGAATCCAGTCAGCCCAGAGGTGGGAATAAGGATATGATGTAACATACATCAGGGCTGTAACAATAAATGATGTAATTTTCAAGAGAGTGCATCATATCCTGTACTTAAACGTCAGCAAACGTCATGCCAATTAACTACTTACTGGCAAAAACGTGATTTTTGTTTCAGGATGACAACACCCATTTACACCATCCACGATCATCCTACACGATGAAAATGTCAAAACACACCCATTTTTCATGTCTATCAGCTTGGTTGGTCTATGAAAACCAAAAGGATACAAAAAAGGAAGGTGAAAGATTGATGCTCAGTGCTTTCCTATGCAGAGTTTGAACTTCACTCTTGAGGGAATTTATTTGAAGTCGTGTTTCTGACATCCAGCAAATGCAAATCCAATATTCACTTTACCTTTAGCTCTGTTTAGGGTTGGATAAAATATCTGGTCCTTCAGCTACTAGATAATCTACTGCGGTCACTCACTATTGCATGACTGATGTTGATATTTATGGTAGGTAACATGAAGAGTTTACAAAGCTATTTGCAAAAAAAGGAATAAAGAAGTCAGTTAAATAAGCTTAAAAGCTGAGGAAAAACTGTAATGTAATATTTCTCTGTGGATTTGGCACTATGGGAGTGTAATTTGATCCATTGTAACATAAAAAAAATAATGCTTAGTGCAGCTATATTATTAAAAACATGAAGAAAAAAAGATATTTTAATCAGGGGATATGTATACTACATAATGTAATATGTTAACTTATTTATGTAACACTGTGAATGAACAGCCCTGTGGTGAACTGGTGATTTTTTCCAGGGTGTGCCCCGCCTCTCGCTCAATGATAGGCTCCAGTCTCCCGGTTACAGAAAATGGATGGATGGATGTGGCTGACGAAGCCAGCAGAAGAGCTGGAGTAGGTGGCTGGGGAGAGGGAGGTTTGGGCTTCTGTGTCGAGACCGCTGCCCTTGCGACTCAGACCCGGATAAGCGGAAGAAAACAGATCGCTGGATGGATGGATGTGGCTGAACATGAATCTGGACTTGATTTATGGCAAACATAAGTGGTGTAATTTAGGGCAAAATCCACAGAGTCGCAGGGAGACAGCAACAAGTCAGTTCAGCTGTTTGAACAGGTGACAAAACATAGTGCAGTCTGTTTGTAGGAGGTATCACTCCTCTTAAATCCCTGTAGGCAAGAAAAGAAAGAATGATCAAATAATTCAGGGTCCACATGGTGCATCACATCAGTCTGATTCATTAGTTTTCTTTGGGAGACCTGCGTTATTAAAGTCCTATCCTGTTTGACCAGACAGTGCATTATCCTGCAAGAACAGAGTAGAAAAATGCAGCTGAATCACAGCTTCCGAGACGCAGGAGTCTTGCGTCATCATTAAAATCACATTTCAGCCAAAGTGGTTTTTAAAGTATCTTTGACCTCGCAAATTCTGACATCCAAAAGTTGAAATGAGTCACTGGTAACAGGATGTGCTGAGGCATCATCCCAGCTCATCTTTTGATCCTGGATAACTTTTGACTAATGGGACTTAATTCATACATGAAAGCGTTTTTGAAACTATCCCACAGGAATGTGTCTCAATGACAAATGAGTCAACGGTCAGAGTCATGCTTTAATGAGTTATAATGGATGTTCCTTTTACTGATGTGAGCTGGTAAGGTTAAAGTATTCCCTCTTATGTCCACTTTCAAGTGACAATGAACACTTAACGTCAGGTCCGCTGAAAAACTGAAAAAGTAAAAGATTGCAAAATAATATAGATCCAAGGACGGCGAAAAACTCAAGGGAGACAATTACCAAATTAGAAAGTTTAAGATGAAATAATCTTTGAACAGCATTTTAACAATGATCCTTGTTTTTCCTCTATTAACAGCTAAATAACAATAGTGCAGATATTACAAATTCATTCACATAATTAAGATCTCTACAGCATGACGTACAGCAGTAGTCATTAAAAAGCATGTAATATTTTTAGCCATGTGGTAAATGTGTCCTAACTTGGTGTTTGTTTTTGTCTTACAATAATACTGATACTGCAATGAAAGATTTGAAACATTCCAGCTCTTATTAGAGCAGACCAGACCAATATTTATTTATTTATTTATTCTAACCGTAACAAAAAAGCTTGATAAAAGGTTTATCAAAATAAAAAAAAAGTCATTTCTGAGATTTGAGATATCCACTGCAGAGACAAACTCCAACATAGTAATGGCGAAAATAGCTTTATTTGTGGTGGTTAGAACTTTGAAAATCTAATATTGAAAAACTTACTATTGAAACCATTTTTGTACAGAGAAAAAGGAAAAAAAAAAAGGAAAGAAAAAAGGAAAAACAGATTCTTTGTTACTGTGCAGTATTACAACATACATTTAATACATAAATTGGTCATTTATTTAGTCAATCCAAGCAAAACACCCTTCCTCTCAAAAGCAGCATGTGAAAGGGTCTGGTTTGGTTCAATTCTAAAATAAATGTTCTCTTCTTGTTTAAAACAACCTGGAGGACTTTGACGTCTAAATAGTCCTGGAGTCACAGTGACTATGGATGTATGACATATGTGTGACATACATCACCAGCTTTACCTTGCATTTAATATCCACATGTATTCATAATGTGCTTCTTTTAGCTTGAAGTCATCTGTGATTATGAGATTATGCTTGTTTATCATCTGTTTCCATTGCACTTTAAAAGTGATCTCTGTCCCCTCTCCAAAAGAACCACAAATATGCATTGATTGATGAATAGAAAAAATATCTAGTACCTTAATAATATATAATCCATGAACTAATTAGTCCTTAGTTTTATCCACCAGTGGAAAGGAATCGTCTCATCTCACTTTAAAATTGCAGCAACCTCCAAAGACTCATCATTTACGTCAAACGTTACTTTAAAACCCTTAATAAATTCAGAAGGAAGTTTTCAATGGGTTAGACGGATACAGGTGGTTGGATTTCCCCCAGTCAGTGTCATCAAACAGAGGTAGCACCTGTGCTAGCCTCTCACCTGAGGCTACAAAACACTCTCCTCTTCAAGGAGCGAGGGAGAGGCTACTTACAGGTGCACATCTGACATTCTCCTGTCCACTAAATCACAAGGTAGCAGAGCTTTGTACTGGAGCCACAGACACACCAAACACATTAGGTCTAGTCTATTGGCTTTCAAAAGGAAACAAAAATCTGACTGGTTAGTCCAAATGATGGCTCTTCTCTGAATATAATTCAGTGAACATATAACTATAGCACATTAGATGAAATACATAATTTAAAGTTTATAAAAAAATGTAGATTTTCTTTTGTAAAGCTAGATGTTACTGTATTGAACTAAGAAGGATTTCTGCTGGTGCCTGTTTTAAAAGCAAGTGGAAATGGCCTGTAGAGTCTGAGGGGAAAAAGGTGGAAGAAAAACAATCGTTTTTGATAGTCTGACATCTGTGCTGATTATAAGTGCAGTTTTTAAGGAAAAGGTCAGCGCCATTTCAAACAGCGTGTAATGAGGATTTCCTTCCCAGACATTAACACATTTCCACATGTAAAAAGGAAAAGGATACATTTGACACAATACAGCACACCGTTGGTCTGTCAAACACACATCTTGTGTGTTAACAATAATTGTTTCAAAGGTTGGATCTGCAAGATTTTCATGAACTTAGATTTCGTTTTGATACAAAATGTCATTTTTCTGCAGTAGTGAATCCATGTATTTACATTCATCCATTTCCTCTCTATTTATATTGTTGCTGGCAGACTCTGTCATTGTTGCATTGGATTTAAATTGCCTTCAAATACAAGAGAGATTCATGGAAACAAGGCAGCATGTCATCTGGCAATAACAGCCTCGCTGTTTACTATTTACTCTTCGCACTGTGTCAGAGCTGTATTACACATTAAAAATGTTCAACTGGTAAAAATGGGTGGCATTTATTGTGCAAGACAACAGAAACAGTCTTGTGGATAGCTGAACAAACTGAGTTGGCTCATTCAATTTGTTCAGGGTCTGTGTTCACCGAACAAATTTTGGTAGTTGGTGTTACATCAGTGGTGCTTGTTAACAATAAATTGAGTCTCAACAAGTGAGACATTCATTGGTGTCCACGCCCCTTTAATTTCACCAACAAATCCTGTCTTGAAATACAGTTAGGCGTCAAGGCTTTTGTATGCAGGCTTTGTTCAGACTTCAAGCTTCAGACTTCAAGCTGTTTTGTGTATTTCCCTGGTGTTGAAAACCCGATGGCCACATGTTGATGTCCATTGACCACTGGGTCTTCTTTGGAATCTCTGTCGATTCCAACTGCCTTTAATTTAAGAAGATAACAGCTTCTTTTACTCCCAGTTTTGCAATTTCCTCCACTAAATGTATCCATGTTGCATGATGTTTTGCCACTCAGTCCGACTGAATGGGGTGTGTTCCAGTGACATCTGTGCATATTTTCTATTGGAATAGGTGCTGCATTACACAGTGTTAATATGTGTTTGTTTGTGTGTTTGATAAAGCAAATGTCCAGTTGTCCAGGACCAGAACAATCCCACCTTCCTGTCTCATGCATATGTCGTCTGACATTATGCTGTTTCTGTACATTTCCTATACCAACAGTTGTTTGCCCACTTCCTGCCTCTACATTTAAAAACTCCAAACAGGTGACTAATTCATCTGGACTAAGAAACATTAAAACCAGGGAGAATGTGCATGTCATATCAATTACTGTATGTTTGACTCCAAAGCTTAAACATTTTACCCCAATTCCTCAGGAACATTTGATTGATCTGACCTGGTGCTTAACTACATTGCCTTAACTACATTGATGCCTAACTACATTTTAAAGTTGGGTGAGGATTGATGAATCAAGTGCTTCAAACAAGTGTTAAAATCTCTCGTCAAGCATATGTTCAGCTATATTTACCCTCAAGTGTTATTCATCCTGTGACGGAGTGGGAGTGTACTGCAGCCATCAAAGGCACCACTTTCATTCACACAGATGGTTGCAATGTTCAAAATGTACAAATGTAGCCGCCATAGTAGAGCTCCGTGATGGTACACGGTCTGCATGTGTTGCAGTTATTACACAGCTTTTAGTGAAGACGTCTCTTCCTTTTTCTTGTCTGTCTGCAGACAGTCTGCCTGCAAACTCTCATATATTTAACACAGTGCACTCCTGAACAAACCAAACTGTGAATCCTGAAATAGGCACAAGAACATGGTGAGACTGTGGGGCAGTGTGTACCACCCTGTTAATTACTGGTCTCTATCAGGGGGTGAGAACGACCTCAGCTATGTTAAACCCCTCGCTGGAGTGGGACACTCTGACCCCTCTGTGACATTCACACTGCTGTCATCGTTCACATGCTTTTCCAACAATCCTGTGGAATGTGGGCAACACCTTGTAGTCAATAGATTTAAAATAATATTTTTGAAAGAAGCACACATAAAGACATTAATACCAACAGACTAATATGTCCCCTCTGAATTTAAATCCTCATCTGTGAGTACATGCACAGCTTTTCAGAAAAAAACAAGACGAACACTCTCCGTTTTAAATGCTTCATGACAATGCAGGATAATTCTTTAAATGAGGGTCTTACGCAACAGTTCCTCTGGGGATTTGGTTTGAATTGGAACACGTGAACTTCATTTGCCCCAACACGCCCTGCCTGTTCATCTCAAGAAAGCACTGAAGGCTTTGAGGGAGCTGTCACAGGACGAATGAAGTAATACAGTTACACCCCTATAAAAACACGCTGTCAAGTGAATAGGAAAACAGAGTACTACACTGGCTTCGATGAATAGCAAACACATTGCAGCCAAAAGTTAAAATCCAGTGTACTACCAAAATGAGCCCGTTGGGCTCTGACATTTTAATGCAGCCTTAAATTTATGTAACCAAATATGAAATTGAATTTAGTGTTTGAAGAGTAGCCTATTGTCTTCAAAGTTGATACATATTAAAGCCCATTATAGAATAATGCCAAAAGTCTGCAGCCATGCTTCTGGCTCATTGAGGCTGTACTTATAGGCAAAGTTCTGATTTGAACTAAATGTGAATCCTGGCGTGCAAATGAGCCCAAAATAACAATGTCAGCATGCTGATGTTAAACAGGTATGTTTATCATGACATGTTCCCCATCTTGGGTTAGCATATTAGCATACAAACAATTCCTATTAGCATAAAACACAAAGTAGGCCTAGAGCTCTGGCCAATGGGAATGCCATTAGTTATTAGCAGGTATTTAGTCATAAGCAAAAATATTAGACAAACTGACCTGATGATGGCATTAAATGAAAGCAATCACCGAGATTATTACGGTTCTTCCTAAGACGGGCATGAATGTCTCGAACTGATCTTATCATAATCCATTCAAGAGTTGTTGAGATATTTTACTAAAAGACAGACATAACAGCTTCCTGATGGCACAAGAGGAAAAGTCAGGGGACCACAAAACCTGTATGATTCACCCTCTGAGGATCACGAACGTACACAAAGTCGGAGCATTCTCTAAAGTAGATGAGATCCTGAGGTATTTCAATCTGGACAAGAACGGCTGACTGAACGGTTAACAGATTGAGGTTTAGCATGAAAAAGAAAGTCTGATAAACATTATAGAACACCTGGTCCCAAGGCTCTGATCTATTATGTAATTAAGAGACAACTCATGCTGCTCACCACTGGTTTGTTAGCTCGCAATTGTAGTGTGAGCAGTTTTACAATCCTTCCATTATCCTTTGGAGAGTCACTGGGGGTAGGAGCCTATCCCAGCTGACACAGAGTGAAAGACGGGGTGCCCTGGATATGTCGTCAGTTCAGTACAGGGCTAACACATAGAGACAAAACCATTTACACTCACATTCACACCTATGGGCAATTTAGACTCACCAAATTACCTAACTTGCATATTTTTGTGGGAGGAATCCGAAGCACAGAGGGAACCGACACAGACACGGGGAGAACATGCAACTTACTGAAAGGCCTCAGAACTGGATTTGAACCAAGAACCTTCTTGCTGTAATGCAACAGCGCTGACCATTTAAAATTATGACCATTAAATTTCCTTTAACTATATTTCATGTATGCTGCACAAATCTGCCCCCATTCCTGTTATTCTTTGCTACAAACTCACTTTCAACAACATGTTACACAATTGTCCAACAGATGACATCATCCCTGGCTCTATTCTGCACAGTTTAAGAAGAAAATTATACTTGATCACAGAACAGGTCTCAGCTAGCTGAGGCCATAACAAGCAGCACATGGATGATTCTCCTCCTGGTGTATTTTTCCCTTTAAGAGAATATCTGTTTCAGATTAGTCACTGTGCCATACATTTCTCATCCTGAGAAACAAATGCAGTGATAAACTCTACACTCACCACACTAATCTTGCACTAGTCTGGAAGTACTTTATTTATAGGATGGATGCCAGCCATTAATGCCGTAATTTACCGATGAATGTACTTTGAATAAAGAGATGTCGGATTTATTGGCAAATAAGTCTGACAAGAGTCTGCCTTTGTATCTTAATGTGTTTGTGGCTGTTTGTGTTTGTTTGTATTTGTGTGTGAGAGACAGAAAGAAAAGAGAGGGGGAGGCACGGTAAACAGCGGACCATCCAAAGTGATGAAGCAGATGGTAATCACAGTCTAGACAGGCAGGGCAGAGAGAAGGACTGCTAAGGAGGAGGTGGGCCTTGCTGTGAAATCAACCACCCACAAGAGCAACATTTTTAAGGCATTTTCAAAGACACACCACTGCGCAGATTTGTGCGATGCTAAAAGCAGGCAGTCAAATTATTATTCCAGCACCAGACTGGAATATTAACACGTGGAAAAAAGGGAGCATGTGTTAATGTAGGCTAAGTCAAAGCTTTTGCTGCATATTACCTCGCATATTATGTGAGCAGCACTTTTTCTGCTGACAGATGAAGGGAAGACAAAGGCATATGACTACGACAAAAGATGTGAACGCCTCAAATGGCTGGAAGTGTGACTTGTAATCCGAACACCCCCACGTTGTCTGCCATGTACTCCAGTGCTGTTCTCTACCTGTGAGGGAACAAGCAGAGTTTCCCTCTGATGGCGTGTGCAGCGCTCTTAAACATAACAATCAATAAAAAGTCATCTCGCTTTGCTGACAGTTTGAGTGCACTAACCCGCGCACATTTAAATTCACAGCATATTTGTATTGATGTGCCTCTGAATACTGAAGGGCACAGCAGCATCTTTATGTAAAACAGCACATTCTGTCAATAACACTGTAAATTCACAGGCTACAGGGGGCTGAACACTGTTTGGACTAATAGCACAGTACAGCAGGACTGGAGGAAAACAGAGACAAATACTAACCGCACATCCGTATTCTTTACATTCAGTTTTCTGATTACCAGTAACAAATTAACTGGATCAATTGGGCATCATTTCCTCTGATGTAAAAAATCACAGCCCTTAAAAGAGAGGAGCTATTCTCCTGAGTATGTGTTGGCTTCAGTACAGGTCCAGCGCTGTAACAGTTGACCTTAATTGATTAATTAAGGGATCTTAATGAGGGGACATCTTAATCATTTTGGACTCTGGTGAGACGTGACGCTCAGTCACAGACGTTCAGTGGAGTGTGTGTGCCCTCTAGTGTCAGCATTCTCTATTCTAGGGATAGTACAGCAAAGTTTAAAATGCACTCATAGTTCATAGTTTCTGAAACATTATCAGTGACTCACTTACAGAAAACAGCTTCTAATGGAATAAATCAAATTATTTTGATTGAAGGGGCATGAACCATTTGTTAAATCAATAGATTATTGTTTTGGTTTTCATTGATATTGATATCTTGTCTATATTACTCCAGGTATTCTCAAAATTTTCAATGGTGGAGTCATGTGGAGACTTAAAGCATCTTGGTTTTCATGCAGGGGCGTCACTAGATCTATTTTACTGGGGCATGTGCAGCTGTATTGATCTACTGTGCCCCGGTAAAATCTCACATTTGAGTTTTAACAAGCTCCAATATTTGGCAGCAGATTAATATATCATCCTCCATCCATCCATCGTTTTTCTGTAACCACTTATTCTGTGCATAGGCTGGAGCCTATCCCAGCTGACACTGGGCGAGAGGCGGGGTGCACCCTGGACAAGTCATCAGATCATCGCAGCAGATTAATACAGATCGATAATAATGACAAAAGTATGATATTTTTCTTATTCACAATGTTAAAGCTTTGTAGCCAAAATACAAATATAAATAGCTCTGTTCTACCTAAGCATAATCAGTAATAAATGTTACCTTACTGTAAGCTGACATTAATTAACATTAACATTAGCTAACCTTAGCTATCAACAAGGCTACATGCCTGAAGGCTGCAAGATGTACAACACTGCTGATCCAAAAGCACAAGAACAGTCAGCTCCAGCATGCACAAAACCATCTATAAGACACAGAAGTTTTAGGATGCTGTTCTGTGGAGCGATGTAACAAAGCTGCAACTTTTTGGGCTTATAGATCAGCAGTATGTCTGGAGGAGGAGGAGGAACGAAGGATATGCTAAAAAGAACAACCTACATACTGTGAAGGATGGCGGTTGCCTGGTGATGGTCTGTGGCTGCTTTGCTTCCTCGGTCACTGGAAACCTGCAGCGTGCGGAGGGTAAGGATTCCATCAAGCATCAGGAGATCCTAGAAGAAAACGTTTTGTCATCTGTGAGGAAAATGAAGCATACCTCAAAGTCCCCTAAGGTTTTGTTTTAGTAGAAGTCCTGGAACATTCTAGATTGGCCGTCACCATCACAGGTGGTTGCAGCACATGAACCCAGGAATATTACAGAACTGAAGGCCTTTACCCATGAGGAATGGGCTAAGATTCCTCAGGTACGCTACCAGAAGCTGGTGTCTGGCTATGCATCATGTTGGTAGCAGGTCATAGCAGCAAAAGGGTCTCTACAAAGTACTAGAGATGTTTGTCATTAAGTGGCTGAATAATTTTGAGACTGCAGAAGTCAGTAAAAGTAACAGTTTGTGTTATATTTGGGGGAAAGACTCTTGTAATATCTGTTGCACTGAGCTATTTAAATTGTTCTTGTGGGATTTGGTTATTGCAAACAGCTGATAAATAGTAGATTCCACCAATAAACCTAGTACACGATTGGGGTTGAATATTTTTGCTTCTAACTGTATGTATGAGCAGGATTTTGTGACATCACAAATTTGGAGGACATTCGTGGAGTGATGTGGAAACTTGCACATGCTGAACTCTGAAAATGGACATTTAAATGAGACTTTCACATTAAAAATGTTTGCATATTTATATTTTTTCTATGTGGGGGGGGGGGGGGAAAGAGTGGATTTGCTGTAATTTATCTGCCAAAGCCAAGCATCTGAGTTTGGTCTCAATTCCGACGTAGAAGAAGCAAACATAGTGCCACCTGGTGGATAATGGCAACGTCACACATATTATGTGTTTTACAGTAAAAAAAACCCAAAAAAAACAACTCCTCTTCTTCTTTTTTAAAATTGTTTTTTTTTTACTTAATATTAACAAATCAAAATGATAAAATAACGAATGGTGAAATAGAATAGGCACAAATAATGTTTAAATGAGCATCTCAGCCATAATAGTGAATATCTGAGGTTGTGAAGCTGATCAAAAACACACATATTCGTGGATAAAGACTAAATAAAGAGGACGTTTAATGGCTGGTGATTCATTGCATTAAGTCAACCACATTCCGCCTTTAGTTGTGTCGTTGAGGAGGAGCTCAGTTGTTTATTCATTCACGTCAGTCCCTCTCCTTCCCTTCCCTCCTTCCTGCTACACACAACGAGCACCAAGCGCTGTAACTGTTTTTCCCATATTAATATTAACCACAACCACGTCGCCACCATAAACCGATTTTGGAATCAGGTGAGTTGTGATTTTTTTGTTTCCCTTCCTTTGACGAGAAAAGAGGAAATATGTGCGGACTTGTCCGGCCCGGCGAGGCGGAGGAGTGTTTCAACCGTAACTTATTAAATTCCTCCTGACCGAGCTCGAAAACGTATGCGCCCGTATGTATGGAGGGTTTTTTACCGCGGCTACGCTTTGGACCGACGTGTTTTGGTGCGTTTTCTACGCTAAATGGTCGATGTAGGTCAGCAACTACAGTCAAAATGTCGTCTTTTCTTTTTTTACTTCCACATTCTCTCATGCCTCAAACAGATGGCGTCGAGAGGGGGGATGGAGAGAATGGGGGAAAGAGACGCATAAAGGAGTAGGGGCTACACCAGGCCACATTAGCCCGGGTCTGCCCGTCACTAATGGGCACCCTGCACCCACCTCCTCGTGCCAAGACACGGAGGCCAAGATGTCTCGCGTTGGCCTGTCTTCAACAAAGTTTTTTCCTCTTTAAGTTGTCGGGCCTTTTCTTTTAAAGATACAGCGCTACTTTTTCAGGTGAAATAATGTTTTATTTTGATTTGACGAGACGTGTCCACGAGCCCAATTTGAAAATAACGCTCGCGCCATTTAGCGTCGTCCATGCAGTGTGCAGGTAAGTCCACATTTTGAGCCCAAATCAGTGTGGAGGGGTTCATTTAGAAGATGCACCGCAGCAGGTTACCTGTAGCCCGGGCTGCTCGCTCCTGCATGTGGGGGGTGGGGGGTCACCACCAGTTGGCTGACTCTTTTGCATGGGGCTGTCAGACATCATTGATAGGCCACAGGTATCCTTAAACTGCACTAATGAGGGCAATGAGGTCCTGCATGGTCATCTAGATTTGCATAAATATCTTTTTTGGACTGCCTCTGTGCCTAAATGAGCAATAACACTGCTCACCCCTTGCATACCTGCCCATGCAGTGTCTAATCATGCGTGGTGGATGGTGCACTGCATGCAGAAAGGCAGCTGCATGCTGAGCATACCAGTCGGCAGCCCGGGGCCTATAGATGTTCTCTGATGCAGTTCAGTGTCAGTGCGCTTCAGTGGCTGGCAGTAATTAAAAAGACATCCTCCCCTCATCGTCTATGGGTCATCTGATTGATGGTCATTTAGATGGAAATGTTCAAATGACTCAGCATCGTTCATCAAGGTACCACTGACGTGCAGATCATTTCTGAATGTGGACAATTTCTGCTGTCAATTTGAGCAGACTTTGAGTCCTGAGATGACACTTCACTGACTCAGTCATCACAGTGCTGAGGGAAACTGCAGGGCATCACCCAATTCTGCCCAATTCAGCCTTTTCTAGTGTTACATCAGGAGATTTAGTTTCATTTCAGCTTTCATTGAGCAGCTCCAGTCATGTTTGGCCTTCATTCCTTGCCTTTGTCAGTTTTGGTCAAGTCACACTGGGCAGGTATTTTACCACGGGAGGCCACCTCCGTCCGGTGGAGGTGTTTTCTTCCTGAATTGTCCAGCAGCTCTGCTGGATGACAAGTCATTGCCACATGGTTGATTGAAGTGCTCTGCCTCCCTGAATGGAGCTCTGAGGCTCCCTGACCTGCACTATTTAATCATAAAACATGCAGTCTGTTTTTGCTTTATGGCATCTCGCCAAATATTCACCTGCTTTGCAAACTTGCCGTCTCTCGGCTGGCTGCTATATTTGTTGCTTTCTGTGTTAACCTTGTGTTAATGTTTTGTATAATCTACCTCGTGGTTTTCACGTTCTGTTCTCAGTGATAAATGACAAAGGGATTGTGTATCCGTGTTTGCACCAGACTACTGAAAGATTGCTTGATGATGACGGAGTACAATTTGACTTGATGGATGACGATCCCATAAATTGATTCGATAATATGCTATCAAAGAATTCAACAAAAACATTGGCAAAAAAAAATAAAAATACAGGTTCGTATTTGTCTGCAGAATTCATGCCTCCAACCTCAACTGTAGTTTATTTTTTTGTACAATGATTTTGGATCAATAATGTGTTATTACACTGCTGCTACTACCACACAATCTGTATGCTACGCAGGAGATCATGAGCCATCGGTCCATGGATCATCATCAGCAGCAGGGTGACTGTGTTAAATGATGTCCAGCAGGGACAGACAGAACATCAAGACATCCACAATGTTTTCTTTTAAAAATCGCAACAATCATCAGTCCAGACACTGAATATTAAGAGTCTCGTCTCTTTTCTTTTTTTTCTCTCCCTCATTTCTCTATCAGGATATGGAAATATAACTGTGGTAAAAGGTTTAGAATAGCTGATGTTGGTGTCAGCACATTGCAGCGCTGGGCTCTGCTGCAGGGAGGGTTTTAAAAAAAGAAAAAGAAAAAAAAAGAGAGAGGCTGATGTTTCTCAAAGCACAAAAGCCTAATGTGTCAGGCCTGGTGGGTACAGCCATGCTGATTGACTTCCACATTGTAATGCCTGTTGGTTTGTATGTGCACTTTGTTTGTTTGTGCACATTTCTCAGGGCTTCTAGAAAACAGGCCTGCAACATAGAATTGTTCATACATCAGCAACAACGTTGAGCCTTGTGTTGTTAAGTTGGCTGGTGGCTTCCTCTATATGGCTCCATTAACAATTATCAACTGTTGACTCTGGTGGAAGTGTGGCTATATTTGAGCTAATAACAGAACTGTCAACATAATCTATCTTACTGTCAGTCTACCACTTTTGGTCCAGAATAAAATATCTCAGCAACCATAGGATGATTTGCCATGACATTAGACAGTCGGGGTCCCCACAGGATGAATCATAATGGTGATTATTTTTTTTTTAACACCCCCCCCTCCTTTTTATGCCACCAGTGGGTCAAAGTTCTCAGGCACTCTGTGAGATGACACAACTCCGACTTCAGACATTCGTGATCCCAAGAAGATGAACTGCACTGACTTTAGTGGTCCCATCAAGAAACACCTTAACATTTGCCTTTCGTTATTTGAGTGAAATGTCTTGGAGAGTATCAGATGGATTTTCATGACTTTTGGTCCACATATTCATGTCCCCCTCAGGATGAATTGTAATAACTTATGGTGATCCCTGAACATTTCATCTAGCGCCATCATCACATTTATGCATTTCGTCCAACTCTCTTTTTTTTTTTAGAAACAAACCAATTTAATTCCTATTGACCTCAGCTGTTCTGTGCATTTTGTTCTAACTAATAAATGTTTGCACGCTAAACTAAGACCAACAAAGTTGACATGATATCGTTATAGTGTCGTTGTGAACGTGTTTGAATTGAACTCATAGCTAAGTTCAAGTACAGCCTCACAGAGCTACTAGCAGACTACTGACTGTTATTTATATACATAGTAGGAATTTGTGTTCATTTTCTGTCTGTTGCTGATAAAAAGAAAAACATGTTCCTGTCACTGTTTCCCCTTCATATCCTGATTATTCCTGTAATGAGTTGTGATTAAATGATAATCATCTGCGCTGACAATATTGTTATTGTGTGTAGGGAGCTAACAGTTCAGTGACTTTTTGGAGCCACATTCATTGTTTGCCTCCAGGTGTCTGCAAGCCTCTATTCACTTAGTTAACTGCTGCTTTCCAGCATAGGCGCAGAGCAGTGGCCTAGTTCATGCCCTCTTGAATATAATTTTAGCTTTGTTTGTGTACATACATACTGTATGTGCAATTGGACACCTTTCTGTTTTGTCTCCTCTTATCGTCTGTTTCCAGTTCTCTTATTTCCTCTTAGTCCCTTGACATGCTTTCTGTCTCTCTCTCTCTGTCAGTCGTGACACAGTGCAGTACCCTGGCCAGTGATGCTGGGGTAGTTACCTCACTAGTTTTACATTTAGTGATGTATCTGTGCCACACCTCCGTGGATGGATGCTGTTATTGTGTTCACACGGAGGCCGTGAAAAGTTGTTGTGCTGCAGAGTTTTATGAAGGAGTTGCTATTTAATATCTTTTGTGGGTCGCAGTGATTATAAGGCCTTTTGTTGACCTTTTGTTGTTTTTTGGAACATAAGGAATATGTGGAGATGAAGACTTCAGAATTAAGATTCAACATAGTTTCAGTCTTAAATTGCAACCTATTTCCCTGAGCTTTAAATTGAAATTCAAACTTTGACAATTCGACTCATCCAATATCAAGGAAACACTCAGAAAACAGTCAGGATTGAACACAATGTGATTTATAAGGTTAAAAATTGTCCAAACCGTGTTTAGTGTATTATTTGAAACTGTTAATCTCATCCTTCAATATAATCTTAAATGCAATGGGCAGTGTTAACATATTTAAGGGATGCTCATTTTATACAGCCCAACATTTGACTAGAAAGACATGAAATTTCAGTGAAAATTATGTCATTATATAATTGAAATTCTGTGCTGCAGTGGCCATGCCAAAACTTAGAGCCACTGAGGTGCTTCATCGTCAGGCTACTCATGCCACCATTCAGTAGTCTAGTGGAATTACTCTCTTTGATTGAATAGTCATTGCTCACAGTTAATGTCTTTCACCGTGCTACGTTTCAGAATTCATAACCGTTGTCCATAAATCTCCACACAGCCAAACATTTCACCAATCAAACAGTGCAATTAGTTCTGCTCCTCTCAACCCAGGGTCCCACGGCACCCTGGGGTGCTGTCCGACTTTGTCGAGGGTGCCGCGAAAACATATTCTGATGTTCCTGACATCATTGAATTCATTAAAATTCCAAAAAGTGAAACTCCTAATGAAAATGCAAATCATTACCCGCCTCATACATCATCGGAATGTATCTCAAATGCCCCTTAGCCCATGTCACAACTTCAAAGTCTGACTTAGTGTATGACTGGTCAGCATATGACTAAATAACACCTCAAATTTAATTAACGCACAATACATTATGTTCCTTTTGTGGAACAGGACAGACGTGACATGCCTCCCTTGTGCAGTGAACATTCAAACGGCAGCACACAGAGAGAGATGAGAGATTTAATCACTATTTTTCATCGCAGTCTTTAGTGCAGTTTGACTGGATCCATAACTCTTGGGGTTTCATTTGCACCAGAAAGCTCAAAAGACTTGCCACTGCTGGCACAGGAGCAACCAGCCGACACCAGGAAGATCGCACATTAAAAATCAAATTTGAAGACGTGGCTTTAGACAGGTTTTTGGATGTCATTGGGAGAAGGAGTGCCATATTATATCTCTGCTACCATTCTTGACAATGTATTTGTGCAAACGAAGCTTTTTGAGCTAATTACTTACACCAAGAACCAGTATAGGGAGGGACTGAGGCCTGTGGACCAGGAGCTACGTGTTCCTTGCCAGAATAGAGAGGTGGTGTGCATCCTCCCAGGCTCAGGTTTCCCGTTGATAGTAAGTCACACTTACCCCTACGTTTAGGGATATGGACAGAGCCTGTCAGAGTGAGCTTTGCTTTGTGTGTTTCAGATCAAAACCTGCGTTCAAGGCTAATAAACTTATCAACATTTATTGTTTTTTTCCTTTTTGGACCCCTGTACTAAAAAAAAAAAAAAAGAAGATATATGAAAGAATGACACAAGTAAGCAAACGCTTCCAACTTTCTGCACTTAAATTCAGGGGAGTTTGAAGAAACAGTAAGAGGTTTGTGTGTCACTGAACTACAGGTCAGTACAGTTCCACTCGTGGCCAGTGGTGCTAGACGTCAGTGTTGGATTCAATTGTGTGAAATGCCTGTTTGTGTGCCAGTCCTGCTGCTGATGCTGGCTGAGTGTAAGAAGAGGCTCCCTCTTTTAACAGTGCTGAGTACTGTGACATCCACCATGTTATTTTTGTAGTCTGTATGGGTTTGCACTGAAATGTATCTCCGGCGTCAAATGCTTTACCGACTTTCAAACAGTTGTTTGTTGTTGTTTAGGACCTGATGAGCAAATGATTAACAGATATTCACATTTTAAAAAATTTTTTCTTTCATTTCAGAGGAGGGCTTGGAGATTAGGAGCAACATTTGGGAGAGATATAAATGAAAGGGAAAAGAATATAAAGAGTCTGATGCAATTATTACAACTTATTGCGTTATCATCAAATAGCTTCGTTTTGTGTTAAACAGCTTGATGAAACAGAAATATCCTTATTTCAATCACTGCTTCCACAGATGTTTGTCTGGCGCTCGTTTATGACATCATCTGGTTGCACTTATTCTGCTATGAATTGAGAATCAAATTAGCCTTTAGCACCACCGATTGGTGGTGAGCATGTATTGATGTGAGCATCATGGATCATTTAGTGGCAAAACCAAACACCAGAGCCCTGTTGTGGGCACATTTTGGTTTTCAGCCAAATGACGTAGTACAGCCCAATAACTCCAAGGAGGCGATTTGTCGAATTTGTAAGCAAAAAGGTATCAGTCAAAACCACTGACATATGTTAATGATATATGTGACAGTATCAATAAATGTCTATTCTTCTTCATGGGGTGTGTCTGTATTATGGCACTGTGATTGGACCAATACTTGTGTAAATTCTCAGTCATCCAGCTCATGGTATTCCTCGAAGGTTGAATCAGAATCAACCGGACTTCTGTTGAAGGGTTTGAAGATGTTTGTATCCAGGAGGCTTCTTCAGGTCTAACTGACTGGTGGGGAGCTTCAGATATTTGATGTTAACGACCTCACAGGAGTCCCCCCCACCACCACCAGTCAGTCAGAACAGAGGAAGCCTTTTGGATGAGAGGCGAAACCAACCTTCAAACCTTAAATAGACGTCCAGCTGCTTCCGATTCAACCTTGGAGGATTAGACTTGTACTATGATGTCAGGATGAAATGAACAGAGGAGACAATGAAATCGTTATCTGTGGTTATTTGTATCAAAATGTCACGATCGTGACGGCCCTACTGTCACTATCATTTGCCCCCGTGTCTGGAGAAAGTCCCCATTAATTATCAGGGTTCATTTAAAAAAAAAAAAAAGAATTCTTATTTCAACTCAAATTTCAGCCTGACTGCGTCAAAGTGTCTCGTTAACTATTAATGGTGGTGAATACTAACGTATTTACTATTACTGTATATAGTGCATGAATGTACTGTACCTTTTAACGTGCCATCACATTGTAATGGTTAAACCAGTGGCAGCATGGCTCGCCTGCTCGTGTCTCCTCATGGCAGGGCTATTCACCAGACCACCAGCACCCTGTTCCAGAGGCATGCTTTCCTTTTCAACTGCAGCCTAGTCAAACACCCCCGATAAGTAACTGCTGACTTGTTATTTACTCTTTGTGCTATTTGCCGTGTCGTCAGGTGCAACTTTTAACAAAAGATGCAATGTCTTCTCGCCAGTTGGCCTCTGTTGGCGCTTGTGCTTAAATTCTTTAAGGTCAGTAGCTTCCTCTGGGTGCGGACAAGGTAGGGATGGGCCAACCCAGTCCTGCACAGGGGACCATGAATGTACGGCAGCAAAAAAGAAAAGAAAAAAGAAGGTGGTTGGTCACATGACCGGGGCGTATCCTACAGCTGTGACAGACTTTGAAAATGTCTGCAACACTCAGTTAATACTATAATATAAGGTATCAGGTACAATCGGCCTTAATGTCGGTTGGATTGCACCATTGAGCGGTTGAGAAGAAGACTTGGACCTTTTAGTGAGACCCAGCTTCCCATCTGTAGACAATGATTCTCATCTGTGCTCACAGCTGATGCTCTGACAGTGTACTGTTACTGGTCGTGTTGTGTGTTACACTGGGAGGACTTCAGGGGACCAACAGCACCATTCTTCTTTCTCTTCTTCGTCTGCTGCAGCCATGCTCGTGAAAACCACAAAATAGAGGGAGAGAGGTTTTGTGCTCGCTCTCTGCCGCGCTCGCTCCCTTTTTTTTTCTTTTTTTCTACCTCTTTCTGATTTTCTCTTTCCAGCTCTCTTCCCCTCCCCCTCTCTCTGTTGCTCTCTCCTCCTCTCTCCTCCACTCTCTCTCTCCCTCCCTCCCTCTCTCTCTTTTTTTCCTCTCTTGCTTTGGGTTTCCATCACACTTTACCCCTCCCTCTCCTCTCCTCTCCTCTCTTTGCCTCTCTCTCTCTGTCTGTCTTTCTCTCTTCCTCTCTCACGTTGCACACTGCCGCTCCCTCCCTCCCTCTCTCTGTCTCACTCACGTTGTTCCCTGCCCCATCTCTCTCTCTCTCTCTCTCTCTCTCTCTCTCGCTTTCTCTCTCTTCCTTTTTTGTATCCTTTTCGCTCTCTTCCCCTCTCTCTCTCTCTTGCCTCTCTTGCTCTCCTTCTACATCCTCCCCTCCCCCACTGCTCCCTATCATTTTCTCTCTTTCCTCTCTCACCACACATTTCACTCACTCACTCACTCATTCCCTCACTCGCTCACTCAGTCTCCCTCCCATCTCTGTTGTCTTTATCTCCTCCCCTCCTTCCCCCTTCAATCCCTCTTTCATTCCATGCAATCATCTGTTCTCTCTCTCTCTTTCTCTCTCTCTCTCTCTCTCTGCTTTCTCTATTACGCCCCCATTTTGTCCTCTGCCATTTCCCTCTCTCTCTCTTTCCTCCATGTTCTCTCTATCCCGTTGTTTACCATACTCCCCCATGACATTTATGATACAAACAAAACAAAAAAAAAACAGTTTTCCCACAGAACAAAAAACATGTTAGGGACTGAAACAGACGATTAAAGCTGCATCTTGACTAATAGCTTCTCTCCCCATTATTACGCATTTATTTTTTATTCAGCCCCACCATCTATGGTGCTATTTACTGGCCTCTGAGATTCACATGAAACCAAATTTAACCCACCTGCTTCCTGTAACAATCTGCCCCAAAGCTAACCGTTTGCCCCAACATGGTAGTTGCTCCTGTTTATTCATATTCAACAAGTAGGTAAGTTGGTGGCAGACATTACAGCCATCATCCTCGGGTAGATCTACTCTAAATGAACCAGCTGAATGCCTTACCTCTTGTGTTCACAGACACGATGACCTCATAAACTGATCCACCCCCTTTGCACAGCTGGAAGCTGCAATTATCTGTAGCTTGTTGAGGTTTTATTGCAACTAAAATGCAGTAGTCGCAGTTTTCAATACCACAAATTTGCGAGGTAAAAAAAACTTCAAGCACTTCTGGTTCATTCTTTGATTTGAAAAAAAAAATCATCACATGTTGTCTAAACGTGTGTTTACATAAAAACATGAGGCGGGAAGTTAACTTCGACTCCAAAGGTGCGTTTAGCATTTCTAGCAACGCATTTTTGTTTGTTCAGGCAGGTGTTATAAAAGAATTTAGCGCATTGGTTCTTACAGAGCTCATAGCTGAAGTAGCTAAGGAATGAACCATCTGGCTTCTTTCCCATCTCTCTTAAGAGTTGCTCATGTGCACTACTGGACACTTAGCATATGGTCATTGGTAAAGACGTTGATGAGACGAAGCAATTAACCTGGAGAGAGGAGTTTAGTCAGGTGTTGTTACAGGATGAAGGTGGAACTCTATGTGCCGCAAGTTTGAGAGCAAGTTGTATCGAACATAAAATACAACTTACAGTTGTCTGGAGGCAAGTAGATTTCTGACCCTCCTGTCTTACCAGGTGAAACATCAACATTGAGCGCTGATGATGTGCTTTTGATTTTACAATCTACCATTTAAATAAGTTCACTTTTTGCTTCTCCGTCTTGATTTACAATTGCAATAATGAAGAATTTTCAAATCAATATTTCACCATAGCAATGTAGACAGAGGCTCCTTTTTTAGTGTTTTAGTCTGTTTGCCATTCAAAATAGGAATTCTCTTAAATGAATCAGACATAATTGAATCTGGTGCTCATAATTTTTTATTATCATGAGTGTTATTTGGTATTATGAAACAACAAAATGATACTTTTTATGGTGCTCTACTTTGGGAAATTACAATCAGTAAATTAAACTGATATTGTCAAAATTGATTTAAATCAGAAGGACAGATCTTGGCTGCTATACATTTTTAAAAAGGAATTGGGACCAATTTCCTCTCCTATGTCTGTTTGACTGCTGCTGTTTACAAGTTAGGCGTGCAACAAACAATTTATTTCATCAGTTTCTTAATCATTATCGATTGGTTGATTCATTTATGGTCCATCCACATTAGCACAAATTAAGTTTGTCCAGTAACGGGCAGAAGTGTCCATAGACACAAATTTTCCAGTTGATTTTATGATCTCTTGATTTTATCTGTAGGAAACTTGACATTTTGCTCACTAGCCAGGGCCTTTTTCTGGCATGTGCAAATCTAGAGGTGTTTGGAAAGTTTGGCATGCTATTTGCACGTGATGCAAAAATAATTGGATACCAAATAGTTTGTTTTTTTCCCTTTCTTCAGGGTAAATTCTTGCTCATGTTTAACGCTACCTTCCCCTTATCAGATCACACAGTTTAAATAAGATGTTGAGTTTAATATCAGGACACAAGAGAGCAGGAGTTCCAGTTAGAGAAATGTAAATTCAAACTCCCTGGCATGTTGTGTAGCTGCATTGGAGGATAGTCTGTTTATTTTCCTATTCATGGAAAATGTATCTGTGAACATTAGAACCCTTTGCAACATTGAAGCAAATGTATAAATAACTTAAGGTTAAATTGAACATTTAAAGGTGAATTATGCAAAAGAAACCATTTAAAAGAAAAGTGAGTGGAGTTTAACTTCCAGGATTTCCTTGATTTGACATTTGATCACATTATGGAGTGTGTGTGTCTAAACACAGACTACAGTCAGTGGAAGCATCGTCTGTGCTCTGCTGTGACAGACAGGAGGAGGGTTTCAGCGTAATGACAACAGAGAATGACAACTGTGTGTGAAAAGTTCTATTTTGTGGGTGAAAACATGGAAATCAGTCTCACTGATTGCACTAATCATGAAATTATAATATTAATATTTCTAAATTAACGCTCATGAGACAGAGATGGATAGTTTAGAGTGATTTTTTTAAAAAAATTCTATGAACTTGCTGATTTAGCTTTGTAAAAAACCCCGACAGGTCATCAATACTGATGAAATGGAAAAATTAGGAGAAACAGTTATTATGACACAATTAAATAAGAGATAATTATTGACTATACATTGATCTGGTGTTGAGCATTGGTGACTTTAGTCGACAGCCCAGTGTGATCGCTTTTTAATTTGTCTAAAATCAAAAGATATTCAGTAGACTGTAATAGAAGATTAAAAACTACAGGAAATAGGTTATGTTTTCACCAGCGTCTGTCTGTCTGTCTGTCTGTCTGTCTGTCTGTGAGTAGGATTACACAAAAACTGCTCGATGGATCTTCACGAAACTTAGTGAGAGGTTTGGGCGTGTGGCGGGAAGAAGCCGTCAAATCCTCCTGCACAGGGACATACGGATGTAAATTAGCTTATAGCTAACTCTGGCACAGCTAAGAAGCTGTGCGCTGTCCCTGTCAAATAAACAAATAAAACAAATACATTTAAGGAGTGGACGTGGATAAAGGGGTGAATTTGTGTCTTCTTTTTTAAACATTGAAAGATGGGCCTTTCTTGGACCATTTTTCGTCCATTATGTATAAAGTTCCTGACTGACTTTAATGAAACGTGGTGGAAGGATGGGGCCTGTGCCAAAGAAGAAACCAATGAATTTTGGAGTAGATCCAGTTCAGGGGAAGATCCATGATTTTCCTTTTTTTTCACTTCCTTTGCCATTGTGAGAACCCTGAAATTGATGCCAATGAGTTTTGTTGATAACCAATCAATTTAGAGAGCAATAATTTTCACCTCTCATTGTAATTACCCTAAATGTTGTAAATGTTATATACTCGGTAAATAAAACCTATAGTTTGTGCGTTTTAAGCACACACACACACACACACACACACACACACACACACATTCACGTTGTATATGCACGTCTCAGGATTTACATTTTGGTCTCTCTCCTTCATCTTCCTCGCCGTCTCTCACCATTTTGATCGTCTCAGTCTGATCCTTGATTTGTCAAAGTGAGCCGTCGTCTTTTCATTTAACGTTAGGCGGTTCTTCTTCACCTAGAGACGAAAGTGTTCCACTCTATTCAGGTCCCCCGGGAGCCGTATAAAACTACTCCAGCTTGAAAAGGGGCGACGCTAAAATAAACTAGCAGCTTGCTATCCCATAGTAAGCACAAGGCTGTTGTTCACGTTGTAGTCGAAAACGGAGGTGCACTTCGTCTTTGAGGATGGATGGATGTTATAAAGGACGGTCACTTTATAACAGCTGGTTTTGTGTCTATATGACATGTATAGAAAGAACACATCTTCATCATAATCTACACAAACTCACTATTAGTCCACACCATCATCCACAGGCTTCCATTGACTCACATTGTCTCCAGCAAAAGGAATTGAGCCTCCAGTTCTTTGCGCTCTTTCATGAGTCTCCACTTATTGACACCAACCAAACAATGAAGGTTTTGGGTGTGTACTGTAGCAGGAAGTGCAAGTCTTTCTCCTCTCCCGCCGTAGTTTTCAGCGCAGTCATTTGCAGCCTTTGTGTTGTCTCAGTGTCATCTTTGGCGGGGTGTGCGTGCCCCTTTGTCGACTCTCGGGCCACCGTCTTACACCTCCACGTCTACCTCGTCTCTCCACGCATCCCAAATTTTGCTGGCAGACAGGAAGAGGGGGAAGTGGAAGCACACTTGAACCTCGATGTTTCCTGAGGTGTCAATCAGCTGTGTGTGTGTGTGTGTGTGTGTGTGTGTGTGTGTGTGTGTGTGTGTGTGTGTGTGTGTGTGTGTGTGTGTGTGTGTGTGTGTGTGTGTGTGTGTGTGTGTGTGTGTGTGTGTGTGTGTGTGGGGCAAGGAGGGAGGGACACATTGGCCTCCATGATGCACGATTGGGAGTAGCACAAAACCTTTCATTCTCTCCCTTAACTCTCATTTTATCTCTCTCTTCCCTCCATCCCATTTTTTTCTTATTCTTTTACTGCATTCTGCTCCACTCTTCCCATCCCCCTCTGTCTCTTTCTCTCTCTCTCTCTCTCTCTCTTTCTGTTTCTCCCCTCCACCCCTCCCCTCTCTCTTCCTTCAATATTCTTCCCTTCCACTCCCTCCTCCTCCTCCTCCTCCTCTTCCTCTCTCTCCATCTTTGCTCTCTTTCTTCCATTCGCTCATCTCCTTGTCAGTCACCTTCCATCTCTTCCTCTCCCACTCTCTCGCCCTCTCCTCTTCCTCCCCCTCTCCCATCACACACTTGCATCCAAGTCTGTGCATGAAGCAATCTTTCAACACTTTTCCATACTCTTCAAGCTCAATTGATAAATGAGAGTGAAAGCTACAAAGGCGGCGGTGAGAGAGAGAGAGAGAGAGAGAGAGAGAGAGAGAGAGAGAGAGAGACATAGAGGATGCACAGAAAAGGTCTTGGCATAGATTGAGGTACAGGAAGAAACAGATTGAGGAAGAGAGACGGCCAGGGATAGACAAAGAATGACAGACGGAGGGTGAGCAAGGTGGGAGAATAATAATAATTTCTGACTGATGTTATTTATGTTGTAATCTTGTGACTGTAAGGTGACTTATCCCACTTATCACCAGGCTATCAAGGAGCCATGTTTGTTTTATTTGTTGGTTTTAAACCCGCCGGCTTCATGCTTGTCTATCAGTGGAGTGTTTGTTTGTGTGCGTCTGGTCTGTGTTTGTGCCAGTGTGACCAGAGTCACTACTGAAACTGTGCTGAAGAAGAGGCTTGGAGGCGGGCAATGTTAAGCCCCGCCTCCCCAGATCTGTCACGTATAAATAGGAGGCAAACAGAGCTTATTCTCACTCAACACTTACCCTGAAGAATGAGATCCTTAAAGCACCTGAAACCTCACAGCAGGAGGAGCGTGGTGAGTTTATTGGTTCTCATATGTAGCATGTGAGGTGGTGGGTACCGTGGGTTGGATCGCCTTCAGAGAGGCTTTTAGATTTGATCTGTTTTTAAAGTTGCTGTGTGCAGATTTCTTATTTCTCACAGGTTAAGAATTGCCTCTTGGTGTCAACTCTCCATGTTTCTTTCCTTTCTTTGCTCTTCTCAACTCTTCTTCATTCCTCTTTTTCTCCCATTTGTCTGTCTCTTCAGTTTTTATCTTCCATTCTGTCAGGCTTTCATTTAGTCATTTTCTTTCTTTCTCCTTCTGTCTCATAGTTGCTCACTGCCTCCCCCCTCCCTCCCTCCCTCTCTCTCTCCCTCCCTCACTCCCTCCCTCACACTGTCTACATATCTTTCTTTCTTTCTTCCCTTGCTCTCTTTTGACTGCTGCCTCACACTCACCCTCTCACTCCTTCACTCAGCTCTCCCCTCCCTCCCTCACCAGTGTCTTTCCCTCTCTTTCAGCCTTCCTCCATCCCTCCTGTCTCCCTTCCCCTCCCCTTATCTCTCATTCACTCCCCATCTACCTTTCATTTTCTCTTTTCTTTTTTTTCCCTTTCCCCCTCCCTTCCACTAGACTCTTGTCTGCTCTAAGCTCTTTCTCTCTCCTGCTTCCTTACCTCCCTCCCTCTGTCTCTGCTTTTTCCCCCCCCTCCCTCCCCCCCGTTCGCTCTACTCTCCTCTGTTTTTGTCTCTTTTCCTGCTCTTTCATTCTTTTCTCATTTCCTAATCTTGCTTAGCTTTTCATCCTCTTTTTTTTCCCCCTTACGCACTTAAATTTGTGTGTTTGTGTGTAGATCAGTAGGCCATCTAATCCTTCACAACACACACACACACACACACACACACACACACACACTCACACACAGCATACATGGTTAGCATGCTGGATTAGGATGATGTCTGTCATAGTTCTGATATCTCAGTCATTGGATCTAAAGGTTTGTCTTTGGACAGTCTTCATTCAGGCTGACTGCTTGTACCAGAACCAATGATTTAAGATGATGAGCTCTTTAAAATCAAAATCTGTTTCTCTCTTTCACCTTCTCCTTCTGTCCCTCCTGAAAACCGTGTTAAAGACATGCTGTGATTGGATGATGAGCCAGCTTTTTGTTCCTATTGGTTCTCTTTAGATGAAGGACACTTTCTCATTGGAAAAAAGTCTAATGCGGTTTGGACGTTGCCAAATGATTGCCTTCATTACGTTTTAGATTCCAGGCTGTGTTCTGTATTGATAGATGCGGGCTGATGTGAACTTGTCAAGAATGAGTTGTGTTCTTGTTTTTTGCATTTCAAAGCCAATCTTGTTCACAAGTTGGATTTGAGAAATTGCCTGAAACAACAAAACAGGCCTTTAGCGAAACTTAAGATGATGACACAGAAAAAAATCCATAATTTCATTTATTTTTCCCGACAATACTGGCCAGTAGAATAAGTCATAACAAATTCAATTTGCTGGCTGTATTGTCAGATATATGTTTCCTTCCTTGCAGGGCTGATGTTTTGTGCATGTGTCTCTTTCTCTTCCAGGAGGAGGCGAGCCGGCGCCTGGGTAGATGTGAGCCCAAGGTAATGGCCAGGCTGGTGGACATAGGCACACAAACAGATCCAGTAGTCGTGCTGTCCTTGGCCCAGGCTGCCGTGCTAGGTCTCATCTCCCAGAATGAAGTGTTTGGAGCTACAATTGCACCCAACGGCTTCTACACCGGCGAACCCAAAGAGTCCCCAGCACCTCCAGTAGACGGAGTTGACTACGAGTACGCAGACCAGCTTATCGGAGCTAACGGAGACTACCTAGGAGACAACTTGGGAGAAGACGGTCAGATGCAACCCAGCTGCAGTCAGAGGAGGTGGCAGCAGGGGCCGCCTCAACATCCCGATGGGAAAATGGTCGGCCCCGATCGTCACAGCCTTCAAGGTGGTGACGTGACCTCGTCCCTTGTGAAAGGTGAAGGGGTCAACTCTGGAATGTCCTCCTGTGTCCACATGCTTAACAATATGGCTCCCAGAGGTGGTTTGGTACAAGTGGATCCAGCCACACTGAGAGGCACCAACAAGAACTGTGCAGAGTGTGACCGGGAAGCATCCAACCAACAACAAGCCAACACACATGTTCACGCTCCTCCGCCACAAGTGGGCCACAGAGCAGGGGAGCAGGGCCACAGGGGACTGCAGGGCCAGCGCCCTATGGGGGGCCACAGTCGAGGCGGCAGAGAGGATGAAGAGGAGGTAGAACACCAGGGGAACAACATGATGAAGCCCACACAGCAGGAGGAAGCCATCAGTAGCTACTTTCAGACCAGCGAAGTTGGCAGCTATGATTCAGCGGAAATGGGAATGGGGGCCGAGTACGAGGACGGCAGTCAGAGCATGATGTGGACAGACGGGAGTGGAGGTGGTCAGCACCAGCAGCCTCCGCACCAGCAGCCTCCTCGTCGGCACGGTGGACGCAGAGTTGACCGGCTGGATATCAACATCCAGATCGATGAATCTTACTGCGTCGATGTGGGAGATGGTCTGAAACGCTGGAAGTGTCGTATGTGTGATAAATCATACACCTCCAAGTACAACCTGGTCACACACATCCTGGGCCACAATGGCATCAAACCACATGCCTGTCCACATTGCGGGAAGCTCTTCAAGCAGCCCAGTCACCTTCAAACCCACCTGCTGACCCACCAAGGTACACGGCCCCACAAGTGCACCGTCTGCAAGAAGGGCTTCACCCAAACCAGCCACCTGAAGCGGCACATGCTCCAACACACCGATGTGAAACCTTACAGCTGCCGCTTCTGCCGCCGTGGTTTTGCCTATCCCAGTGAGCTGCGAGCGCACGAGGTGAAGCACGAGCGCGGGCGCTGCCATGTCTGCTCTCAGTGCGGCATGGAGTTCCCCACCTACGCCCACCTCAAACGCCATCAGACCAGCCACCAGGGCCCCCACACCTTCCAGTGCACCGAGTGCAACAAGTCGTTTGCTTACCGTAGCCAGCTCCAGAACCACCTCCTGAAGCACCAGAGCCCGAGGCCTTACACCTGCTCTCAGTGCGGCCTGGAGTTTGTGCAGCTCCACCACCTACGTCAGCACTCGCTCACTCATAAGGTATTGACACCGCCGGCGGACACTTCCGCTCCCACTCAGGCTTTCTGACTGCTCTAGTTACAGACACACTGTAAACATTACCTGCATTGATCATTAGACTATTAAGGTTTTTGTCTTGTAAAAGAAAAATGATAGTGGAGAGCGAAAGCAAACGGACACACACAAAAAAGAGGCATCACCAAAAGGAGGCTACCACACCTCCATTGTCCAAAGGCCTCTCGTCAGTTCATCTGTCCTTTACCCATTGAGATCTGGGTGAAGTAGACAGGTAAGAGTACTTACCTGGGCAGCTAGCCAAACTCTGTACTGCATCCTTCTGTGACAGAGTTTTATAACTTCTTTAAGTAAATATCTCATTCTAGTAGACTAACACTCAACTTAAATGTTAAATGGTATAAATAGAAAGCAGTTTCATCAACATACCAAGTGTTTTCATCCAAATAAGGCTGCTATCATTCAAATGGTAACAAGTGTCAATCAGGATATGTGCCAATTTTTTTGCTGCACAGTAAATCGCAAATTTAGTTTCTAGCTTTGAAAGAACATTGTTTATGTTAACAATTCAAGACTGATCAACTGCACTTCAAAAAATATGTTTTAATTACTGGTTTCTTTTGCACAAGGTGCAGTTTTCCCGGTACAAATGTTAGTTATGACGCTGTGATTGGAAAAGCTTCTCCACCTAATTTACACGATGCTAATTTCTTCTGCTTTTACAGAACTGAAACTAAAAAAAAAAAAAAAACACTCAAAAAGCAAAGATAACTTGAAAGCACTCAGACAAGCGCATTCCTCTGCCAACGCTATTGTCAGTAAAACATGAACATCGGAAAATAGTTTTCTCCCTTAAGAGCCCTTTTGGCATTTTCCATCAGCATTCGGGCCTCTGAAAGAAGAAATAGGTGCTCTTGTGAGTGTGCACAGTATATGCATTCCATTTGTATCTTTGTGAGGAGTTCATCAATTGTTGTATCATTGCACTCAGGGTACGGCACACACTATGGTGATGGCGCTATGATGACATCGTTTTACTCTGCTCTGCCTCATGCAAAATTAAGGAATACCACCTAATTTCTTGACCCTGGAAATCTACCCATAGCATGAGTTCATCATTTGTTCACGAAAAATATGATTTTCCGTAATGGCTGATATGGATTTTTTTTCTTTTCTTTCATAGATACATGATATCTGTTCGAATGATTCATTATCTCAGCTACATATTGGTGGCAGTGCCGTGTCTCTACCCCTCTCTGTTACTATACTGTGACCTAATACATATTGCCCCCCTCAAAACATATATTTTAATCTCCCAGATCCGGATAATGATCCAGATTTGGATCCAGTTGCACATAGTGGAGGAACATCATGAGTCTATGCCTGTTATTGTTTTTCATGATATTGATAAAGACAAATACCGTATCTCACAATGTGGAGGGAAGTTAAAAAAGTGATCCGGATGAGATGCAACATTTAATCAACTCTTCCTTCGCCTAAGATACACAATTTCACCAAAATCAGCTGCATATTTTTTGAGATATCTTGCAGACAAACAAACAAACAAACGTGGGTGATCATATCGCCTCCATCACTCGTTGACAGTATTAATGACAAGAGTAGATAAGTCTGTTCAGTGCTGCATTGTCAAAGATTTGATTTTGTGCAGCCACAGAACTGAGCGTCCGTGCATACGCCTCATTATAGTCTTCATCCGAATTAAACGTCTGTAATTGCTCGGTGCCCTCTGCCTGTTCAACACACGTGCACAATTACACACAGACACACACACACAGGTGTGGAGGAGAGAGACCCTGAGAGATTGTAATTAATTTAATACAACCACGGCTCTATCTCTTCCTTAATTCTTCCTTGATGATTGTCATTCTTGAATATGCAACATGTGTCATCTCAGCATCTCTCGAAACGGCAGTCGTTCGCAGCCGAACAATGGATGCACAGCTGGATCAGATCGTTTCAGCTGGATTCCAGTAGAAATCATCCAAATGAAAATACAGAAATCTTAAACCGCCCTCTTCAATCGGAATCAGAGAGCAGTCGGTGTGTGCAGTGGAGATGGGCGTTCTGGTTGTTTGTGTATATGTGATATGTGTCAGTGCTGTGACGAACTGGCCGTCCATTGTGAACCCCATCTCTCGTCCAATGTCAGCTGGGATTGGCTCCAGCCCCCCCTGTGACCCTCCATAGGTTAAGTGGGTTTATGGATGGATGGATGGATGGATGGATAGAAGGATGGAAGGATGGAGGTCATTCTCTTTTGTGGCCTGTGCCTGAGCCTGCTCTCTGCCCACTGCTCCCTCTGCTGGACAACAGTAACACAAACCAATTGTGCAGACAGGATGAACTGACTGCTTATGCAAACACTGTCTTTTGGCACATGAGTGACTTGTCCTTCACAATAACCCAGAATCCGGTTATTCAGACTCCCTTTTCTTTCTCTGCTTGACTGCAGAGGTGTAGTGCATTGTGCAGCATCGCATTGCTTTACACAAGCCTCAAAGCTTTAGATGCTGTCTGCTCTTGAGACCTGCTCTCACTGCTCACAATACATTTCCTGTCACATGTGGTTGAGAATATTGTAAGTGTCTTTTGTTGCTGCGATCTGTTTTGGTAAACCTTCAGTGGCTGTCGTGGATTTTGATCAAATCTCACAGGCAGAATGTGAGCAGGACTAGGTCGAATTAGAGAACTGACCCTGACGTCATCATGCCGTCATAGCACATTGTATTTACACTGTATTTATAAGTGAAAAAGCGGCTCTGTCCATTAGAGTAAAGCTTAAAAGCTTCTCTTGGACTTGCATGTTTTCAGACAGCTCTGTCCACCAACAACCCTCAGAAATATGTTTTAATGGATTCAACCCTGTTTTTAGAAACATGTTAAAGGAATTCCTCTACATTGTCTGACTTGATTGCATTCTGCAAGTTAGACAGTGTGTGTGTGTTTTGATCAGCTCATCTTCTCTCCTACACAGCTGGCCTAGAAATTTTTTTTAAAAAGTATTCTTTTGCTATTAGCCTATATGTGGCACCATTAAAAGTAATTGGCTATTAGCAGTAGCCTTTTGCAATATACTGATGCCTATAGATAAAGCTATCACTGGATTACTTTGATGATGAAGAAAACTTATGGTATACTAAAAATTATATACAATTGTATACTTAATACTTATGAACTTTTATATGTGATTGATGGACCGAATGATATTCCCAGAAAGTCACCCTGAATCTAAAAGTATTTATATCATGTCTGTTTGTTGAGGTTTGACTGGACTGTGCCTTAGAGAAGAACCTTAACACACAACACATATTTTTATTTGCATGGTGTTACTCTAAATTTAACTGCTATTTATCTTTTGCAATAATAATGACTAAAATAGACTTTTTCTAAAATCACCTTGCGACCCACCTTTGGTGTCTCTTAGGAACCCCTGCCTCAGTGGGCCGGTACTGGTGCAGCTAAAAACTGCTTCAAATCAGTGACCAAACTTCACAAACTGACCTCAGACAGTCTTTAGACTCTCTCCCGCCTCCTCTCACAGTCTAATACCTGTAAATGAATCCGTCAATGTGCCGTACTTCTGCATCACTTTGAGATTTGAGACGTACACGTTGCTGTATCTGAATTACTAACTATTTCCTGCTGTTTGGACTCTGTAGGGGATGAAAGGCCACAAGTGCGACGTGTGTTCGAGGGAGTTCACCCTGTCGGCCAACCTGAAGAGGCACATGCTCATCCACAACAGCGTCAGACCCTTCCAGTGTCACGTCTGCTTCAAGAGCTTCATCCAGAAACAGACCCTCAAGACCCACATGATCGTCCATCTGCCTGTGAAACCTTTCAAATGCAAGGCGAGTTGTTGAATTTGATTAATTTAGGGGGGGGGAAAAGCCTACAGGCAACGGTAGCAAGTGTACATTTTTTTTTTTTTTATAACTTTGTGTGAAATTAAATCTGATGATGCATTTTGACTCCAGTTTAATTTAATTTAATAGGATTATGTGAAGAGGAGAAGTGAGAAAATATGTTCGCATTCTTAAAGGAGTTTAAAATCGCCAACCATCATCAGATAGCAGGACGTGTTCATCGTTTGCTACCACCTACAAGTAGCTACGTAGACATATCTATATGTTTATGTTCATCAGCGTTGATCCCTGTGGTTACCTTTTCTCCAGGTGTGTGGCAAGTCGTTCAACAGAATGTATAATCTCCTGGGCCACATGCATCTCCATGCTGGCAGCAAACCCTTTAAGTGTCCTTACTGCACCAGTAAGTTCAACCTGAAGGGAAACCTCAGCAGGCACATGAAGGTCAAGCACGGGATGGACGTCTCACCAGAGGGACAAGGTGAGGCCTGCTGCACACATCGTCACACGTGTGACTTTAAGTATTAGTCATTCCACACTTTGACTCCCGCCATGGCTGCCATATTGTCCATATGTCTGTCTCCAAAAAAAAAGAAAAAGAAAAAGAAATCTGACAGGGAATCTTCCCTGTCACATGTCGAACCCTTCTATGAAGTTTCATGAGATCTGTCTAGTGAAAACAACCTCCATGGTGGAGGTAAATATAGTTAGAACTATAATGTCCTTTTATTATAAAATGTTTGATAAAGATGATATTATAGTTGCTTTGAAGTCGTCATTATTTGACTTTGGACAGACATAAACTGCAGTTTGAGTGGTAAATAACCATTTATTATTAGTTTTGCTTTCTATACAGTCAACCATACCAAAGGTTCCTGTTTGCAGCTTATATGTATAGTTTTATCAATTTTCTCTTGCTTGTGTTTGTTTTTCACTTTTTTAGGTAAAGTTTCAATTATTGATGTAATAGGTTTATGATTACTGCGACATTAAGTCCCTGAAAACCTATTTTTGCCATCAGCTTCTTAATATGTATGATGGATTTGGTTATTTCTCATGAGTTTCCTTCACCATTTCTTTTTGTTATCCTCCTCACACTGGTTTCATATTGGTTTAGTTGGGAAAAGGTGATGTCGTGCACAGTTTGTTAGGTTGCCTGCTTTTTTACCCGGTCAGTGTCTCATGTACTATTTATATGTATTTTTTTTTTCAAACTTTAACTACGATCCTTACTTTCTCAATAACTTTTAAAACAAATTAATAATAAGGATTTCAAATCAAATATTTGGGGTCTTTTAAACTGAAAATTCCAACCATAAATAAAAGGGGGTTGAAAGAGGTTTTGTAGCACAATTATAGGAATGAATAATATCTTAAATGCCATTAACTCAAGACAAGAATTCATATTTCAAACAATGCGAAACAATAACGAGTAATGTTGCTCTTTTTGCTTTGGTAATTAACTTCATAATTTGTTGCTGTTCCAGAAGTTCTTCCAGAAATGGAAAGCCAGGGGGAGTACGAAGGACAGAACTTCAGCTTTACATCGCCTGACAATATGGACAATAGTGGCTCCCAAAACCTCACTAAACTCACTACAGCGAACATGGAGGACATGGAGGAGTATTATAACTTTGGGAAGGATACAAGCAGCTACTCTACACCTTGAGCGGTGATGGACCAGAGAACGTTTTGTTTTTCTTTCTCTCTTTTTCCTTTTTTTTTTTTAAAGGCAGAAGGAAATAACAGCATTGTTGCCGAAAGCTTTGGGAGACATTGGGTTTGAAGGGGTTTTCATTTAGTTTTGGCCTCCATCCAGAACCGCCGAACTCTGACGGGGGAGGCCTGGAAGGAGACGCACTTCACAGGAGACGTTTTCAGCTCTGTTGCTTGTGTCAGAGACGCACAAAGCTGTTCTCTGGAGCTCCTTCGCTGGGGATTACTGGGCTAACAGACTCGACTACTCAGACTGGAGGACAGTTGAATCTATATGTTGTGTGTATGTATCAGTCATTTGAAGAAAAAACAAAACAAAAAGAGAAAAAGCTCATTGACAGAGCCGTCAGTTACATTTGATGTGATTAACATTTTGCCATTTTTGTCATTCACAATCAATGTTATGCCCCTATTTTTTTTTTTTGACTGAAAGTGCCAGATAGATACATTTACAACTAAGCCTCCACGGCGTCAGCTATGTAATCGCTGTATATCGAACTTTTGATACATAGTCACAACATATTCATAGGTTTGAATGCTCTTACTAAACAGTTCCTAATCTTAGTTACCTTCCGTTTGAACTGGCCAGTTGTTCAATGCATTTGTGCTTTTTGCACAGGACTTCTTGACAGGGCACTTGATACCAAAGTTGCTCCTGTCCCATGTCGGGGATGCCAGAAAACAATGTTACCGACATGTAAAACCCCCTCACTGTACAAATGTTTCTTCAACATGCAGTGTGTCACCCACCGTTTCTTGTTTCACATGGTGTAGCTTTACATTAATACTCCTATCCTGTGTAGTGAATATAATGCTCTAGCTTTTGAATTACCGAGTGAACAAAACAAAAGCACTTTTTTTCATCGAGATCTGTCATTTTTCTGTGAAGGCTGTCTTCAGAGCCAACTCCTTCGCCTCGAGGAGAGCAGCTGGGGGAAATGAACCCCAACAGCGGCAATATTATTAAACACAAACAGATATTCTTTCTCACAAGGTTTTCTTGTAAGCTGCAGCTTTCTCTGCGCGGATATTTCACAGCTGTCAGTTCGAATGTGAATTGAAGAATCAGCAGTTTGTGTGGAGAATCAGCGGTTTGGTTTGTTGTTTCAGCGCTCTTAAATCCAGGCCTGTTTTCACTTCACTTTCAGTTCAGGGAATTCAAAAAGATCCCCCCCCCCCCCATAATAAACAAAAAAGAAAAAAAAAGAGACTGAAAACAAATATCAAAACCAATCTCTAGATGTTAATGAAGAAAAGACAATGTTTGGATCCCTGAGTTATATTTTGAATTGTTTCAACTGAAAGTGGACTGATTGTAGTCCTGCTACTCCTAATTCTGTTTTGGGGAAGACAGCCCCTGTCCTGCCATGCAGGTCAGCCTCGATATGCACACTAAACAAGAGGAATGGTCTCTCTTTTTTTTCTTTTTTTTTTTCTAAATGAGGAATATCAAACTGAGACCTCATGGAAATTGACCATGAATTATTTAATAAAGGTTCTCTAGTTTATATGATGGAGACTTGTGTTTTAATCTGTCACTGTTTGGGAGGGTAGTCCTCAATCTGATATTTGATATTTTCTGATTATCGCAGTGCCGCTCTAACAGATGGTTCACCACATTTCTACCATTTTGACCACCTACATGTCTTCTTTAGACAAAAACACTGGATGAAAATGATGGATATAAAGCAAATTGACCAGTGACACAATTTAATCACATTCAAACGAAAGTTGTCGCTCATTTCCATCCTGTGGGTATTTGAGGTTGACGTGTCCCGTTTCATTTCTGGAGCATAACTCAGAAACTGTTAAATATTTTGGCGGTGATTCAGTGGTGCCTTTTGCTATTTCAGGGCTTGGTTGATTTTATTTTATTTTTTTTTTGGTTTCCTTGGTTACAAGTTGAATTCAAGATCATTCTGTGAGTGGGATTTGTCTCGCATGAGGGTGTCTGGGGCATTACTGAAAAACTGTTCAATATTTTTTTCCATGAAAGTTTATGTCCACATCTTCCATGTACCGGAGAGGTGCCTTTTTGATATTTTGGGAAATTTAAGTCTTTTATTTATAGTTTTTATTTATAGTTTTGAAAATTGAACTTTTTTACAGATATGCAATCAACAACAATTGTAATTAACAGGGACATCTTAAATAACTAATTTCCAACTGTGGTGGGGGATCCTGAGTATTTCATGCTTTTTGATTTTGTTACCAGCATCGTTTTGTGGTTGTGCACACGGGTATTGTTTTATTTTGTGCTAATTAGCACATATTAGCCGGCTAACATGCTAAACTAAGATGGTAAAGGTTGCAAATATTATGTGACACATCAGCATGTAAATTGCCATAATGAGCATATTAGCATGCTGATGTTAGCATCCAAGTACAACCTCACAGTGCAGCAAGCAGGGCTAAAGATGCTTACGAATCCATACGTACACAAACAAGTCATCAATATTATTCATTCAGTGCTTGAAAACATACAAATTTTCCTACTTATTATCTGTGGGGTAAAGAAATCAGTCATCTGTAAATAAGACAGACCACATGTCTGACTTATTGTAAAGGAGATAACTTCCTCAGTAATTGTAACTCCATGTGTTTTAATTCACCTGGTAGGTGTCTCCAGTAAAGACCCTCCCTCTGGAAAACATGCACTCATAGATAGGTCCTACATGTTTTCCCATGCATGCTTTGCATTGTGCATGGATTACACCTTCATTGGAAATCATTTCCCTGGACGTGATAGATCAATTTGCTCAGAGGTATGACTCTTTTATGGCTGCAGATCATATGAAGTGGGATGTTCTCAAGCACTTAGTAGTTCCATAGGATTGTTCCTCCAGGAAGAAATTAAAAAGGGGGGGCGAGGAGGTAATCTAAATGCTAATTTCTGGTCATTATGTGACGGAAGCACCGCCCTCACCTCTGTCCTGGTGTTTTGAGTCCCTCGTGCTTTAGAGTGGGAGTGAATAGCAGGAACTAACTGCTGTTGTGTCAGTGTGTCCTCATACTCTGGATGCCTTTAATTACATCACCAGCCAGGCCTGATGAGATCCTCCTCATATAGCCGACTTCATAATGGCACGCTTTGGCGTACTTTTGGTTAATTATACATTGTTACAGGGGATAACATAATGAAACCAAGAAAAATGTAAGAATTCAGGTAACTCATGATTGGCTGTTTGCCTCACAATCTGAAAATGTCCAAACACAGCAAGCATCAACTATCTCCTGGTTAAAACTTGCCCTTAATTTCTAATAAGAGCAGTATAATATTAATACTAGTAAATCTTTGTGTTAAAATGATTAAACATTATGCTACATAGCTGGCTCACTGTGGCCATCTGCTGGTGACATTCTGTAGTTGATCACCTTTGAAGAGAGAAAATCATAAAATTCAAGTTGGTTATTTTAACTCACCATTAGTTGACATTCACTGTAGATCATGAAATGATATATCCAGTATGTATTTACAAAACCAACATAATTTTTTGTGTGACACTAGAGGAGTGTGTACTAGTTTGGATATATGCCGTGGAGATGACCAACCTTTAGTCACCTTAAAATCATCTTTCTGTGGAAAAACTCAAAAAATGACATTTAAATTAAATTCCAAATGACTAAAAGACAACAGCTTATCATGGTTTATTTATCTGTAAAGGTTAGTAAAGCCAGAATGGGTCGTTTGTGAGGTCAGTCACCTAAAACTCGCTTCAGGGAAACCACACAAAATAAAATTAGTATAGAATTCTAAATATCAAAAGGCATAAATGTGTAATATGGTTATGTCTGTAAAGTTTGGTGAAGCTAGAATGTATAGTTATAGTTGAGATATGCGCCGAACAAAAAATTATTGCAGATGGACAGACATACTGATCAGTATGAAAATACATGCCAATTGCATTTACTATTAGTGATTCTTTAGTTTGACATCTGGATCTGAGGTTTGGCTGGAGCCCCTGATGTAACCTCTAGCTCCCTCTGGAGGAGTGGAGGATGTAACACAGAGAGGTTTGAGCACTAGTCCTCATTCCTTAACTGATGTCTGTTGGATAATCCTGAGTTCCTCTGAAGGCTTAATGGTAACCACTGCCCTAGTGTTCATTACAACTGAACAGTGTTGTTACTGAAAGGGGAAAAAAGGAAAACCAAGCAGAAAAAGACAACTCAACAGTGAATTACAATCACTTCTTTTTTTTAATCATTTTGATGTCAGTCTGTTGTAAAGCATGGCACTACTGTGCTAGTTAAACTTCTTTCAGATTCCCATTTGAAGTTAACCTTAGCATTAATATGAATGTATACAACACAATCACCTAATTGTGCAATATATGATTGGACCGTTGGCAACAGGAAAGGCAGGAGACCTCAGGTACAGTAATGAGTCTGAGCTACAGAAAAACAGAAATGGCAAGGAAAGCAGTAAATTTTGGTCCTTCAAAATTGGATACAAAAGTTTATACAAATGGACGGTTAAAAACAAGTGAAAAATACACACACAGGTCTGTCTGTACATAGGCGAGTACGTCTTCCCGATCATTCTTCATTTGCCCAGAGCTTTATCCAGGTTGGTCCTGATGGTGTCCAGAAAGTCTGACGTGTTGACATAATGTTCATTCAGCTTACAGCTGCAAGATCAAAGTGCAGGGGTTACATTTGTAACGAACTATAAAATAATAATCAGAAAAATGTTCCTAAAGACAGGCCATACACATTCTACACAAATACATTAACTCACTTGGGCAAACCATGGATGCAACCTGCAAGGTCCTTGGTCATCACCCCGTTTTCCACCGTTTCCACGCAGATTTTCTCTAACATATGGGAGAACCTGGAGGGCGATGGTGCGGAGTGGCAAATTATTATGATGTAAAATTACATAAGCACACATCACATGAGTAAATTACACCAGATAACATACTTTATCAAGTCATGATTTCCGTCTAGTTTGCCTCTGTGCTCCAGCCCTCTGGTCCAAGCAAAGATGCTAGCAATTGGGTTTGTGCTGGTGGGTCTTCCCTACAAATCAAGGACACACTTAAGATTAGTATCTGAAATGTAAATATATGGTTCAGATGCAGATTTATTGATGCTCCTCTATAGAGACGTAGTATCCCTGCTTCTTCTACCGTGGACATCCAGAGTGAAAAAGACTGAGATTTACTATTAATGAAGATATGGATGACTGGAACTAAAACATCTCTGCTTTCATAATCCAATATAGCTGCTGAAGTAATAGAATGTTGAATACATTTAGCCAGTTACTTGTGTGAGTAAGAAAAATACAACACCTAATAGAACTGAACAATTAATTGCAATATAATTGTCCGAGTGCATTATCCAAACTGCAACAGCTGGAATTATAAATTAAGTATTTGGGGTGATAGAGACACCCCAGCCTACTGATCATGTTCTCCACACGTTAGGAAACATGTTGGTTACGTCAAATAAAAAAATCACATCGTTTTATATTTTCCCTTCCATAGAACATGAAACGCAAAAATGACTATTCCTGAATGAAATCGTTACTCATATAGCAATACCTACGAAAATAATTGCAATGTGATTTATTTTGCATATTGTTCAGCTCTACAACTTAATAACAAAACTGACTGAGAAATGCTGCACATGCTAACAATATGCTTTATCTAATAGTTCAGCTGCAATTCGCACAGTGTTTGTAAAATAAGTGGAGAATCTTATGAAAGTTTTGGGGAATGGCTTGTAGAAGTTGATGTGAGTGACAGTTTACTTGACAGTATTACTGCACATTGTATTTAAAAATGTAATATTATTTAATATTATTAAATCTATTATTAAATCTAAGGAAACACTTAACCCTAACTCCAGCTCCGAATGAGTCTACTCTAAATGTGGGTCACTTGGCAAACATTTCCTCAGTCTGCAGGTTTAAACATCAACTTAGTACCAAAGGTAAAAGTACAAGAATGCACAAACACATACAAACAAAGTACTCTTTGTTCCTAAAGTAAAAACACTGCCGTGTTCCTGGACTTAACTCTTTGGTGTTCGCGGTAGTGCCTGGTGACGGTGCCGTGTGCAGCCTCTGCCTCAATAGTCTTGCCATCAGGGCACACAAGTACTGATGTCATGAGACCTAGAGAACCAAAACCTGGACACAACACACAAACAAACCTGCATCACAAGGCAATCCGATCGCAAATATAAGCCCACAACCAAAAACATGAGATGCAGCTCAGACGTCATTAAAATCAAGTGCACTTACCCTGAGCTAGAATGTCTGACTGCACGTCTCCATCGTAATTCTTGCAGGCCCAAACAAATCCTCCAGAAGACTTCAGGACCTGTGCCACCATATCATCAATGAGACGGTGCTCATACCAGATTTTCAGCTTGTCAAACTCGGGTTTATACTTCCTGAAAATGACAGAACAAAGAGATATTTTGTGTTTACTTAACGGTGGCTGTTAAATTCAGGGTCAAGACTGAATCCGCATCCGATTTGGGGCTTACTCCTCGAAGATGTCCTGGAAGATGTCTTTGAAGCGCCCGTCGTAGGCTTTGAGGATGGTGTTCTTGGTGCTCATGTACAGAGGCCACCTCTTCTGGATGGCATACTGGAAGCAGCTGTGAGCAAATCCACTGATGGACTGTGCAAAAAATATAATATAATGAAGATCCAGATTTTATAAATAAGAGATCACATCACAGAAGATTATATTAAAAATACAGAGACGAAGAACTACCAAAAACAGAGATCTGTCTATGAATTATGCACTGAAACGCACTCATTCTTACCTCATCAGTGTTGTACATTCCCATCCCACAGCCCCCTGAGATAAAGTTATACACCACCCACTCCCTCTGCTGGCTTCCATCAGATGGGGAAAACACAATCTTGAACTGGCCAGGCTGGTCAACAACAAAGTCTGTGGCCCTGTACTGACAGATTAAAACATCAAACCCAGTATGAGAGAGTCTCTTCTTATGCCAGCTTGAATGCATCAAAACACGCATTTGCATTTTTTAAATTTTTTTTTATTTTTTATTTTTTTTACCTGATCACCAAAAGCATGTCTGCCGATTGTTATGGGTTGTGTCCACCCGGGAACAAGGCGAGGGACGTTTTTACAAAGGATTGGCTCACGGAAAACTGTGCCACCCAAGATGTTCCTGATGGTTCCGTTAGGACTCCTCCACATCTTCTTTAGCTTAAACTCTAGAAGAAAATAAATACAGAAGCTGAAGCCTTTTGAAGACACAAAATAAATCTCCAGCATGTCATTAAACACAAGGAGTCAAACTCACCTTCAACTCGGGCCTCATCCGGGGTGATGGTGGCACACTTGACAGCCACATTGTATTTCTTAGTTGCCAGGGCAGAGTCAATGGTGACCTGGTCATCTGTCTGGTCACGGTAGGGCAGACCCAGGTCAAAGTACTTCAGCTCAACATCAACATTGGGTAGGATGAGCTGCACATATACAGGATATGATGCGTGATTTGTTTCGTCTGCACAGCAACAGCACGCACACAGTTTTCTCATTGAATTGAAAATCTCATTAGTCAAGCTTTATTCCACTTACCCTCTCTTTGATGAACTCCCATATGATGCGAGTCATCTCATCTCCGTCCATCTCCACCATCGGCTGGTCCACCTTGATGCGCCCCGTGGCGTCTGAAACATTTACATTTACGTTAGCTATCATGTTTAAAGCTGCAGGGAGAAGCAAAACAAATGTTCAAAGTTTGCGCAACGTGGGGGCTGCCCATTCATTTTGCTCCAAGGTACATTTCAAATCATCATAATATGCATGTTTTCATTGATTTAGACTTAATCTGTTGGCTGATCAGCAAGACGCGGCGAGCACACACACACAGAAACAGAGACTCACAGATAGAGAAAGAGAAGCCACTTTTTCACAACTCGCTAAACGAGTTTGCAGCTCACATGCATCATCATCATACAGTTTCTCCATTCCTACGGTTTTTCTAGGGGTCACTGTGAACTCAGACTCAAAAGACTCCTTCAATGTTCGAAGACAGGGATGTTTTACAGGAAAATAAGAGATAATAGGAGATAATTCTATAAATATGGTTGATGGTTTATGTTCTTCATAAGGATGTTTTTTTTAAATTATGGTATATAATGGTATATATGTTTATATAAATATATTTATGGTATATAAAATAAATAGGATGTTTGAGTAAAAAGGATACGTTTCTTACACCTCGGTAAAAACAACATTAAAACCGTCTCTCTGACGGTGAAAGTCTGCCGGACAGACTTTAGGGCGGCTCTTAAAACAGTTATTACTTATCAAGCCTTTTTGTACATAAGAACATGTGACACATGTGACACATGAGACAGGCTGGTGCCAAGAGTTAATTACTTTATGACACACAGTTTCCTGTCTTGTTCATATCTGCTGTGGGCTAAATGCACCTTAACGTTGTCTGTTATAAAAAGTTTCAAAGTTGTTCTGTTTGTTGACGGAGTGATAAATGTCCCACTTCATTAGAGTTCACATGATCTTATATGGATGATTCATTGGTGGCAAATCGCCAATATGCCACATTGTCTACCAACTGGTTTCTACTATCACCAACTTTATGAATTTTAATAAACATTCATTCAAAACTTATGCTGACCACACTGTAATTAAACAACCAGGAGATCACAACTATACAACCAGGAGAACACTACTACACAACCACAGACCATTCCCGGCACCACATCGAACTTTGAGTCGTTACTGTTACGCTTTTAGGACGGCTGACTTACAGTTCCTCTGTTGGAGTCTGTGATGGCAGACGGCGGCCGGTGAGAGGACGGCAGGTTTCGGAGAAAGTACAGCCACTGTGTTTCTCGACACGGTGGCCAGAGATTTTAGGTAAGACGCCATGATACCTGGAACTGAAGGCACACACACACACACGGCCGGTGAGACTGCACGCTGTTACCTCATGAATGAGCGACAGCCCGGCGTGGCAGAGCCAGGTACACCTTCCGCTTCTTTTTCTTCTTCTTCTTCGTCGTTTTTTTCTTCTTCTTTGGGTATCGTTGGCGTTTAGCCGTTTAGCAACTAGCTTATAGGCGCACTACCGCCACCTACTGGAAAACATTTAGTGCTACATCATATCTCACAGTTTCGGATTCTTATATTGTGCACATAGGAGAAAGGGCTGCTCCCAGGTTCTATGAAGTGTGTGATTTAAACCTGTATGTTCTATTCTCAGACGGGTGGTGACTGTCTCCTTCCCTGGCCTCCTGTCAGGTATTCCACGAACACCTACTTGTTTTTGTATACTGTAAAGATGCCTTCCTGTATCACTTAGGTCCCAGTATTGCCGCCATGTTTTGTACAATTCCTATCCATCCATAACTGTAGAGCCTGGTGTTATGATGTTCCCAACACTCCTGTAATATCACTTTGTTGGGTGTGATTTACTATATCCTTGTAAATGATTCCAGTATGCCGACATAGGCTTGACTCTCCTAATTCATTGAGGCATTTCTCCCATTTCTACTTGCCTTGCAGACACTGGTGAGGTTTCAAATGCTCCACTACAAATTCAGAGAACCTATTCAATGTCAAGCTTTTAAAGGTTTTTTTAAGGACATGCTGTATAAAGTAAGCACCCATAGTCTAGGATTGCTCTCATTAGAGCCCAGTGAATATTCAATAAAGATGTTCTATTTGCTTCCAAGCCTCTTCCTGACAAACATCACAGTATGTTGTTGATCTTTTTGCACAGTTTTTTAAACTGTCAATATGTTGGCACCAGGTAAGCATAAACCCTCATCTCCTCTAATCTCCTCTACCACAGACCCATTTGCATTAGTGCTTTTACTCCCTCACAACGTTGTGAGCATTAAAATCCCCACACCATTTTATCTTTGCTTGTCCCTGCCCAATTGCTTCATTCAGTATGTTAGAGCCAAGTCTATTACAAGGGTTATAGTAGCTGACTATCATCAAGCTGTCTTTTCCTGTTCAGACTTTGACTCCAATTGTTTCTTGATTTTTCTCTTTATTAAATGCATTATAATTTCTTAGCCCATTTTTCACAAATGTTGCCACCCCTCCTCCTTCCCTAGTCATCCTATCATTCCTGATAGCCGTATAACCCCAAAACTCCACTGATGCTTCAACCATGTCACCTGTATGCATATATGAGGTCTTTCTGATAAGTTTGAAACAAAATGTTTAACTCTTGTCCATTAGCTATAAGGCTCCTAGCATTTCATTGTAGAATAACTAGTATCATGAGGAGCCACCAGGCCACGACTGCATATTAGACGTTCCTCTGGATAACGTTTCCTCCACTGCTTCCAAGGTATTTGTCAGCTGCTCTCATTATAATCTTTTCAGTCATTCTTTGCCTGTGCTGAATCACATCCACCATAAACAACACAAACTCATTTTTGCTCACAATTAGCGTATCTTCGTTGATAACAGATTTTTCACATCCCCCATCACACCTGTTATTGCTCTCTTTACCCACTGCTTTAGCTGCGTCTGCCTGCCTGGATACTTTCTTCAGTGTCTCTGCATATGAAATTTAACTCGCTGTATCTCTGCTGCTTTTTTTTACCGGCTTCACATCGTCAATAAGCTGAGCTATGCTGACCTCCACAGTTGAAACACTTTCGTTTAGCTCCTTCTTCTCATTTCCCACATTCATGCTGGCTTGCACATCTGCCACATCTTTGCTCCCCCTTACAGATTGATGCTACATTTTGCTGCTACTTTGATACATTGATACATACAAAGTTTGGTCACATCTTACACATTTTTGTGAGTAGCCTTGAGTCAGAAAACACAATGTTTTTTTTTCTTTTTTAGAGAAATAGCCGTGATACCCTTTTCCAACTAATTCCAAATGAATACTCCCTTGTTAATCCAGTCCACCCCTATACAAAGGCATGCTGCCTGTTTAGCAACAGGTGATAGTGATTGAACTGATTACTGCCCTTATCAGGAGAAGTTTGTTCTCTCTGACACAAGCCTGAAGAAGATCTACCAGATCAAGAGAGATAAAAAAAAAACATTTGGGGGGGAGCTTAACAGTGTGCAGACCTCTCTCTTTTTTGCACGCTGTTCTAGTTTTTTTGTCTCGCACCTGTATTATTGTTGACTGTGTGCACACTAGTCGGCTCTTTTGGAGGAAATGACTTGCAAGAATGCCACAGGTGAGGCAGCATAACCACAGATGTGCCAATGGTATGCTGGAGGCAAGGCATTCCACTTGACACGTTGGTGCAGGGTGGTGAAAGCTCACATTCCATGATAGTGTGTCAGCACAAGCATTACATAAACTGAGGAGCAATGACGAATTGCCTGAACCTTGGTGGAACATGAGTAACGACCCAGAATCATATACTCGCCTGATGCTCCTCAGAAACAGATTCTAATGGGTCACTGTAACAGCAGCAGACTGCTGGCACGCATAATAGGCCTGTACATGCCAAAACAATCAGAAATTGTCTGAGGCATGATGGACTTTGAGCCCAAGGACCTCTTGGGTCCACTTTTTGTGTTTATCATGCAACTGCATTTAATGTCATTCTTTTAGTTTCTGCATAATTTTTGTTGTTAATAAAAGTTGCTATTAAAGAGGTCTGAGTTGGCTAGGTACATCCTGTAAAGTGTGGTCCATCTGTCAATGTGAAAACACAGAGAGCTAATGTCCACCAGCTGCACAGTTATCAAAGATTCTTATTGTAATATTAATAAATCTATGAAAACCTTTAAAATCAAAATGACATTTTTATGTCTACCTATTTTAATACACTTAATACCTAAAAACACAAATGCTCAGAATTCAAATCATTATCTGACAAAGTTAATAGATCAGATTTGCCAGTTCTTCCACTAAATTCTAATGAAATCTTGTTTTTAAAAAAAATTGTTTTTAATAATAAACACAGATAAAGACAAAAGGTCAGTATTCTTGGTGGGAGAAAATCCATTTAATGTCTATTAAATGTATCTTTGTGAAATAACAGGAATGGTAATGACATTCAAATGTAAAAGTAAGAATCAATCAATCAGTAACAGCAGGGTGATATATATGTAACAGAAAGAGTAAATCTTCAACTTTGTAAAAAAAAAAAGGGAAGAAATTTCATAAGGCACTTTGTATGAGACACAGACATTTCTGCACATAAATTAAGGTACTAACATAACATGATAACATACAACACTGTATAACACTCAACAACTCTTCATTGGTTTCTGTCAATATGCATTTTCTATGTAATTGCAGAGTAGGTGAAAATCCATGGCAGTCTTACTGTATTGCAATCTGGGTCATTAACAGATAGATCAAACCGAACCCGCTTTATGTTGTATTTCTATAAAAATAAAATAAATAAGTTTGTGTGAGGCTGAAAGGTGACAATCTCAGTTTTCAACATGAATGCTGGTTCTTTTCAGTACGCAGCTTGTGACAAGCAAGACAACAAAGACATGAAAAAGGCATTCACACTTGTAAGACACTGGGTAAGCAGGAAAAAAGAAGAAAACATCCCTCTAACAAAACTTTTTGCTGAAAACACGACAAGATGTGTACTAATCTGCAGATGCATTTAGGTGTTCACATTGTCAAAGTTCTTCCTAGTGTTTGTGAGACAGGATAAAGACTGTGAGTTCTAAGTGGTCGCTGCCACAGAGCCTTTCTTCTCAGTGAAGAAGCTCCTGAGCAGCATCACTTGACCGATGCCGATGAGAAACAGCAGGACGGTTTCTGCGATGGACCAGTAGGTAACCCGCTCCAGGAGATGCTCTGCCTTTGAACGATCGTGCGCCTCTCTCAGCCTGTACCATGTCTGCGAGTTTATTACCACCTTCAGGACCTCATGAATGGAGATGCAAGATGACTCCAACTGAAAGTAGAAAGATTAACACAGGTTAATCAAGAGTAAATCATTGGCCGGGGGCAAAACACAATGTGGAAGGTGGGGCACACATAGACAAATATTTAATTATAATCTACAAACTGTTTCTGAGCAGATTCACTTAATCTCTCTACACTTTTCCAGCAAGTCTCCGGACTTGAAGTGGTCTAAATGGAGCATATACTGTACATTATATTATCCTGTATATACTGCAGTATGGCATATTATCCACGATGCATAGCTAGGAAACTATCTAATCTGATGTTTAATTCTGTGATCTGAAAGCTGCAGTATTGATAAACATAGTTACAATTCCAGGTTGTGTTAAATTGAAAGAGTCCCACCTTCCAAACAGAGGGTGTAAACGCATCTGCCTGCTTCACTGTATGGTATGTAGAGGACATGAAAAGACTTTTGTCAATTTTATATAAACCGTTTATCTAACTTAGTAAACACTACACTATTAGCATGTAATATTTTTGCTACAGTGTAATTAGCTTAGCCACCTTTTGTTTGCTTGATCACAAGATATAAGTTGTGAATGATTTTGATGACACTTTGAGGTGGGTTTGGGTACAGATGGGGCTCCCGGCACACTTTTTGTCTTTCTTCAACACTGCGAGATCGAGCCTGATTTGTAACGTATTTTTAATATAATGAAAAAACAGAAATAATAATAATAATAATAAGTCAATCAAAGTAAAAATAGCCAGGCATGGACAACTCATGATGTTCTACCACTATGTACGATTGGATCCAGATCTGCATCATAATCCAGATCATGAAAAACTGTGCTGCTGCTTTCTGGTGCTACTTTTCATTCATTTATTCTACTCTAGTTATATAATGTCACTATGCTCAGGTATAATGAAATGTCGCTTTGCATCTCTCCTATTGTGATCGATTATCTGTCCAGATATAAAGCTAGAGAGAAAATAGATCCAGATCATCCTAATTCCAAATTCTAAGAGTAGGTTTCCAGGGTCAAGGAATTAGGAGGTGTTACTTAATTTGGCAAGAGGTAGATCCAAGTAAACCGACATCATCCTGGCGACACCACCACACAGTTTGTGCTATGCCCAGGGCTAAATGACACAGCAATTAAATAGAGACGATGGCATCAGAGGAGGTATGCTCTCTGTGAATGGTTTCTAGTTTACAATTTGATCTGGTTCATATGTTTTTTCTTTTTCTTTCTTTCTTTGTTTTTATATGAAACTGTATAAAAATTCAGACACGAGACAAACCAGAGAGCAGGATATACTGTAGGTAAATCCTTAGCTCTAACATAAAGCTAACTCTATGTGATTTTATTTTTTTTAAACAATGTTCTGCCTCACTTCACTTCACTTATACCCACTTAATACACACAGGAGCAGCCGAGTGACAGCCACAGTTTAAAGGCTCTGCACCGCAGCAGACAGATGTTGCACATCTTACTGTAAACGTCGTGTGGCTCAGACTCACCTGAGTCAGTGCTGTGGCATGAATCATGCTCTCCAGCAGAGGTTTCTCATCTCCATAGCGGAACTCCAGGTACACCATCTTATCTGTGAAAGTGGAGAACTCGTTGCTGAAGCAGACCTTATAGACGCCCTTCATCGCTGTGGTGTGGGAGAAGCTATCGTACTGCTTCTTCTTCTCATTATACAACACATTATTATGAGGATCTGTGACGAAGCAGTCCACATCGTAGTTTCCTCCCGATATGACCTAACAGACGACAAAAGCCACACCAAGACATGAGTGGATAACATAACATATACATGCCAAGACAGCTGTGATATGTTTTGCTGTAACATATGCTGTAACCGTGTGGAAGCAATTTAAAACAGATTTATTGTCAATTCAACCGTGGTATTAAACGACAGGTGAAGGACAACCACTTCTTTTTGAATTATGTATAGAAGTTAAACGATGCATGTTCCGCCTTTCAAGCATCACGAGACAAATCAATTCATTTACTGGCTGATGAGCGCGTGCACACAGAGCAACTTACCTGGTAGTCTATGTCAAACTTCGTGTCTTTCTCCAGCTCCTCGTAAAAACATTGTTTATCGTTGTCAGGCAGCTGGAAAGTGAGCTCCGTCCCGAACACCACAAAGACATGCAGCAGCAAACAGCTCAGCTCCAGTAGCAGCATGCTGGGCGCAGAAGACGAACAGCTGGAGACGCACGAAGTTTTGCCGCAGCCCTTCACGACTACACAGGACACTGACGTGGCACGAGCGCAAAGAACTTCCGGGGTAGCCTTGTTTGTGTTTTTGGGTAAAAATATTACCTCACGGTTATGAAGCGAAAATTGTTGTCAAACAAGTCCCAGTTTTGCAGAAACGAGTTATTGCCGCGCCAGAAAATGAAAAACGGGATCATTATCACGTTATAGCGTAAAAAGCTTATTATTATAACTTGATATTTTTCACATAACAAGACATTTTCATATTGTTACAAAATACAAACGTTTTAATTAAAAAAAAAGACACTTTTATTGTTATGGTAATGAACTATTTAAGTTGTTATTACGTGGAAGCTTTCACGTGATCACTTATTGTTTTAACACTAGACAGCTTTCAGAGCGCCAACCTCCACCAAGGAAGCTCAGTTTCCCCATTATTTAATTGTACCTAAAGGCAACAATCCAGTGATAGTTGAACCCTCATTATGTGACTCATTGACTATGCAAACCTACACCTAGAATTTGGATCATATTGACATCATTGTTTGATAATTTTTCAAGAAAAAAACAATATTTCATTAAGTCATGAAATATTTATTCATGACTTAATAAATATTTAATATTAAAAATATTTAATATTTCATTGAAGATAAGTCAAATTTGACACCTAACTGAATCAGCACAGTTTCAGCTACAATTTGATCTTAGTTGCAGGTGTGTATTATGATTATTCATTATTTCACGATACCAACATTTAGATGAGCCCTATCAATTAAACATGCTGCATCACCCTGAATACTACTTGGATGGATCACTTGGAAAGACAGACAGACAGAGAGACACACAGACCAATTAACCACATATTACCTCCTTGTCAGAGGTAATGTTTATGCCATGGGAACCTAAATGCATTCAGTAAAGAATGCAGAGAATATTTTTCCTCTGTTTGCTTCAGTAATATTAAAATTTTCAACTTTATACAACATTATGTGACAGAGTCAGACGTAAATCCAATTCTGGGGTATAATATTTAAATATGCGTTATCAACTTTAAAGTTTAAGAGCTGTACAATGTACAGTAGCCATGTTAGAAATATGAGGTAATGAGACTGCATTTAGTGTTAAAATAAACACGTGAATTTACACAAGCAGCTTTTTTCAGCCCAAAAGAAAAGAAAAAAAGAAGCCTTATCTCCAGGAACAGTGTGGCTTTTTACTGTAATATTTTACATATAGTACACTCAAGAGACTTAAAAACACTTCACTTTATTTACAGATTTGCTGGGGTAGTTTGTGTCATGTGAATGTATTTTGTTCCTTGTTATCTTTCAATGATTCTCTTATCTCAGTAATTAGTGCGTCCCCCATCAGCATTGACTGCACCAGTAATCCTCCTCATCATGGACTGGTACAACCTTTGGATGTAATCCTTGTAATGTTGCCACAGCGGTGACATTCTTGAAGATGTAATTTCATCCCCAATCTTCATTCCTTTTTACAGTGGTGGGGTGTCATGGTCCTGGTCCTAGTTTGTTGTTCCTTTTATTTTGAAAGGTTTATGGCATGATTTTGTGTCACTGTTTCCTGTTTTATTTTGTAAGCTTAATATCATGCTGTATTATTTGATGTACACTTCCTGTCTTTGCTGTTCTTATTTATTTTGCCCTGTTAAACCCTCTATTCTTGTTTCATGTTCATTGTTTGCATTTTTGTTCTTTCTCTCGTGTCTTTGGGATTTATGTTCTCTGTGTTCTTTACCTGTCTGCCCCTTTAGTTTTCTCTGCTTGTTCCCCTTCAACATTTTTCTCCCTGTGCCACCTGTGTGTCATTCCCTCGTTATCCCAGTGTATTTTCTCTGTCATTCCCTTTGTTAGTTTCCAGTTTGTCGATGTTTCTACACACGTTCCAGCATCTCCTCCTCTCATGATTTCCCTGTGTTATTTCTTATGTTTCATTATCTGGATATGTGTATTTTTTTATCAAAATGTTTTTCTGATATTCTGCATAGTATTCAGTTTTTTGCTATCTATCTTTGTGTTGTGTGTCCTATTCCCCTTAACCATGATTTAGAGGAGGTCATATGGTTCTGCAGTCACTCAATGACACCCTAAGCTGCTCAGTTGTCCTCAGAAAGTTTGCGGATGTAATCCCTATATTCTGTGATTTAATCAGCTACTGTATCTGTTCTGTCCATGTGACATTTATATCACATCTGTCCATTCTGAGAGAGGGATTACTGCTCTGTAGCTCTTTGAGGTAGCTTTTTCTACCTTGAATCAAGGGTTTGAGGAGGGAGTATCATACACTATATAGCTTGTAAAGCCTGTTGAGGCATTCTGATTTGTGATTTGTGGGCTTGTTATGACCCATTGGGTCCTCTGGGGGGTGACATGTTACTAATCTGCCCTTTTCTACAGGGAGGTGATTAGGTCACCTGGAGCACCTGTGGCACCCAGTAGTTCCTGGTTTACTTAAGGCCAGGCTGCAGCGTAATCATTCTCTCTCTGCTCTCACCACATGCAACCCTCATCTTGTTGACTCATGTTATGTTCGAGTTACATTACGTTCTGCACCCTCACACACACATTCTCCACTCATGCACACCTTACATTACTGACTTTACCGATTGCTCACATCCATGTGTAAACATTTACTTTAATTGGCACTTTAACTTCTTCTGATTTTGGTTTGATTCGGTTTAATTTGGTTAAATTATTTTTGTTAACTGCTCTTCATGGTGTCTCTTGTTGTTGTTGTGGCCATCTGAGCCAGGTCATGAATAAATTAACTTGGCTTGACAATATCTGGCAGCAGACTGGAAAGGTCGATATGGTGGTAAATAAACTGGGCTTCTCTTCGCTGCAGTCCATGAGAAACCTTGGGGTCATCTACAGTGAGTTAGCCCCACCACTTGTTCCCTACTTTAGCCCCGTGGAAGAGGATCAGGACTGTCAAATTGCATACCGATCAGAAGTCAGCAGGAGTAAGTCCCACTTATCATTACTGCGCTGTGGACAAGAACCTGGCAACTGCCAGCAGCCTCTACTACAGGCACGTACATCTGCAATTAAACTCACCTGGCTGTGAAGATAAATTCCATTCACTGAGTGATGTTAATAGCTGCTGATGTCTGTGGCTGTGGGGTTTTGGTTAGAGCTCAGTGACAGGAGAGAGAGAGGGAGGGAGGGAGTGGGTGTGGTTTGGGGAATGGTGTCAGGGAGAGAGAGAGCTAATTACCCCAGGTGTTCTGTGTTGAACTGATTGCCCCCTCTCTCTCATGTTGCAGTGTGGTGGACCTGGAGTGGGCTGCCTGAAGACGTGAGGAACAAGTCTTGGCACATTTAAGATGAAAAGCTTGTGTAGTTGTGTTTTGGTTAATTGTGTGTGACTGTTACCTACGAACATCATCGCTGTGCCGTCACGAACTGCTGCAGTCTGGAATTCAGTTCACCAGGTATATTTTCTCTCTCTGTCCATTGTACAATGGCAGAAAATGACAATGATTTTTTGGATTTATGACACAGTCAATCTTTTGCTATACACACACACACACAAGTCTTTAATAAAATTGACATCAGGTCAGATTATGACCAAAGTGTATCAGAAAATGTCCTGCTGCTGCTCAGGTCCTGGATGATAACACAGCCAAGAAACTGTGGGAGCTTCCATGGATGGTCCTACTTAAAAACAGCAGCACATTCTTCCTATTGGTGTCCTTAAGGTCATGGCATTATTATGGCTTATTTCACCTATTCAAGTCTATTAGACCTGAAATGATTTGCTGATGAGTGCAAAGTTTTGCACTATTTAATATGGACTCTATAAGTAAATTGAATATCGAAATTTGCTGTATTGCTTCAGATTATTAATCTGAATTATAATTTGTGTGTTATTGTAAATGGTGTACGTTTATATCCTCATCAAAATGAGGCAATGTTTCTAAATCTATAATCCATATTGGGTGATTGGTTGAAATACTAAAATGCTTATGGGCCAAACAGGCTTCTTCTTTTTTCATCATATGATTTATGCTGCAAATAAGAGACATTTAAGACTTCAAATGCTGCTTTTATTCATGGGATCTAACAACAGTTGTAAACATACATTGAAAATATTGCATTGTCAGTCATTGCAGAAACACAACCATAAACGCATGTAAGGAAATACAATGTTTCCCTATGAACTACAAAGAAAGGAAGATGAGTCCCTTTGTTTGCATGTTATTGGGTCTAAAGCGGCAGCAAATGGTGAGGATTGTTGCAGGTCATGTTGTTGCAGAGCGGATCCTCCACCAGGTGTGGCGGGGGAGTGGATGCCTCTGGATTAGCCTGTCTTTGGGTGTGTGTGTGTGTCTGTGTCTCACGACAAAGTCATTTTGACGTTTGTTTCATTCTTTGAAATGACACTTTAACTGTGTGCCTCTGTTGACTGAACACACTCAAGATAAACAATATACAAATATACTGTGGGAACTATCAGTGATGTCATACTTCTGGTAGGAAATACTTGTTTAAAAATCATTTCTTTACCCTTGGCAGCTATTAAAGAACAGGTGAAATAACTAAAAAAAAAACGTAGGATGTGTATTCAAGGAAGACTGGTGGCTGTAAATGACAAAACAAATCCACAAATAGTCTTTTAGATTCACATCAGCAGCAGCTGAAGCAAATGAAAACCCGTGGCTTGACCTTGTTATCAGCATAATTTACAGTAAGATGCTGATATGTTTGAAAACAGGAAAAATCAAGGAGTCTGAACTCTTCTTCGGAAGCATGGTTATTCAAAAGATTGTCCCTTGATTATATGGAAAATGAATGCATCAAAATAGAATAAGTTGAAATAGTTTAAGAATCACAAAGAATAAAGTATCTCTCTGTTGTTAAACACACCACTTTTTCAAATAGTCATTTTCACACTCCTGTCTTTGACTTTGGCGTTGATCTGCCTTTTTGTTTATTCTTGTGCAGTACATTAAAAATGAGATACATTCTTCTGTTTGAAACTATCCACTCATAGAGCTATAAATTAAGCGTAGAAAATGCCAAGAATTTATTTGTTTGGTTTGGAGAATTGTGATTTGTGAATCATGTTGGCAAGCATCATATTGAAATTACTCACCTAATTTTTGTATTCCAGTTGAGCAGTTGCATCATCCTCAGTTTCAATGGATTATGACAGTCAAGCTGCATCATGTTAGGTTCTCTGAGTTCACTTCTAACCTTTTTATTTTATAAAATTAATCTTTTTTTTTGCATAATGTTGTGCATAAAGAGTTTTAACTATTATGGATCATACTGGTGTTAAACCAGGTTGTGTTAAATACTGATCTTGCCTATACGCTGACCCTTTTACAGTAATACATATTACTAATACTGCTGATCCTTTTGCTTTTCAGTCTTTGGATGCAAAGTATGAATCAAAGAATATCCAGCACCAACTAATCTAAAAAAGACTTATGATCATGAAATGATTGATAAATTTTAACACTGAGTCCAATGCAACCTAAATATGAGTGTTCCTCCAAGCCACTTACAAAGCTCACATATTAAAATGACTCATTTTCTTAACTCTTACATCTTTGAAAGCAACAAATTGCAGATAAAGTCATCCTTCTAAAGATAATTTGTATCTATAACTAAAGCACAAAAACTAATAACACCCTTCATCATGATCACCAGCTATAAATGTAATGACTTAATTTACCCAAAGGCTGTCTGAGTCAGATGTCTCCAGTATTTGCAGGTAATGTCATGCACATGCCCTTATCAGTTCTCCGTCCAACGGATACAGAATCTATAGCTGGGCTGGAAAAGTGATAAGGAGATGTGAGCGACCACAGTTCAACAACAGCTGTTAAATCACACTGATGAAGGACCTATTGTCATGAGAAGTCAAAACGTCCCCAGGCATGGGCTGCCTAAAGCCGCCTCTCCGTTCCTGACGGATGTCCTGGCCCTGAAAGAGGAGATCTGAAGGCCGGAGCAGATGAAAGCTGTTGGTTCACTTCCAGCGTTCAGCCAAAGAGGAGGTAAATTTGCCACGGAACCGCTCCGATTCCCCTCATGCAGCGAGGAACTAGTTAAGCCTCAACCAGCCAAAGTGGGTTCCTGCAGCAGTTGCCTTTCGCTGTTTGACTGCTGACAAACTTTTGAGACACACCCCATTGATGAGTTTTATTTCATCGCAGCCCCGCCTGGCTCAGAGAGATTTCTCTGGCTGCCATTGGTTCATATTCAGAACTTGCCATACCTGCCCCCTGGCTCTCGTGGACTTGAGCCAAATAGTTCTTCCAGTTGTCAATCACAGGGATATCAGCCAGTGGGATGAGAGAGGCCAGACTTGGCAGGTGTGTTTTTTTTTTTTACAGGTGTGGCTGAGAAGCACATTCCAATATGTACATACCTGTCAGCTTCTCTGGTATTCAGCTGCTCCTAGAAAGACCTCTGTTGACCACTCACTTTCCCCTTTCCTCCTCCTGGGGCCCATGCAGAGGGAGAAGGAAATAGCTCTTGTTTCAGCTGCACAAATAATTCTCTACCCATGTCTATCTTCAATTCTTCCTGAAGTCTGGCACTTCTTTTAAAGTTATGATGTCCCGTTCAGGGTCAAAACCTTGGGATTACTCTATTGTTGCACATTACATATCATATTGAAAAGTATTCTGCCGCTGTTGTATCACATTATTCACTGTGACATGTGGAGTGAGTCTGCGTACAGGTGCAGGCAGTGGCATGTGCTTTCCAACCCCCCAGCAAAGAACCTCAGATCATATGCGGCTGTTTTCTCCCTCTGGAGATCATAAAGCCGTAACAAGAATGTGTGTGAAGTAGAGTATTTTTTTTTGTCTGCTCCTCTGGTATGTGAGCCTCTCTCTCTTTCTCTTTCATTTTCATCATGTTTTTATCTGTCTTCATCTCTCTCTCTCTCTGTATCGCCTCCTTTGTGACTTCATCTTGGATCACCCATCTCTCTCTATTTCTCCCTATCTGAGTGGTGGAGTGAACAGTGTGTCCCTCGGGCAGGTGTGGGAACACAGGTTTGCAGGATTCATGGGCCTAAAGCAGAGCACAGGAGCCCAAGTCGTGATTACCTTCGGACAAGTCTATGCATGTGTTGAGCTGAATCAGAGCAGCCGCAGTGACTAAGCTCATCTGAGTAGCCAAACACTTACGCAAAGTGAAGCTGTGGTTCTCATCAGACGTTGCTCATTTACTTGAAAAGCTCCTGAACTCAGACACAAGCATGTAGCTGAGCTTGTGTCCTCGCTCGGACAAAAAGAATCGCTGCTATTGCAATTGTCACTCAAACCTAAACAATCTGCAAATAGTTTCCAGTCTATGTTAAAACAAAATCCTGCAATAACTGCTTATCAGTGGTGTATTAACACTGATTGATTGAAAAAAACAAACAAAAAAACCCATTCCCATCATTTGGAATCGTGTTCATCATCAGTAGTTGAGTCAAATATCAATATCAATATCAATCCAAATATGATTTTCCATAAAGGTGGATTTTGTCTATATGGTGTCTTACCTGTTACAGATACTTGAAAGCTATTTGAATGATTCTGAATCTGCATTATCTCAGCTACATATTGGTGGCAGTGTCATGTCTCTACTGTGACCTAATACACATCCCCCACTCCCTCATTCATATTTTAATCTGCCAGATCCGGATTATGATCCAGATGTGGATCCAATTGTGCGTAATGGTAGAAGGTCTTGAGTTGTCCATGTCAGGGTATTTTTTTATTCTAATTGGCCTATTATTATTTTTCATGATATAGGGAAATGTTTAAAAAGGTCCTACTGTATCTTGCAGTGCTCAAGATAGTAATCTGGAATCTGTATTTATACCTGAATCCATCTTAAAATAAATCAACTCTTCCTTGGCCCAAAATCCACCCCTAATGTTACATGTGTTAATTGACACCTATAAACCTGTAGGATATAAATAAAACAACCCTCTGATATGGTTTGATTTGGTAGTTTGGCTTCTTCTGTCATGACTCTGCTTGTTTGTAGGAATAGGAGGAGAGGACTGATCAGGATCAGGGTTATTTGTAAGAATTCCAGGGCCTGAGCTGGGAGGAGGCTTCTGAGAAGGCTGTGACGGTTTGTTCAGGACCCGAGGCAGTATTCTGTCACAGGGGATAAAGATATTGTTGAGCGAGCACACAGGCAAGAGGAGAGGTGCTGAGTCGGCTGTCCGCCTGACTTAGCATAAACTGTGCTGCTCTGGACTTTTCACCACACAGTTCCCATCAGATTCTCAAGTCAGGAGTCATGACTCCCACGTTTCTATTCAAAGAGACAAACAAAACTAGAAAGCACTCCGAGAGCATGTATCTCCGCCAACGGCACCATCACAAATCAACTGTTTGTATCCTTAATTCTTTGACCCTGGAAATCTCCCACTAGCATTTACAATCATCAATAGTTGATGTGGATCTGATTGCCCATATCTGTAGTGGTGGAACATCAAGAATTGTCCATGTCTGGATATTTTGATTTTGATTGATTATTTTTCATGAAATTGCAAAAATGTTTCACAAAAGTCTTTATCTTGTTGAATGTTGAAGAAAGTGAAAAAGTGATCCAGAACCTGCATTTTTTCCCTGATCCGCCTACATTTTTTTTATCAACTCTTCCTCAAGATCCACCCCTGCACAAACTTCATCAAAATCCATTGGCAACTTTTTAAAATATCTCGTGGACAACCAGACAAACAAGCAAACATGGGCGATCGTATAACCTCCTCCAGCTCCTGTTGGTGCAAGTAGATATTTTCACTCCAAAACATAAAATGAGAGACATTGTTTCCTTCATACAGACTAGTGAATGATGGGAAATTAAAATATGTTGATATATTATATTGATATCAAATATTTTGATTTAAAAATTTGTCCAAAATTCCATTACAATTATGTTTTACAACATAAATTATATGATTATGATATACCATAATAAATAGATATTTTGGGATTAAATATATTTTAGTTCAATAGACACACTTTGAAAAATGCTGTTGAAAATGACACAAATTGAAATTGAAATTGAAAAAGTTGTGTATCTGAGAATGTATTTGGTCCCAGGATTGTATTTCAATATGAAAATAACTTTGTCTTGGAGGTTAAACTTAACCTATTTCATGCAACAACAAAAAACCAAACAAACAACTTGTTTCAGTTTGGCTTACAATCATTCAAGGTATTTAAATTTGAGTTCTTTACCTGTAGTATTCCCATCATTTGGTGGCATGCAGCTTCAGTGTGCAGCCTTCTTCCGCATGGCTTGACAATCTGCTCTTGATATTTTGTGATGTCTTAGCATACCATCAGGAGAGGAAGGGCTGGAGCCATCTCTGCTGGCATTGTTGTCGATTTTTTAGTTGAGTTCCTCTTGTCAGTGTGAAAGTCTGGTGCTAAACAAACAGGCGTTGGCCTCTCTTTATCCAGTTCCGGAGTTTGTGGGTGCATCAGACACCAGGGCCACTCATGTGAGCCAGAGGAGATCTGCTAAAACATCTTCTGTCTCTCACTGAGATTAGAGCGGACACATTCCTGCCCCCTGTGCTCCGCAGCTCCCACCACACTTTTCACATCCAAATTTTAGCACCATCCTCTCAAAATGAAAAGATCAAAAAGTCACTCACTAATCTGCACAAACCTCTTACATAACAAGTCAAACACACATTCTTCATCCAAATGAAACATTCCTTCAGATGACAAGGACAACAGAAAACACAGACTACATACTCCAAACTAATAAGTTCAGTTTAAAACACATGCTACTGTAATAAAGGACACGAAGTGCATGAGAACATATATATGATTTTCAACACTGTTCAACTGCATCACTACAAATCACACAGGCCTGACAGAACATAAAAACTCCACACTTGGTTCAAAAGTTTTATTTCGTGACTGCACAGTATGCCAAACGTATGTTTAGTGAAAAAAATTGTAAAGGGGAGATGGCATGGATCTAAAATAAAATATGCAGCGCTGTAAACCGAACCATAAAAATAGATTTACTTCGTATTATCATCCTCAGCTTCAAGGTTCTGGCTGTATGAGCCCATAAAATGTCATCCACACATAGCACGCAATGTTAGCCCTGGCCAGGCAGCGGGGGAAGTACCCCCCGGCGTGTGAAATCCTCCCCCTGGATGGACTCCAGGGGAATGTCCCTTCATGCTTCCTGCATCATAGCAGAGGGTTCGTCTTCTAAAAGAAAATCACTTCTGTGTAAATGTTACTTTTTAGTGTTTGAACCTGTAGAATGGAGAATCAATCCAGTTCAGATTTGATGGCTTCAGCTGTTTACCTGCACCAGTGAGAGTCGGAGGTTATGCGATTTGTTGTTGTTGTTTTTTTGTGCTCGTTTGTTTGTCTGCAAGATAACTCAGAAAGTTGTTAATGGACTTTGATAATATGATTTTGTGTAGGGGTGGATCTTGGTTCAAAGAAGAGTTGATTGAATTTTGACCTAGATCCGGGTACGGATGTGGATTTGGGATCACTTTTTCACTTTCTTTGAAATTTGCAAAATCAAGTCATGAAAAAAAAAATTATAATCAGCCAATCAAAATAAAAATTCCTAAGGCATGGACAGCTCATGATGTTCCACCACTATGCACAGCTGGATCCACATCTGGACCATAATCCAGACCTGAGAGATTAAAACATATTATCATAGGGGGTAACATGTATTAAGTCACAGTATGGTATAGAGGGATAAAGACATGATGCTGCCACCAATCTGTAGCTGAGATAATGCAGATTCAGAGTCATTCAAATGGATTTCATGTATCTGTGAAAGTAAGAAGATATATCTAAATAAAGGAAAATAGACACAAATGATTCCCAATGATGGTGGGAGTAGGTTTCCATAGTCAAGGAATTTAGTTTTATTACTTAATTTGGCATGAGTCAGGTCTGAGTAAAGCGACATCATCATAGTGTGTGCCATGTCCTGGTTGCAATGATACACCCACTGTGGGACTAATAAAGGGATATCTTATCTTATCTTATCTTATCATCTCATCATGGTGACAGAGAAAGGAATACACACATTGTGCAAACTCACATTTAGAAAAACTGAGGTTTAAACATTAACATTGTGATGCCTCAGTTCCATTTAGCTGGTAGTGCATCTGCTGTCTCCCTGTCGCTTTGTTATGACTGCATAAATCAAGCATGAATCAAACATAAACAGTTCAGTCAGTGTCCAGACTGAGCACTGACTGAATCATTCCATTTATTAGAAACACCTGTGCTTTTCCTGGTATGACAGGTCAAAATGTCTGCTGGGGAAAAAGTTACGCACACTAGATGTGATGAAACACAGGAATCAGATATCATTTAATAAAAACCCAACTATCGTTACATACTTAAAATGGTTTGAAAAAGTAACTATGACTTTGTCAGCTGCTAGACATTCACTTCACCTCTTTTTCGTGGGCTTAAATTCAATGTAAACGTCTTCTGATACTGACCTATAGACTGTTTTCAAAGCACATATTTTGACCTGTCATGGCAGGAAAAGCACAGATGTAACCAATAACTTTAACGATGACTTCATTACGCCTGAGTGTTGAGGTAAACCAACCCTGAAACCACACCTAAATGGCAAGAAAACTTGAATTTAGACTGCTACTTGGTTTTAATCTCACAATTCACCTTGAAATAAATGTAGGTACACACTTTAGGGCTCACAATCACCCAAAGCTTATTTTTGCATCAAGGAGCTGCGTAAAAAAATGGTGAAATTTGTTACACCACAGTTATGTAATAACAGGATGCTCACAGCCACTACTGCATGAGAACCGATTCATATACTCCATATACTTTATCTTCAATAAATTCAACAAAACACACCTTAGCAGTGATTTAAAGTGAGAAAAAAAGGAAGTGATATCATGAACAAACCAAACAAACTAAAAACAACACAAAAACAATCAATTAAATATTCATGCATCTTAAATTATGGGACAAAACAATAGATGTATATATATAATGTTTTTTTTTATATTTGTGGAACCTATTTTTGATTATGTTAAAATTGGATGTTTTTGTTAACATGCTATTGTCCTGAAGACACCACAGGAATCAGATGCACACGCCTAATAACAAGGAGTATGAATGTATCAATAGTGCAGATTTTGAAAGACTACACAGGGCACAGCAAACACTGCCATACTCATAGCTCTAATTAAAATGTCTATATTAACACTTCTCTTATGTTGCCTTGTGGCTGTATTTAGGTGTCACAGAGCTTGATATAGATATGGCAAAAAGAAACAAGGCAAAATGATCATTTAAAAAAATCTCATATCACAGATGTTTTATTTTGGGCCATGCACAGCATGTATCGTGAAAATTCTGTTTTGAATGTGAGATGAATCGTCGCTCCAATGTGGTAATGAGATCTGTCAAGAGGTTGTTGTTTTTTTTTAGTGATGAAGTAAAAAGTAAGAATCACATGATTTAATCCTTCTCCAAGGGTACAATGCCTTCTAGTGGCCTAAAGTGCAAATTGACATAACATAATAAATTGTTTTAATAAAGAAAATTGTGTGAAATCATTATTATCAATCATTATTATCAATGACCACACATTTTCCTGGATTCTGGTGTGAAAATCCTATCAACCACCTCCTATTGACTCCAGTGTCAACACAACCTTGAGAAAGATACTTGTGCTGAGTGTCATGAAAAACATTTACAATCTCTGTCCATGTACAGGAGACTGATACATAATAGTTTGTGACTATTTCATCAAGTGGCAAGATACTCTTTGTGGATGACCGCGTGACTCGTGTAAAATGGCTTACCCACAGTTGAGTGTGAGCAGAGAAACAACACAGCACAAGCTCCAGATTTTGGCGTGGATAAAGAAATGTATCACTGATCCATTCCTCACCGATGAGCAGCAACACTGTGGAGCCTCTCCTGCATTTGTTGTGCTGTGCTACACCCTGCTGTTCACTGAAGGGTGAAATGTGATCATAGAGGGCTGCCAGCACACATCAGGACCTGGCAGGTGAAACGGTAAGCCCAGCCAACTGAGATCCATCTATGCTGTCAGTGTCAGCCTCTGAACACTAGAGGGCAAGAACTGCATTTACATGTGAGTGTTTTAATGACACTGCCTTAGAAAACTGGAACTGAGAAAGAAACAGCAAGTTTACAGTACTCAAAGCCGGAGTTTTTAGTGAGATATTTTGGGTAGTCAAAAGCCTCCAGGAAGGGACAGACTGGTTGAGAGACACTCATTTGATTATGGCCCATGACATTTGTTCAGTATGTCCATCTCCACCAGAAACAGTCCTATAAACAACAGTTAAATCAGAATTTTGATGTTGTGGGAGGATTTGACTCACGTTGCTGGAACTCCGATAGTCGAGTCCCAGCTTTATACCTTAGAATTAAGTTTTAAGATATTTATTTGGACTTTGAGAACTTTAATAACTTGTTGCACATGTGCCAAACACAGGGAACATTTGTCTACTAGGTACATATTATCATAAATGAGTGGTATTTGCATCATGGCAATACCCAAAACATGCACATTAAGTGTTTACTGAGTATCTATTTAATTGTGCTACCATGCAATTTTGGACCGTCAAATATACAATTATGCACCCCAAGTGATAAAAATGTGCCTTTGAACAGTGTTATAGTAACACCCACCCACAGCAAATGTTTCAACACCAGAAACGTGCTGCACAAATTCAAGTAAATGGAGGGAGTGGTGCAAATCAGAAACAATTTAAATACCAAACATGGTAAAAAGAAATATGCAAATACTAAAAATGCTACAGTTATGGTTATTCGTTTAGTTTGTTATTTAATGTTTTATTTTGAAAATTAGTTTCCCACTATCATGTTTCACTTTACACTTCCTGCCCTTTCTGTTTTGCTCTCTTAGAGATTGTTGATTGTTTTCACCTGTCTCATTAGCCCTTTTTATATAGTCTGTAGTTGTTGATCTATGTATCACACAGTGAAGCCCTTTCTTCTTGCAATACCTCAACTGAAGAGTAATATGTTTTATATACAGAATATATATTTGTAACCCTTCCAAATGTAATGTCGTGCAGCACCCCAAGTTTTCCATTGCTGTCCTTGAATCGTGTGTGTTGTGCCTCATCCTCAGGACTTCTTATAAAATGGATAAACATAGTTTATGATAGGAGGATGAATCAACCGCTAGGCTACACTGCTGCACTGTCTTCCAGTATGATACTCCTCTTTCTCTCTGTGTTTTCATTTCTCTGGTTTTTTTCAATGGTATGATTTCACATGGCTCACTGATAACACTTAATGACTCCTCTAGACAGTGCGATCCCAGACTCTGGGGGGGCCCAGCTGGCATACGGTAGCTAGAGGAGGCCCCACTTGGGGAGGTTTGTGGAGTTGATGGTGCACTGTATCACACCTTCATAGGAGGTTTAAATGAGTTTATTGTTATCATTACATCCTAATAATATGACTCCTTTATTGTGAAAACCTACCCCTCGAATTTTGAATCACATTGGTATCATTATAAGTTTGGTAGTTATTCAAGAAAAACAATATACTGTAAATCACCATCAAAATCTAATGGATTGTTTTTTTGGGTCGTATCCTACTTAAACAAATTTCATCCAAATCTGTTCTTAACTTTTGAGTAATCCTGCTTACAGACAGACAAACATACAAACCAATGACGGTAGAACCATGACCTCCTTGGCAGAGGTAAATATCTCATAAAGTAAAAATGAAAGAGCTGATAGTGTTCAACCGAAAGCAATGATACAGCCAGATGAGAGAGCTTTTAACAAAACTGCACAGGTCAGACTATCTATTCCTCCAGTTTTATGTTGACTCTATTCTGTGCCTTTTCCAGTTTACCAGTGTGTTCATGCACTGTTGTGCACTGCAGGCGGTGAGTGCCAGTTTTGCTGCAGTTTGGAAACTAAGTGAGGCATACTCTGGAAGCTTTATTAATCCCCCTCTCTTTCTCCTCAGGGCAAGGCAAAGGCAACTGTATAGAGACACTGCCACAAATAGACTCTCTAAATATGGAGGGCTTCAGTCAAGGGAAAATACATGATCGAATTCTGGGCCTCTCCAACAAACAGCCTCTATAAAGGGAACAAGACAGAATAGTGGCTGAACAGTTGATGACACTTTCTGCTTGAATGTGTGTGTTTAGTGTGTTTGTGCCTGAGCATGTGTGCCTGCTTGCACCCGTGTGTGTCTCTACAGTAAATGTGCAATCATCTGTGCTTGTGAGGCTACAGCTTTGCCTTTGCATGTTGCATTAGGGACATTTTTGTTTGCCCACCCTCATTTAAAGGTCCATTATTATACTCAATAAATTCATATATGGCCCTGAAGTCCCCAAAATACGTCTTTGAAGTTTCTTGCCTAAAACACCACTGTGATCATGTATTATAGGATGCCTGTATACCCCTCTGTTTAAGCCCTCTGGTCATCGACCGTCTGTGTGTGTCTGTGGCATTAAATGCAAATGAGTTTAGACTGGCCACGCCCCTTTCCGGAGGTGGATGTGGCTTGGGCTTTGCTCCAGTGTTTACGGCAGGGCATACCCAAACATGGTTGTATTGAGAAGTGCTGTAGTTGAAGAAGGAGGTGACCTGTGAGGATCTTGTGGGTCGACCAAACTCTGAGCACCTGTAGTGTCTCCTAACTTGAGGAGGTGCAATGCCTACTATGAGCCTTCTAGTTGGCCTCAAATCTGAATGACGCTTCACAGGAAATATTTTCTGATAGGTGCAGCAAGCAAAAGAGAGAGAGGATGGTTTTTTTCTATAGACCTGCCAGGGATACGTATTGTTGTTGGAAAACCACGAAAAAGTGTATTTTGCATAATATGGGACCTTTAAGGTCAAACATTCAAACATTTAAATCAGGTGGATCCAGAATTTAAAAAAAAAATTATTATCAAGATCCATCCATTATTCCCTTACAAATTAAAGAAAATGTCAAAAACAAAAATGTTAAAGAAAGTGCAAAAAAAAAAAATCCTAGACGCGCCTCTTTAACCAGATATCCATGAAAATCTAATGGGGTCTATTCTGGCGCAAGACCCATCCTCCCACCAAGTGTCATGGAAATCTGTTCAGTAGTTTTTTTCATAATCCCGTTGACCAACCAACCAAACAACCAAACAACCAATGGACACAGGCGAAAAACATAATCTCTTGTGCAGAGGTAAATATAAGCAGCTCTCTTATTTGTGGTACAGTTATGTTGAGGAGCATTTGCAAAACCAGAATGTTAGTGTTTTAATAAATTGTTTGTATACCAAACGGATTGTGTCTAAGGAAACAATTGCAGGACAAAAAATGTGTTCAGAAAAAACGTGCTGCACAGCTTTTAGAATGAATCTGATACAAATCCCAGGTAAATGTTGTGTTATAATAATAATCATGAATTCTCATGGACCAACGGAGGATTTTCAGGTTGTGAGATGTAAGGTTGGGCATGGTTAGTATTCTATTTATTCCGATTCTGTTTCTGGTAATCTATTCTGATTCCCCTTTTTGATTCCAGCCTCTGTCCGCTCAAGCAAAGAAGGTTTTGTTTTGCATCAAAAGGCTAGGGCTTAAATTTCCAAGTATACCTTCATCTGTTGTTTTTTTAAGGTGACAGTGCTAACCATAGAACCACCAGACCGCCCACAGCAACACAACATTCACTCAATTCTTATTTAACACAATGCACACAAAGAGCTGTGACTGGAGCAGATGTCAGATAAGGTTATTTTATGTTGACCCAAGTTATTAAGTCACTTTCTACTTTACCAGGATGTATATTGTAAAACTTAATAGGGTTAAAAAAAAACATGGGAAAGGGAACACTTAATCAATATCAATGATTGGAAGAATCAGTCAAACCAGGTCTGATGGTCAAAAATCAATTCAAATGCATTTTTATATTCCATGTGAACACAACCAGACACTTTCTACTCACAATAACTGTTCACGTCACTAATACACTTATAGACAAATTCAGCTGATAAAGACCAACAACGGCATTCATTTGGAGTCGTGTTAGTGTCCACTGAATGATGTCCAATATTCAGCATCCCTATAATCCTGTTTTAGGTTGTCTGAATCCTGAGGTACATTTCTGACTCTTTATAGGCTAAATGCCCAACTAGTGAATCACTTACATGGAAACACGGACTTCATATAAAGAAGCAGTGAGAAACTGTAAAAATCTACCACTCAGTCACATTTCATCTGATCCACAAAGTGATGACCTGAAGATGCTTCAACACTGACTATATTATAATAATGAACACATGCCTTCATGAGTCAGCCTCCTTCATTCCACAGCCAGGACTGTGTGTGTGTGTGTGTGTGTGAGTGAGTGATGGTGGATGGTGCAAATGCATGAATTTGTGCATGTTCATGAGTACATGTGACCTCATGCGTGTGTCAGTGCAGCCACGTGTCACAGCAGATGTTGCCTGAAGCTTCGGCAGTGTCTGACCGTCAGTAACATTTGAAGAGGTGGCGACGCACTTGTCAAGGACAGTATACACTTCTTTGGAAAATTATAATGCTTTGCCTTTCATTTATATGCCTCTCCACCAGATCTGCTATATGGCATTTGCATGATATTAGCATACGTGTTTGGGCCAGCCGTTTGACGCTGCAGCATGAGCAGCTTGAGGGAATGACACCCGTTAGACTGAGAGACAGAGAGATGCCAGGTCACACAGTGGAGGTGAGGGTGGGCCACAGGGTTAAAGACAGTTGTTGGGGCGTATGGTGACATGCTAAGCTGCATTTTGATGCTGGTTGCAGCTGAAGATACTAAAGAGTAAAGTCTGATTCAAATCAAAAACAGTTTTCCTCCTTACCTGTTGTTGTGCTCCACCATTGAGAGTTGGTGTTAGGGAATCTGCTCTGCCTCTCCTTGCACTTTCTTCCTGCTTGCACACTATCTAACGATATAACCACTATGGATGACATTACCTCTGCTTCCAGCTCCACCGTTAGGAATCTGGGAGTCATGTTTGATCAGGATATGTCCTTTAACTCCCATATAAAACAAAATTGTAGGACTGCCTTCTTTCACTTGCGTAATATCTCAAAAAATCAGGCACATTCTGTCTCAAAAAGATGCAGAGAATTAATCCATGCATTTGTTACTTCCAGGCTGGACTATTGTAATTCCCAATTAACAGGCTGTCCCAACAAGACTCCAAAGACTCTCCAGCTGATCCAGAATGCTGCTGCACATGTACTGACCAGCACAAATATAAGACATCATACTTACTCTACTACTCATCTAGACCGTTACGCTCCCTGGATGCAGGCTTACTTGTGATCCTTAGAGTCTCCAAAAGTAGAATGGGAGCCAGAGCCTTCACTTATCAGGCTCCTCTCCTGTTGAACCATCTTCCAGTCTCGGGTCAGGAGGCAGACACCCTCTCTACATTTAAGAGGAGGCTTAAAACTTTCCTTTTTGATAAAGTTTATAATTAAGGCTGGCATAGGCTAGTCTTAAGCTATGCTGCTATAGGCCTAGACTCCTGGGGACTTCCCATGATGCACGGAGCTCCTCTCTCTTCTTCTCCCCCTTCTTCTTTACACACTCATGTCTCATTAATTTATGTTACAAACTTGACTTCTTCCCCAGAGTCTTTGTGCTCCCTCATCCCGCAGGTCACTGTGGACCGATCTACTGCTGGGATCATGGTTGATACCCACTGACATCATCATCATCATCACCATCATCACCATTATTATTATTATTACTAATACTATTAATATTGTCATCATCATTATTAATATTATCATTATTATTATCAGTGTTGTTATTGTAGTCGTTATTATAAATACTGCAAATTGTAATCTCTCTATTGTAATAGATGTTCTGAGATAATGCAGATTCAGAGCCATTCAAACATATGAGAATGGGATAAATATTGTAAAAAATTCCATCTTTCCTGTCCTGTAATGTTGTATTATTCAGTCATGAGTTATTACTTAACCACTTTAGTCCTCCTATTGGATTTGGATTTATTAGGGCAGCAGGGGTGAGATTTGCGGCTGTGTTCTTTAAAGCTCAGGCTATTGGCCAGTTCTGATGCTGCTTGGCCTGAGGATGCTGCAGCCAGGTGGTGACCCTGCATGCAGTACCTGGCACACAGCAGACTGCAGAGAGCCAAATCCCAGAGTCTGAGAGCTGCCCTCACTGTCCAATCTGCCATCATAAAGAACAAGCAGTGTATGTTTCCACACACAGTGTAGCAGCAATACAAAAAGCTTCATTTTAATATATCATGAAGAGTAATCAGTAACATCACATCCTGCAATAAGCAATTAATGCATTTGATGAATCCTTTTTGTTCTTTCTCTCCTTCAGTATATTAACATGACTTTCAGATGCCAATCTGCCGTAATAATATGTATGGAATTTGCTGATCTAAACATGCACACACTGCAAGTTACTGGCATTTCATTGACAAATCTTAGTTGAGGGTAAAGGCTGCTTCCCTAATCCAGCAAGTATTTGCATTACTTCAGTGTCCCCTGATGATTGAAAGCTTCTCCAACAGGATGTGACTTCAGACAATCACTGCATGCAGTTATAAGGATGCAGTCATGAAGGGATTTCTGGTCCTCACAGTCTCCAAACTGGCCATCAAGTGTGGTTTCAGACATGTTAGGAGACAAAGACAAAAAGGTAAGTGCACAACTCCTAGTTCAGGTAATCTGGTACTTAAGGATAGTTAATAGGATAGTTTACATAAAATAAAGTTACTAGAATAGACAAACAATGACAATTTAAGATATTAAAAACTGCAGTCCTGATAATATTGATTTTTATTAGTTAACTCAGACAGAAACAAAATCAATATTCCTGTATTTGAATATATTTCTAAAAACTACATCTGTTCTATACGAACATTATACATTAAACTTTGCAGCTGTAATATACACTAATAAGATATATCAAATGTGAAATAAATGCAGAAACAGTGAAAACTTTTTGCCACCTTGCATTCAGACAATAGTCTGACTGTAATGACATGAATCATGGTTTCAAACAGCAGCGAAAACCTCTAATAAAATCATAACGTGCTATCTGCCCAGCACCAAACATAAGAAACACAGCGAATAGCTTGTGAAGAACGTTTAGCATCTAGTTAATGAAAAGTCAGACATTTTCTCAGAGGTTGGTACAGTAGAGGCCAAAACAGAGCAAAGAGGTGAATATTGGACAAAAAACTACTCTTAATGAATGTCCTCTATGTGATTTCAGAATATGCATTGCAGCTGTTTTTCAACACACCATAGCAACTTTATAGCATATAATTGCACAATGTAGTGTGACATACAGTATATCTAGAGGGAGATTTGAAGTGGTAGGAGGAGGGGACAACATCCCCTTTGTTAACCTGCCATGCCAATCAGTTGTACACATGTCTGTAATACAGCCATCATTGCTGCATGTCTGTTTTCTTCTTAGCAACTCTGCAGTAATTTTACCTTCGGCTTCAACCACAGCACAGTTAGCACAGTGTTTTAGATGACTGTTAGCAAGGTGAGAAATAAAGCCAATGGGGGTCAGAAAAAAACACAATTTTCAAAGGTGGTGAAGTTACTAATAATCATTTTTTTTTTATCCGAGGCTTCTATTAAGCCCCCTTTCATTCCAGCCTTGTTGATGAATAACTCTGGTTTATTGACTGTGATGTTTGATACGCAGCAACCCAGAAACCCAGAAAGAATGCAACAAAATCCTGTTGTACAACATGTCTAAAAATGACCTCAAGGCTCCACCTGCTGAAAGCTTCACTCTGATTGGTCACAGTTTCATGGGTTTGAATCCCCCTCATGACCTTTGTCAAATGTCACCATGCTCTGTCTCTTCAACCTTTTGTGTCATTTTCTATTTTATACTGTCTATAATAGGAAGCCATAAAAATAATCATTGATATTAGTGCCATTCAGAGAGGAGGATCACCACCTCATTACCACCCCTGTCTGAAGGCCTGATTATGGGATGGAAGTAACAGAGCTGAGCCAGGGGCGTCCTGGTGGCTCAGTCTGCTAATGGCTGTACAAGCTTGAGTTGCAGCTAATTCCACACTGTTGCATCTCTCTCCCTTCATTTCCCTGCCACTCATCACTGTACCTACCACCAGATAAGGGAGAAGGAAATTAAATACTTCTGTCCTCTCTCCTTATCAATAAAAAAAAGACCAAAAAACTTGTTGAAACCAGCAACTATTGAATCTAGCTACAACAGAGTAGTCGAATCTCACTCAATTATACCCAGTTACCTCCAGACAAAGCACTTTGATCCCACTGTGAAACACCCTATGATGAAACAGACCATTGAATGTGTCCTAGCCCCAATATGCTAATCCGGGATTAATTATGGGCCAACCCTAATGAGTATATCTCACGCCCTCTTGGATATGTAAATGTATAAGCAGTGGACAGCGTTGAGAGGCTTTTGTTAACTCTGTGCTCTCTGTGTTCTAGAAAAGAGGCAGGATGGTACAGAACGAGACAAGGACAAAGGTTTAGAGCTCATAGATTATTTCGATTACATCACTCCTGGAATAAAAATGGGTTTACTCATTGGATGAAGGGAGTCCATTTGTAGTGATGCCTAGAAATCAGTGAAAAAGGGAATGTGACAGGGAATTTCTCCTGTGGGAGTAAAGTAAAGAACTTGCCTAAAGCAGATATTATGTTAGAAAATGATAAGGCAGATGATGCAAGTTATGTAAACACAAACTGACTCAGACCTATTTGATATGCCTGTTGCCAAACAGCCATTATCAATGGCTACCTGAACTGTTTTCAAGCCCTTCAAGTACACAAGAAGTGTACTTGTGTGTGTGTGTGTGTGTGTGTGTGTGTGTGTGTGTGTGTGTGTGTGTGTGTGTGTGTGTGTGTGTGTGTGTGTGTGTGTGTGTGTGTGTGTGTGTGTGTGAGTGTGAGTGTGAGTGTGAGTGTGAGTGTGAGTGTGAGTGAGAGAGAGAGAGAGAGAGAGAGAGAGAGAGATTTGTGGGGAAGCGTGGAAAGATTTTTAGTTTTCCGCTTAGAAGAAAATATGCTTTTTCAGGATCAGGATCAGGACAGCAGTCAGACTGTTAGGCATATTTAAAAGGGATTATGAAGAATGTATTTCAACAATGCAAAGCAAGCCATTGTCTGGAGCTGATGAAAAATAATTTATATAATGTATATTTATGAAGTTACTGAGTAAATCCAACAATACAAATAAACTAGAAACCTCTCTTAGAGTGTATGCACCATTGTCACTAGTCAGGTGTTGTATCATTGCACCCTGGATCTCGGACCACTGCATTCATGCATAGTTTATATCCCAGGGTCATTCAGTCTCTCAATCACACACAATGAAAACAATCCTAGTGTAATTTTTATTTGCTTATTTGTTTGTTTAATTGTTTTTATTTGATCTATTTCATACTGTAATAACTACCGGGTACTTTGCAGTCACTACTGGGGAACATGCAATATGATGACATTGGCGCTGTTATCTACTGTCTGCTTATCAATCAGGTGCAATTTGTGTGTTTACATGGTGTGCAAGTGTTTATGTTTGTGCATATGCTTATATTGTGTTCAGTATGTTGAACTGGGTGCAGTGCGTGTTTATATTTTTAAAAAAAATCTTTTATTCTTATGCACCAACAGGAGTGGCGCTCTTGATGTAGTTGTATTTTGCATAGACAACGACTATAAAGGCTTTCTATACTACTCTTCTATTCTATCTATACCTTATGGCAAATGCAGTAATACCAATTAATTATTTGACTCTGGAAACCTACTCCTGGAATTCAGAATCATGTGTTTGTCATCAGTAGCTTACAGCATGATATGATTTTTCATAATGAAAAAATCTGGGTCCACTTTTCATCTATATACAGTATATAACTCATTTTGATGGCAGTACCATGTCACTACCACTCTTTGTCACCAAACTGTGACCCAATACATTTAGCCCCCCCCCTCCACACATACAGTATATTCTAATCTCTTAGATCTGGATTATGATCCAGGTCTGGATCAAATTGAGCACAGTGGTGGAACATCATGAGTACACTACTATACACTGCTATATTCCTTCACATACGCATGTACATTTACACACTCTCAAGATAGATGACTATACACTCTCACATACACAAATACACTCTTCCTCATACTCTCTTATATACACCAGTATACTCTCTGACATACACAGTATTATCTTACATATATTATTACACTCTTTCACACATATTGCCATACTCTCACATACACAATTATACTTTCTCAGATACACCATACTACGCTCTCTCACAGTGTACCCAAACACCAGTATACTTTTTCGCATACCCTACAATTTCTCTCGTGCAAATGACATCGTTCTCTTTTATTTTATCTTGCATACACCACTATAGAGATATATAATGGTGCATGTAAGTGAGAATGACAGTGTTTCTAATAAAGTACACTTGTGTGTGTAAGTAATTATACATTATGCACTAGGCAATAGTGTGTGAGAGAGAGTACCATAGTGCGTGTGAGTAAAGTAATGTGTGTGCATCTGATGAAGTAACTGTGGTCTAATGTTCTCTCGTAATACTGAAGGCTATACTGTCTGTGTTGCTCCACGGAGGTTCTGTCCAAGGTGCTGAAATGTGCTGCTCCGAGAACAGGTCACGTGACTGCGCTTCCTCCCTCTGTGAGAGCAGGATGCTCTGCGTGCGTGCGCGCGCGAGCTTGGTGTGCGCGTGTGCAAGATCTACACGGGGACACCTCAGTGCTCATCATGAGCGGTTCGGGCTCGTGAGGAAGGATTTTCTGAAACGGCGTCAGGGTTTGCTGTAGTATGACCTCAACGTGGAATTTGTGCAGTTGAATGCGTAACTTCTCCTCCTTGCGTTCCTCTTCTTCCTCTTGTTTCCTCACGCCGTTGAAACTGTAAAAGGGCGCACGAGAGTGGGCTCCTGCCCACCAAGTCTTGACTGTGTTTCGGAGGTGCTGAGGAGGAGAGAACATGTAGAATTCGCGGGCATTCCCGCAGATTTCCTCTCGGCTTCACAGCTAAAAATGCAGAAAGGGATGCGACTCAATGATGGCCACATCACCTATCTGGCTCTTTTGGCGAAGAAGGACGGGACGAGGCGAGGGTGCCTGAGTAAGAAAAGCTCAGACAACACAAAATGGCATTCAAAGTGGTTTGCTTTGTTGCAGAACATGCTGTTTTATTTCGAAAACGACTCAAGCTCACGCCCCTCCGGACTGTACCTGTTGGAGGGATGCGTTTGTGACAGGGCACCGTCACCGAAACCATCTCTGTCAGCGAAGGAATGTTTAGAGAAGCAGGTAAGACACCGATGTCATGAGGAGTTACCGCAAAGTCTGACCGTGTAAAGACAACCCGTCAATAACAGCGGGCTGTGTTTCCTCTCGCTCTTTATTGATTTATCTGTCGATTAAAGAAACATTCACGAGAGGAACGGGCGTTTGTGAACACAAGACAACACCACATCAACGACACAGTGGCCGTGTATAACCATAATTATCACGCAAACAATGTCCCAGAGATGTTCACTTGACGTTTAATGTTACGTAATGGCGTCATTCTAACTGATTGATTGTCTCGATTCAGCACTAAAAAATGCCTCGCAGCCTGCCTCAAACGTATCTCACCAAATGCACCATAAATGCAGTTGTTTTTTTTCCTGTGCAAACTTTGCAAACACAGGAACTACTTTACCTCCCCCTGCTTCTTTTCTCGCTCAATATTCAGCACATTAATTTTCATTAAATCATTTTTTTTTTTTGACATCCAAAGCTTCAGGGATTGCGGCTCTTCTGTAGTGAGCAAACTTAAAAACAGCATCCAAAAACTTTGCAGGTTGCCATCTTGCGAAGGAGATTTCCCCCCCCTTCCCTGTCGTTTTGACGTATTGATTTGATTCCTTGTCTTGATATTAATAGCATCCTACCTTGGCAACTGCGTCTCTCGGTTCATAGCGGCTTGTTTCATTTGATAGCTCTCATTATCACGGGGTTGTTAACCACAGTTGTGAATGAAAACCAAAAATGACCCATGCATGCTTTTGTCCCTCAGTACATCCCCCATTGATTTTAATTCCCCGGGAATTCACTGCCATGGATTAACATGCATGAGGGCTAAACAATTTCCAATGATTTTTTTTTATTTTTTATGCCAGTGTGACACAGTCTGAAATAATCTCAGTGACAGCATGGTTGCCTCTAAAGAGACAGTTTGGAGGGTTTAGCATAGAAGACATAAACCTTGTGCCATAAATGCATTCACCAGCCAGAGAGAGAGAGCTTGACCAGAGAGAGTGGTCAAGCTGCTGTGAGCTATGACTGCAGTCACCTTCTGCTCTCTGCAGCACTGCTCACAAAGAGTCAAAAGTAACAGTGGTTGGGAATTTGATGTGTTCTGTCATCATAATCTTCAGTTCATCATTTTTTTTTTGGGAAGAACAGACACTCCTCTGACTGTTTTTCACATGTGTCCACATTATTCTGTACTCACCGGTCTTCACAGTTGTTGAAGAAAAAAGCTGCTAAGCTTAAGCTCTCATGCACAAATTTAAGCTTTACTTATCCTCTGTGAAAATCTGGAGGTCGTTTGGTTATAAATTGATTTAGGATCAGAAATCCAGAGTTATTATTAGGGGTAAACAAAATTGGAAAGCACTGACATTGTGATATCTTTTTTTTTCTTCTGCGTTATATAGTACAATATGAAAAGAAAAAAAGTGTCAGTATAGTAAATCATATTTGTCATCATTTTGGGTATTTTAAAAGTTGATCCTCCTCTAACAAAACAAATCCCCCTCCAACCTCTACCACAGCTGGTTCCGTCCGCTGTCACCCCTCTTCTTTCCCTTTCACTTATGTTACTCTGACACCAGCATGGACAAGTGTGGAGAGAACAGGTGGCGAGAATTTATTTTGGAAAAGCAACGCATTTATTAATAAACTCATAAACTGTATGTGAAAGGTAAATTTTTTTTTGCATATAATCTACCACTTCTAAACATCTTGAAATGTATGCTTAATCTACGTGGTGGAAGGTAAACAAGATTAAAAGATAAATAGATTTTCTTTTATATTAGTCAAAGTAAATAAACCCATGGGAGGAGGGGTGTAAGAAAATAATGACAGACTTGAGGATCACGATGCTTTTGTTTCGTGATACTTTATTGTAAAAAAAACAGTGTATCGATTTGTTTACATGCAGATTTTTGTGAGTGATAGCAGTGTTGTAATCTATCTTCTTTGGACTCTTCCATGTCAGTGTAATAATGCCAAATGAGACAGGAATAAGTCAAGCTTACTGTATATCTCGAGCATAAACACCAAGAACCCAGGCCTATGAAACAATATATACACTACAGTAATATCGTGACACATATCATATCGCCTGATTCTTTCCAATACATAGCCTTACAAGTTTCCTTTTTGCATCAAGAGTAAAAAAGCTGTAACATGACATGTTTGAGTTGATTTTCTTTCCTTGACATTGTATGTCCTGCATAGTGACTACTGCACATGGGCATTATTGTGATATTGATGTTGATGTTGTGCAGCACTATAGTTATTACCTCTGCCAAGGAGGTAATGTTTTCATCTGTGTCCATTTGTCAGCAGGATTATGCAAAAACCCCTCAACAGATTTCCATGAAACTTGGTGGGAGTATGGGTCTTGGGCCAGAATAGATCCCATTACATTTTGGTGCAGATCTGGATAAAGGGGCAGATTCATAAATTTTTTTTTTCATTCTCTTTAATGTTGCGAGTGTCCGTTTTTCAACATTTTCTTAAATTTCTCAAGGAATTAATGAATAAATAAATAACTAAATAAATACATGCATACATACATAATAAAATAAAATAAAATAAAATAAAATAAAGTTTGATTGAATTAAAGGGAATTGTTGAAGGATGTTCAAAATAACAGGGTTATTGGACAGTGGCTGCCACAGTTACACAGTTTTGTATGTGGCTGATTCCATCAGCTCTACCTGGTCCAAAGTTAAAAAAAGTAAATAAATAAATAAAGCACAGAAGTAATAGTAAAATGTACCTAAGTATTAAAAATATTAATGACAACTATTAGATTTTATTGTGTTATCGTATTGGTAATAGAGTTTTGGGGGCCATAGTGCTCAACAAGGAAAGGAGCTGTGCCAGATACATTTTCCTACAAGTCTATCATGTGGACTTTGACTGTCCAGAAGCAGTGGAGAGTTTGTTTTCTTTTTCTGGACAGATTTAGTAGCCTAAGATCAAACAGACCTTAACTAAATGCAACAGATCATAAAAAGCTCATATGGGTTGTTTGGAAGGCACTGACACACGTCCTACTGTATTCAGCCTTGCTCACTGTAAAGTCTATTTCCTTAGAACCTTGTCAGCACAAGAGGCATGCTCTGTTCTGGGGGTGAAATATGGACTGAGTGACATTTACAAAGACAGCTGTTCATGCAGGCTGTTCTAGTTAATTTATTTCAACGGTGAATTAAATGATTTGAAGCCCTTCAATTAGCAGAACACAGTCTTCACTTCAGTATGTGTCCCTTTATATAATGTCTGTCAAGAATAAACTGTCTCGGTTTGGTTTATTTTTTGTGGGGTTGTAAAATCTTCGTGTGTTAACTGTGTACACGTGTGTAAAATTGAATGAGCATTTTGCACATTCGAACTGCATTTATGTGAACTGCACATGTTGTAGTGTGCAATCCTGCCTGTGTGGTGCATTTCTGCATGTACATGTGCACATCTTGTGGGACTCTTGTGCATATCTTCAAGTCTCGTTTGTCTCACTGTGTCCTCCTGTATAAGCTGATATCGATCTATAAGGGTGAAATGAGGACAGAAAGAGTAATCAATGCTCCAGGTGTCTACGGGCATACAGATTTCCTTTTCACTTTCCCTGCTCTGGATAAACAAAGAATGACACTCAAGTCAATGAGGAGACTCCAGAGGGCATCTGAGGCAATGCTACTGTATATTCCTGACATTAAACCTGTTACATATCCAGATCGCAACAGATTCCAGCTTTGTGTCGAGCCAGTTAATGGTGGGTTCATGCATGTACAGTAGTGTATGTCTGTGTGTATGTGTGTCAGAGCTGCAGGAGGAATAGCCAGTACGAGTGTTGGATCTTATCTGTGTGTGACAGGGAGAGGGACAATGCGGCGAATAGATGCCAAGCCAACTGCCACCTTGCAGGCAACAGCGCTTTTTATAGCCCTTAGTCCTCAAAAAGCCAAAAGATCTTTCTCTCCCTCCCTCTCCGTCTGTCTCTCCGTTCTCATTGTATTTTCTTTTTTTTTGAGTTTTCTACTTTTTAAGTGTTCTTATTTCCCATTTAGAAGGCGAGCTACATTTAAGCCCACAGTTACTATGGCAACCCCTATTTGCATCTGAAAAAGTGCATTTGAAGCGACCAATGAAATGTGCAACAACATGCCTCGGCATTGTGCTTCTCTTAGCAAGTACAGCAAATATGGGCATGAGAAATGTGAGGTGGGTTGTCGTGGATGGTGCTGGTGGAGGTGTGGGGTGGAGGAAGGGGGTGAAGTGGGAATACTTGTTTTTGTTTTCATTCCTCTGTTTGTTTCTTTTGATCATTTACACAAAACAAAATGATCTTTCTATTTTCCTCTTCAATCATCACTTAATGAATTTGCAGTATAATCTTTAAGTGTTAGTTTAGTAAACAGTTTTTATATAGACAGCATGACTATGGCTAATTTAATGGTGCAACGAGCCCAGTCCCACCCGCCAGCACAAAGTATTTGAGGACCTGGGAATGAAACTTTGCACTCTGCTATCTTTCCACAGATTCACTTTATTGTACCTTGAAATTAATGATAGTATTTTCTGATGAATATTGGCGACCAGGCGAGAGACACCAACGTATATCATAACTGGTGTAAAATACTTGTTTTAAAAAGTGTAAGGTGTCTGCTAAATAAAAATAAAAGCATTAATAAGTTCAGTTAAACGAGTTACACTTTCAGTTAGATGCAATGTATGTGTGATTATCACAGTATTTTTACTTTATTACTTTTTTTGTCTTTTGATATTGTGTTTCTTTTCTATCTCATTTGTGGAAAAGTATTGATTTCTTGATGTTTCCTTTCGCTTCAAACTGGATTTGCACATTCGAGGATGACAAAATAGGGAAATTACCATAAGCATTATTATTACTCCAAATAAGTTTAATATTATGTGGGTCATTTATTCTCTGAGGAAAACTTGTACAATATGTTATCCTAGTCAGACATTGCTTTTTTTTTCTTTTCTTTTTTTTTTACAATTAGACCTATAATAACAGAAATCCAACTAGACATTTCTAGGAATATGTGAGGGTATTGTGTTCTTAAATAAGTGTGAGTACTACAGGTGTAGCGCATTTATAAAAAAACATTGCATTTAAATGTGATTTTTGAAAATCAATCAATTCTGTAGCAGACTCTGGAATATGTCATTAGTTCATGATAAGCTATTCTCTTAAAAAAATTATAAAAAGTCAAGTTTCTAAAACAATGTAACTAATTTTGAGGAGTGACCCCCAAACGGAACAAAGAGGTTTTTAGAGATTAAACTGCTTAGAAGTTATTCGAAACCATCTCTATCACCAGTCACTACATAAGTAAATGTGTTTAATCTTTTCTCCATGTCAGAGGAAATTAAATAGTTTCTGTCAATAGGCTTTAAACAAGGGTTTACTACGGGTACTATGGGCTACGTTGTCTCATTTACCGATATGTAATGTCTCTGTGGCAAAAAATGTGTGACGTGGAGCTAAATTTAGCTGCCTAAAAGGCTTGACACACTAGCTCACAGGAAGCGAGAGATGGGAGGCACATTATTGACAAAAGCCCATTCTGCTGCTCATCAGGAAATATGGAACATTACTCCCCTTCACAAATGATTTGCTCTTGGCATTTTGAAGGGATAAAAAAAAATCCAATATATTGGATTTGTGGGGGTCTATTTACAATGCATCAGAGTTATATAATTTGATGCGTTCTACCACAAACGGGTTATCTTAACCATTACTGCAATGACCGCCACTTTGTTGACTTGGGGATTTTTTTTTTATCTAATAAGCCTATTAAAAAAAAATTCCACATGCATTTGCCGTAATTATTATAACTGAGCCTTTAAGGATGTTGGGTGAAGAGATGGGAGTAGGTGGGAGATGTAAGTGGGAGATAATTGGTGAGGGAGGTATAAAAAGCGGTGTTTGTGTCGCAAAAATGCAGCCAAATCAAGCAAAACAAAACTAAACCAAACATGGCGTCAGTCAAGAGGCTTCCACCGATTAAGAGGTGAGTTGCCAGGTTACTGACTGAATGCACAGAGGCTTTATAATGAATCTCTTGAGACTTTTCCCTCAGGATCTCTCTCTCTCTCTCTTCCATTCATTCACACACATCGACATGCATGCATGTACGTATTTGTACAACTTGTATTTTCCGCTAAAAGCAGTCAATGATGACGAGTTTTCCCTTCCGATAAGGTTTCCCTGCACTTCATCAAGGATACATTCTTGTATACATATATAAGAATGTTATATATTATATTTTAAATATATATATTCTCATTGTCTCATTACATGCTGAACAAATATATAATACCTATATTATATAGTAACCCATTCTGTGATGTCGTTTTCCAGTATTACTTCACTGTCACATTCAATCATGACAACCAGAAAGCTTTGGAATTGCGCACAGAGGACGTCAAGGACTGTGATGAGTGGGTGGCTGCCATCACACAGGCCAGGTACCTTTCACACATGACCTTTCACCCACATACACACATTGAGCTGAAGATGCTCTGAGGAGGGAGATTGTGCTGAGAATATTTTGTGTGTGTGCATGTGCGTGTGTGCGCCTCGTGACGTAGCATCAACAACTGAATCGATCAGTGAAATGTAAATATGATGCAAACATGCTGATATTCAGTTGATAAATGGCAAATGAAAATGGATATAACATATGCTTGGCTTGGATGTGATGGGTGCAATTAGCTGAAGCCTAAAACTGTTTAACTGAGAACCAGTACAATACGTTTTGATCAACACGACATAAACTATTAACATAGGAAACACCCGACAGCTGCAACATCATCATTTGCATGAATGAGCCAAAACATTAAGAATTTGTTCAAAAAAAAAAAAGACAAACTGCTTTTATGATGACCACAAGTCATGATATTAATTGGATAATCTGGTAACCCTGTCCTCTCTAGCTTTATCATACCAGGGTACAGATGCTTACCACACAGCTCATAATCAGATGATGGAGTTCGACAACGTTGTGAATTCAGGGATGCACAAAACGAACTTTTTCACAATTCTACTCCGCTGCATCATTATCACGGCCGCTTCCTGTTAATGCCAGAATCCCACTGAATGCATGATGCATAGAGGTCGGTGTATATGGGGCCAAGACTGAACATAAATGAACCTTTGTTCCCGAACCTGCTGGAAAATAAACCTAACGTGAACCACTGTCTCTTGTGAGTGCAGAATGCTCTGTGCATTGGAAATAATCGTCGTACTCTGTTTGATGTTTAACTTGTCCTTTTGGGTGTGAGAGCTCAGAAAGGCAGAGTACTGACTACGATGGAGTGTTGTGTGGGATCCTATAATCATCATCCTATTAGAAAACTACGATAAGAAATTTTGAATATGGATTTGATGCTTGAAGTCCTGAGATTTATAATGAGGGAAATTCTGCTTTAAGACTCTGAGACAAAAGAGGGTCATGAAAGCCAAGCAATACAATCATTCTAAATGTCAGCAGTGTGCATTTGTATGGTGAAAGGTTAATTGATTGGATTTTTCATTGATTAGTGCCGTCAAGGCAGCAACACTTACTATACAGGAGTAAATTGGCCTGTAAACATGTAATACACAACAGCGCGGTGAAAGTTTATATTTACATGTCATCACATTGATCATATTGTTAGAGATGTCTGGAAGCCATATTCTAACGGTTTAATTTCCCTTTTACCACTTATATCTTTCAGCACATTCCCAATTTAACAAGCTGTTTTGCAGTGTTGAATCAAACCAAACCCCTTCAGTGAAATGGGCATAAAGAATGTTTTGTTAAGGCAGAGGCAGCATTCAAACATGGTTTCCTGGCCCACAAGTTTTAGTGGAGTTGGTTGAGTGAGTGCTTGTGTTCTGTGAGAACATAAGGTCTGTGGTTCAATCACATGCTGATCACAGACCTGCTTTTGCTTTGATAAATCTATGGAGAGCCCGTGAAACACGCATTAATGAGATCTTTTCAATGTCTGTGTGTCTGTGTAGTTACAGGAACCTGGCTACAGAGCATGAGACCCTCATGCAGAAGTATCTCCATCTTCTCCAAATAGTGGAGACGGAGAAAACGGTTGCCAAGCAACTTCGACAACAGATAGAGGATGGGGAAATCGAGATCGAGCGGCTAAAATCAGAGGTAACTTGCCTTGTAATTTTATGCTAATGATACAGGTGTGTGTGTGTGTGTGTATTGTTTTACTGTATGGCACAGTGGAGACAGAGACAGAAAACATGGAGGTGAAATTATATAATAAGTATAACGAAATAAAGGGAACATAGGACGAGGTCATGACAGAGATTACAAACTACAACATTGTGGGTTCATGAGCATCGTAGCTTGCAGCACCCCAGGGATGTCCTTGTTAGAGTCTCTACAATACTGTTGAGTGTTTTGTATCCTAATTATTCAGTCTAAACTAGATCAAATGCGTCTCTCTTTAAAGTGCTAATGAATAGCCACATTCAGTTGAATCTCTTCAATATGCATGACTCAGATCCTATTGTACACAAAACTGCAGTCTGTACCAGAAAATGATAATCAACTTGTCTTAGTTTTCATGGCTAAAACGTGTTGTAGTAATGGATTTGGGATCAACAACAACAACAATAAATAAATAAATCATTGAAATAAACATTAATAATCATAATGATAAAACAGAAAAGTGCAAGAACATTTCAGCTGCACACATCTTGAGCCCACTTGGCCGTTCTAATGTTTGATTTGTGTGGAATTTCAGATTGCTGGACTGCTCAAAGACAATGAGAAAATCCAGTCAAATCCAGAGGTACCCCCCAGTGAAGATGACACAGAGATCAAGAAGATCAAAAAGGTGAGTGACACGGTGCAGTGCATTTTTCTTTTTTTTTTTTACAGGAAAGAGTCTGACTCACTGCTGTCTCTTTATCTAAAAGTTAAAGTAATGCAAAGAGGAAGGAAAGGCGGCTCAGGCCAGGTTGGATCTGTTCCAGCAGGTGTACGGTTTCTGAAAGAGGTTTTTAAGAACTACATCATCTCTGGGCCCCTGCAGGGTTTTATTTTTTTTAACTTTCATTTATTCATGAATGAAAATTCCCAAACTCTCCAGCTTTACTAAGGAGGCAGCTGCTTCAGTAGAGCTGAAGACAGATTGCAGTGGATGAGGAGGTCCCTGCTATAATTCCAAGTGTGAGCAAAGTTGAACTCCAAGCAAAGCAAAGACCAGAACTTGCTCAAGCGATTCTCTAATTTTGCATGTGTGACTGTGCCCTCAGTGATCAAGGCAAACAGCCAATCAAAGTTCATGGTCAGTCCTGACAGTGACCAATCAAATGATCCCAAAGAAACTTTCTATGGAGCTAATTTCTTGACAAAACTTAACAAGCAAACAAAAGTGTTTAACAATTCTCTGAGAAATACAACAACTTCATAAAGAGACAAATGCTTTTTTGTTTCACGAATACAGAATGTTGTCACAAACAAACATGGGTAGCTTAAACTTTGAGCGCTAACCTTTGTCCTCACAGGTGCAGAGCTTCCTGCGAGGTTGGATTTGCCGCAGGAAGTGGAAAACCATCATCCAGGACTACATCCGTTCACCCCACGCTGAAAGTATGAGGAAGAGGAACCAGGTGGTGTTCAGCATGTTGGAAGCAGAGGCCGAATACGTCCAGCAGCTCCATATCCTGGTCAACAACTTCCTGCGGCCGCTCCGCATGGCCGCCAGCTCCAAGAAGCCGCCCATCACGCATGATGATGTCAGCAGCATCTTCCTTAACAGGTTGCGAGACTAGTTGTGATAGTGGTGTGACTCACAGTGGGGAAAACAATCTCTCATGACCACCATTTTACTTATTTGTTTCATCAGTGAGACCATCATGTTCCTCCATCAGATCTTCTATCAGGGACTGAAGGCACGGATAGCCAGCTGGCCGACACTGGTTCTGGGTAAGAGAGATCAAAACAAACCCTCAAACAATATATTTGAAATAACAGCAATACCAGAAACAATGTCCTTTTTCTGCACATAGTCCACACTGTAAATTGTTAAAGCTCTTACCAACTTAGTACAAATGTTTCTTTTTCTCTCTAGCTGACCTGTTTGACATCTTGCTGCCCATGCTGAACATCTACCAGGAGTTTGTGAGGAACCACCAGTACAGCCTGCAGATCCTGGCCCACTGCAAACAGAACCGGGACTTCGACAAGCTGCTGAAGCAGTACGAGGCCAAGCCCGACTGTGAGGAGAGGACACTTGAGACCTTCCTCACTTACCCCATGTTTCAGGTAAGATTCCTGGTCACAGGGTGGATGACAGTATCATTTCGCTCTCCGTACAAAGTTTCATTAAGCATTCTGTGGCATTCGTTAAGCTTGTAAAGCATGTGTGGCTCTTAGTGGTCCTATTTTATTAATCCAATTAAGTTTCAAATATACAATAATGACTGAAACATCTGTTTCTATTTCTCAAAAAGCAAAAGACAGCATTGATTAGGCAACTGTATGAAGTTTGAACTAATCACAACAGCCAGATGTATGTTGGCTCAGGCCCACGTAAACACGTCACTGTACAGAAGTTGTTCAGCAGCAGACGTCATCTTGAGAATGATCCAGTGCAGACTCACAGAGTACTACACAACCCCCCCCCCCACTGAGATGTCTTCTATCTAACCCTAATCAAGTGTTTTTGTTGCCTCACCATTTCCAGCATGGATCTGCAGAGAGACCTACTGGAGATGACGGCCAAAATAATTTGTTTGACAAATCTTTCTGATGTCACAGAGCACAGCTTTATTAATATCTTGTTATACACAACAGGCAGATTTATAAATATCTCAAAAGATTTAGAACAGAGCTGCCAGAATCACGACAGTTTCCTGCTGTGCAGAATGTGTGTATCTGAGTTGTTTTTTTTAATGCAGATGAAGTCACCGTCTAATTTCGTAGCTACTTTTCACATTAAGAACATAGAAAATAATACGGGCAAAACCAGAGGTAGAGCTGGAAATCCCTGCTTGACTTAACTGTCTTTATGCCTTGAAATCAAACAGACCATTTCTGTTCATGCGAGGCTCTAGACTCTCTCTCTTGTTCAAAGTCGATCTAGTTCTCCCAGCAGTCTATCGCTTTCTTTCTTGGACATCAACTTAAATAATAATAATCCAGCCAATTCATCACACAGGATGGTATTTCTAAATGAAGGGCTGTATTGGTCTGCACAATCCACAGCAAAAAATAAACATGTTATATTAGAAACTATTAGAGTCAAGTTTGTTGACTCTGCTTTCTTAGCAGCTTCAAACCTCTTGACCTTTTAAAGATTCAAATACACATATGTGTTTTAACACAAAAAGTTTAAAGATACTGTTTTCAGTGAGTGTTTTCAAACGAAGCTTTCTGTTTCACCCTCAGATTCCCCGTTATATCTTGACGTTGCATGAGTTGCTGGCTCACACCCCCCACGAGCATGTGGAGAGAAACAGTTTGGACTACGCCAAGTCAAAACTGGAGGAACTTTCCAGGTAAATCAGTCAGTATATGAACCAATTGAAAATGTACTATCTTGTAAAACTCAAATAATGTTGGATCTAGAATTTCGTGGGATTTAAAGTAGATTTTTGCCTAGTTTTTAGTCGTTATATCATTGCTGTATCTGCCAGCGTGGACAGTGCTGAAAAACTAAACATGTGGCTAGAGACACCTTCGATACTGTGTTCGTTAGAAATATATTTCATATTTTCTTTGCATTTCTTAGTCCTATAAACACGTGGGAGAGTGGAGGTTGTATTAAAAGCAGTGACTATTTTATTTCAAGTTCGTGATTTTGATTAATTGGAGTACCTGAACTCATTTTGTCCTTTCAGAATTATGCATGATGAGGTGAGTGAGACAGAGAACATCAGGAAGAACCTCGCCATCGAGCGGATGATTGTGGAGGGCTGTGAAGTGCTGCTGGACACCAGTCAGACGTTTGTTAGGCAAGGTAAATTTGTTTCGTGTTCAGATTAAAGGAAAACACTGAAAGCGAACAGCTCACTCTCTGAAAGCTGAAACACATTCATTTATTCAGTTCTATCTGCATCAACAATACATGAACCCTCTGATTTTAAACAAAACGCTTGAATGCATTCCCATGGATAACATTAGGAAGCAAGCTACAGCAAGAACACACAACATGTAAATAAGACACATTTAAAATTGCCAGAGGTCACACTTCTCTTTTAGTAGAGGTTAACCATGATGTAATTACTAATTTGCTAACTTCCTAAGCTAACCAGACACATGAAACTTCAAATGCACTTCAGTATGTACAATAGTAAGTCAGTGATCGTGTCACTGTTCATAACTTTATAATCTGAGTCTGAGTCTGGTCCAAGCTGTCAGTTCAGTTCAAAACTAGCCAATATAAGCACCACACGTACTGTAAAATTAATAGTTCATTATTTAATTTAATTTATGAAAGAGTTAAGACATTATAATAAAGTCTGTGGCTTTTGCAGTCTTTTACATGCTTTTAAAGAGGGAGTAACATACTGTGAAACACAGCGGGGCTGACCAAGGCTAATTTATTCAGAGACAATAATGATTCAGTCAGTTCAGTTTAAAGAGACTGATAATAAACCCATGTCTAACTTCTGAAACGGCAGCAAATGAGCCGATCCCCAGATGTCAAAGTAAGTGAGTATAACTACAGTATAATTACACAATTGTCAAATTGTAATACCAACATTTCTTTTAGATATCATTAAAAACATTTGAAATCATATGACAATGTCCTCATGGAAACATTAAATGAGGGAGTTTATTGAATGACCTACAAAATACAAACGAGTGATTAAATATATAAAACCAAAGACGATGAACATGACCTCCTGTGATGGATTTGATCATCCTTCACAGTCATCAGTGTGCAAAAACAATATACTCAGATGTCATACTGACAAATGTTAGAATGTATTCAACTTAAATATTCTCCAACATGCATTAAACACCCTCCTCACACATTTCTGCTCCAGCCTTGTCGGTCTCATCTCAGCTCTCCCAGATGTTCAACACCTTCCTCCGTCTCTGCAGACATGTGAACAAAATAATTCATTACAGATGAATGCGAACACACGTATGTTATATATTTTACTGTAACTGCCAACTACAAGTAAGCGGAAGTTTTCTCCTGTATGTGCGTGTGTGTGTGTGTGTGCGCATGTGTGTTTGTGTGTGTGTCTGTGTGTGTGTGATACTGACACTCCACAGGTTCTCTGATCCAGGTGCCGATGAGCGAGAAAGGGAAGATCACGAGAGGCCGACTTGGCTCTCTGTCTCTGAAGAAAGAGGGCGAGAGACAGTGTTTCCTCTTCTCCAAACATCTCATCATCTGTACCCGCGGCTCTGGGGGAAAACTTCACATCACTAAGGTACAGCAGGATTGTGTTATTGTAGTAAACATATCCTAAATTATTCTATCAACCCTCACAAAACAGATAATTCAAGCAATTTGGGAGTTGATAGTTATAATTTAAATGAGGGAGGAGGGAGGTAATGAATGTCAAATGATAAAGTCTTACATTTGGCCCACCTGATAAGTTGAAACCTTTCCACATGTAATCCCATAAGGGCTTATTTGTAAGTCATTTGTAAGTATTCAAACATCCACGATAACATACAGTAAAAACAGGATCAGGAAATGTGATATAATCTGATAATTACCTTTAACTAGTAATTCAGTTAAAACTTTGTTTTATTGATCTCCAAAGATGCTGGTAGACCTCGTAAATGATTTTAAATGTTTTGGTCACATCTTCATTTTTTATGACAAGGATTATATGATATGTTAAACATAATTTTAATTCTACATAAAACTATATTGTTTTGGTCAGCGTTTATTAATATCGATTAAAAATATATAGAGCCCTCCACTGTTTATCAGCTGGTAACCAGCTGTACTGTATGTGACCTTTCAACCCTGTCACAGAATGGAGTTGACTCTCTCATAGACTGCACACTGATGGAGGAGCCTGAGGGGACAGATGATGAGTGTAAGTGACAGTATATCCAAAGGTTTTCTTAACATGTATATGTAGATACTTATATGTATGGTATGTAGTATTTAAAAAATAAAGTTTTGCTTAATATAGATTGCAAACTCTTGAACATGCCATGTTTCTGAGGGCCTGCGTTATGTAACGCAATCATAAAATCTCTTTAATCGAGGTAACTACAATATAGAGCTGCCTCACTTCCAAATTAGGGGTTGCAGATGGAAAACACATATCTGCTGCTGCCCTCAGATCAATGTAGGGATTTCATTTTTCAGAAGGAGATTCCTTTATTCAGTTAAAGACAACAATCAGTCCTGTTTAGCTCAGTACAGAAAACTTTCCTAAACACAACACTGCATTTCGACCTCAATACTGGTTGGGCGATGTTTAGAATTTGTCCCGATATTGACAAAACCATCTGAAAAATCACAGCAGGACTGACTTTTACACAGCTCTTGGATGATACTTCTTTGTTGGATAGCAACTCACCAGGCAGATTCATGAGAAATGAGATGGGATTTGTCTTCATTTTCAGGCCCAACTGACATTTTGATTTAATCTTCTTGTTTTTTTGTTCTCGCTTTATTTTAGTTTGTCCAGTTACAGTAAAATGAAAGTCGCTGAATTTGTGCTTTTCAGCCAAAGGTGAACGCAGTGGTCAGGACACGGAGCACTTGGACTTTAAACTGATGGTGGAGCCCAAAGACAGCCAGCCCTACACCATCATCCTGGTGGCTTCATCCCGACAGGAAAAGTCTGCATGGACAAGCGACATCAGCCAGGTATGTGTTAATCTACACCCATTGTAGGTCAGTTGGTGTTGAAGTAGAAGTTACATACAGCATGTTGAAATACAATTTGGGACAGAACCATTAACCGTTAAAATGATGAGAACAGAAAAACATTGTGGCTTATGACTATTAGAGGTAGAAACTCACAGTCTCTCAACTTTTATCTGCTTGTCTTCCAGTGCATTGACAACATCCGCTGCAATGGTCTGATGATGAACGCCTTTGAGGAAAACAGTAAAGTCACCGTACCACAGATGATTAAGTGAGTCAGACCCCATGGATTTACATAATGTATGCAAAAACAGAGATTGGTATTGGCAGTTCAAAATGCATTAAAATACAAACCTGTGTCCCAACACAAACATGTTTTTACTTACATTTTTGCGAGGACTCTCAAAGGCATTATATTTCCTGAGGATCCAAGCCCAATATGACCTTTAGCTCCAAAGCCTAGTCTTAACCCTCAGAAAGCACTTTAAAAGAAATGAGAACCAGGCAACATGTTCTGAAAATCTCCTCGCTTTCAAGGTTTAAAATTGGTCCTTATGAAGATAAAATTACCAGAAAGCTCACGTTCAAACATTAGTGACTCTGACACAATATCTATTTCTACAATCCTTTGCATGTTCCAGGGGCCCTAAATGATTCAGTGGGCCCATTCCAGCCTAGAGCGCCCCGATTCATTTACAGCTCGTAGTGAGTCTGCATCAGTTTTCAGTAGACTATATAGGCTGTGCAACTTATTCTGAAGCTGAATGCAAGGCTAATACACTGTTTTTGCACAGCATTATCGGTACGTATTTGTATTGTGGTTGTCTTTTCTCTAACTGTTCAGATTTGCTTTCAGTGGGGAAACTAACCTATAGCAGCGTTAATGCTCAACCCACTGACACACGCATGACCAGAGAAGGGCTGCATAAATACTGTGAGCTAAATCCCTCTGAGTAACATTCCTAACATCACATAAATTCCAACACAGGTCGGACACCAGCTTGTACTGTGATGATGTCGACATTCGCTTCAGCAAAATGATGAACTCCTGCAAGGTGCTGCAGATCCGCTATGCCAGCGTGGAACGCTTGCTGGAGAGACTGACCGACTTGCGCTTCCTCTCCATCGACTTCCTGAACACCTTCCTCCACTCTTACCGCGTCTTCACCAGCGCTGACGTAGTGCTGGACAAGCTCATCACGATCTACAAGAAGCCCATCAGTGCCATTCCTGCACGGTGAGTGATCCCCCTTGATTCCAGGAGGTTAAATCAGGGATTATATAAATTCACTTGTGTGTGAGAATTTTAAAATGGCAATTCCATCTTTTATGTCTTGCTCTGCATTCTGCATACTCATGTGTGCATACTGTACATTCCTTCATTTAATTCGTCATCTGTTACACAAATATGCAATTTAATTTCTTCACCTCACATTCCCTTTATGTATTGTTTTGATTCCACAACAGAGATCTTAAAAATTTCAGTCCTGGTTGATTTGGCGACATCAGTCATTACTGGCAGTAACGGCTAAAGTGGTTTTAATACTACAGGTCACAGAGTTCTGGGGGCAGCAGAACAAGCTACTGTTGTTTAGTAAAGAAGTCTGGCAATAATTGCCCTTTTCCCATCATTCTGTGAGCAACCGTGATCTGATTTTAAGCTGCTCACGGCATTAGTCTGAGAAGCAGTTCACAATGCAAGAAGTAAGTTACCTGGCTGAGACCTGACTCACAAGTTGAATGGAGTGCAGCCTGTCATTTGCACCTCTTCATCTAACACCTCATAGTGGCTTCTCTTCCTTACTCCATAAATTCTTGCAATATTTGAAACTGACATAGTGTTGAAAAATGATGAAAAGGATCACTGTCTTATTTTGTCAACGCATTTTTGATTAACTACGGTGGTAAGTGCTAAGTTCACTTCCAAACACATTGCATTTCCTGTGTTTACTTCATAATAAAAGCCAAGTTATGTTTCATCAGTGAAGTGCTTTTAATTGGATGACAGAAGTGGGAAATGATTGGTTTGCATTAGCTCGAACTTTGCCAAAGACGCCCAGTTCGCAACACTGCACATGTATTGCAATATATTCATCAATGGGCCATGGGCTAAACAGACATTTCTTTCAGTGAAAGGCTTCAAGATTATAATGTAACAGTAATAAACACTGTTAGTGGGTCATATTATCCTGAATACCTGTTAGCACCTTAGTCTGTTACATTAAACCAACATCGTACAACTAGCTGAGCTCTTAGGACAAATAAAATCTGCTAAACCAGTGCATTGAGCAAAAAAAATGCATACTTTTTTTGATATGTGAAGACATAGATCGCAAGTTTATTTGCAAAGTACAAAAAAACAACAACAATATGCTGCATGTGAATGAGAATAGATTTGACCACATTACCCAGTCACAGGAAATGTATATCAAGCAGCAGGTCTGAAGTTACTACGAGTTGCTGTAGTTTTTTTTTTCATGAAGTGTTTCTATAATTTTATCCAACTGTTCTGTTTGAGATTAAGTCGGCACCTTTAAACAGCACAACTAAAATGGTTTGTTACATTAACTTCATCCAAGCACCTCACTGCGAGGTGTCCCTGCAGTTTGTGGTCACCGAAAGAGAAAGAAAGTTTGACATTTCCACATATTTTTTCCTTAGGATGCAGCAACAGAGCTGTAATGCTGCAGTGAAAAGGTGGGACTTCCCTGATGTTTAAATTTGTCTTTGCTCTCACGTGGACTTTCTGTATGCAGCCCAATATGTTATCATAGCCTGTCCAGGTGAGAAGGTACTAGAGCATAGGGAGTGAGGGGTCGTACCTATTCATCCACTCCTCTGTCTTCTGTCCACCATCACAGTTAATTGAGTCCTGCATCCACCGACCTCCTCCCCCCTCCTCCCCCCTCCTCTTCTTTGTCATTCCTCTCTTTACCCTTCTCCATTCGCTCACTTTTTCTTTTTCTTTTCACAAGTCTGACCATTCCTGTCTCCGCTGCGCTGTCACCATGGAAACCCTTCACTCTGCTGCAGGACCCCACCCTCTCCCTCTCTTCTCATCTTCTCCCTCCCTCACTCCCCCTCTCTCTCCCTTTCTCCCATAATCTGCAGCGACTCTACAGTATTAAATATTGATGGCTGTGTTTTGCACCCAGATTCTGCTCTCTTCTCCTCCTCTCACCTCCTTTATTTTGTCTTACTCCTGTCTTTTCTCCAGCTCAGTTATCAGCTCCTGTCTTTCCTCTCTCCCACTTTACTTGTGTCCTCTCTTCATTGTCCTCTTTCATTTTTGCTTTGCTTTTCTGTCTCATTTGGAGTCCTCCTTCTCCTCCCCCCACAAAAGATGGCTTTTGCCCTCTCATCTCCTTTCTTTTACTGTTTTTCAAATTTAGGCAAGGAGACACAACATGGCTGCAGCTAACATCATACAGGGCTGGAGGCTTCCCGTTCGCCCACTCCCAACAAAACAGCCTTCGCTGTGGTGGAATCCATATCCACTATGTTGCTCCTCTCGCGCCCCCTCCTTCTCAGTCTCACTGATTTTGCACCTGCTTTTTTTTTTTTTTTTACCACTGCACCTCTGTCTCTCTCTCTCTCTCTCTCTCGCTCTCCTGCTTTCCCTCTCAGTCTCGATCTGTCTCCCCTTTTTCTCTCGGTATCTCTCTTTCCATGTCTCTGTGGGCCTCCCCTGGGCTGGTTGCTGTTGGCAGCACCCGTGCCTCCCACACTGTCACTTGACATACTATTTATAGGCCTTCAGAGGGGGTGGCTCTCAGTGCAAGGAGGATGCTGTCTTAAACAATGTAGCTTAAATAAAAGAGGCAGGAGCTCCCAAAGAGCCCTGTGGTTAATGTGTTCCCCCTCTGCCTCATTGTACAGACACCAAGTGCATCATGCACCCCTATTATCACCGTTTCTCCCCTTTGCATTCTCTCCTATTCAGGTCACTGGAAATAATTACCCAAAATCTAAAAAGTATTGTTTTTTTAGTAGTGAAAGATGCTTGCCTCAACATTTTTGCCTCTGTCTTTCTCCCTTGTCGTTCTCTCCTTTATTGCAGTTCGTTGGAGCTTTTCTTTGCCAGCAGCCAGAGCAACAAACTCCTGTATGGCGAGCCACCCACGTCGCCACGTGCCAGCCGCAAGTTCTCCTCACCGCCTCCCCTCTCCATCACAAAGACGTCCTCGCCCAACCGCCGTCGCAAACTTTCGCTCAACATTCCCATCATTACAGGGGGCAAAGCCCTCGACCTGGCAGCACTCAGCTGTTCACCCAATGGCTATGCAAGCATGCACTCCACCATGTCACCCTTCAGTAAAACCACCCTCGACATCAATAAGCTCTATGTCTCCAGCACCATGGCCACCAAGATTTCTGATGATGGAGAGGCCAAAGCTGAAGGCAAGGTTGACGAATCTGTCCTCAACAAGCAAGGTCAGAATTATTTTTGTTTTTTTTGTTTTTTTGCTGAGTTTTCATTTTAATGAGGTTCAGATGCACTGGGTCGTATTACATTACATTTAAGATCAATCCCACTAAGGTTGTACAATTGTATTGGTCTATATTTTTCATATATAAAAGAGGTCTTTAGAGAGTTGACATTAAAGAGGAAAACAGTTTGAAAATGCAGGCTTCTTTCAGACTTCATGAGCATGTCTAGGGCTTTTGATGTCTTCTCTGCCCCAGTCTCTTTTCCCCGCTACCTCCAAGCCCAACCCAACAGTTATGTCTGTACTGTTTTTGTTCTTTTTCTTTTTCTTCTTGTTTTTGTTCTTCTTCTTCTTCTCCTCCTCCGCCTTCTCCTGCTCCTCTAGATTGTGAAACACTTTTTTTTTCTGTCCAGATCTGTCGGTCAGAGAGGAATGTGATGAGGACCCAAGTCAGAGTGAGGAAACAGAAGCAGAAATGTCCCCCCCAAAGTCACCATCAACACCGAAGAACATCAAATCCAAAAACTCTGGTACAGTGTGACTCTGTGTCTCCATCATTGTGTGGGAACAGTGCTGTCCTCTTTAAGTTCTTCTATATCTCAGAACCTTTTGGAACATCTTGTGGTGTCCCTTTAAGGCCCAAGTTAATAAACAAATAGTTTGCCAATAACATTAAGTAACAAAAAATGCAAGAACAAGCAAACTACAGTAACTTTAATGCCAGTGACATACAGTGCTTGCCAGCAGAGTGTCTTGGCAAATCTTAGCATGACAAAATAAAATCAATAGAAATAGCTCACACTAACACCGAAAACCACTGATTACATGAAGCACACTTAACAAGCCTACTTTTCCTGTGCTACAACCTTTCGAAGCACTTGAAAGAGTCATCCTAACTGGCAGCTTAAATGATTTAAGAGAAAGTCATAGACTAAGCAGTTAAACTGAAATTAAATCTAATTCAAAAAGAGCATTTGTCCAGAGGAACCGCACTTGAAAGACCGAGAGTAGAAGTGACAAGAAGTATCAAATTAAATAGGAATATTTAGACATTTTGGGGAAAAAAACTCTTGTACAGAGTTGGATGAGAAAGATGATACCACTCTCATGTCAGCAAATATGTATAAGTCAGAAGGTACTACCATGTTCTATAGTGGAAATAGGAGGGGAAGTTGGCCAGTTTCTGTCCAAAAAGTAACATGATCCGCTTACCAGCACCTCTAAAGCTCATTAACTACTAGTAATATTTCATTTGTTTGGTTTATGCAAATCACAATGCAGTAAAAGAAGACACTGTAGTGCAATGGGGTCATGTACTGGACTATGTCTTGGCCAAATGCCATGTCTTCCTTGATTCTTGTTCTCTGTGAGAGGTTGCCACAACATCAGCGATGACTCTAGGACGGTAATGTGCACAGCAAAGAAGAGGTCCAGCACATAACCCACAAGGTACAAAGTAAACCGTAGAGGTGCTGGTTGGCAGATTTTGTTATATTTTTGGACAGACTCATGCTGGCTGCATCCCACGATCGCCATCTTCATGCTAAGCTAAGCTAACTGGCTGCTGGCTACAGCTTTGATGTTACTCTACAGTATGCTCATGACAGTGGTATTGATCTCATCTATATCTCAGCAGGAAAAGGGATACTGGTAAGCGTATTTCACAAATTGTCAAACTATTGCTTTAATACGTTTGACGCATTCACCTCTGCACATTTCTCTGAGTAACACAGAACATTTCAACTGTTATTGTTTAATGTTTGCAAAGCACCTTTAAGAGGTTGACAAAATTTGGATAAAGGAAGGGAAAATGGCAGCTGTTTCAGAATAGTACATCGCTCCATTGTAGGGGAAAATCAGGTTTTCATTGGAAATCAATGATATCAAGTATGATTTTATTTTTCTTGAGATCCATTTTTTACCACCCAGCAGCATCATTTTTTGCATTTTGAGTGGTGCAAAGAGGATGAGATGAGGAGACCAATTCATAGAGCTAAATAAAGTCTGCTACAGTTGACTATAAAGCAAACTTTTTTCTCTTTTTTTTCAAAAAATGACAAGTATACCTAGCCAAATAAGGTCCTGATAAAAACCACCCACATCCTCCTGGCCCTCCCCATACAGCACAGAGAGGGAGCATCCACCCCGTAGGTAGTCAGGTACAATTCATCCCCAGTGTGTTGTCTTCCCACAGTGCTGGATACAAGGGAAGCCAGTGCCTTGTGTGAGTAGGTGGAAGGAAACCTTGTACCTTAGCAACGATGTGCATGTTCTTCTATACCGCCCCCGGCTCAACGCAGGAAGGCAGGGAGGAAGGGAGAGAGTGAGGGAGGGAGGCAGACACAGTGGAGTGTACGCCGTCACTACAAGAGCAGCTGGACACACTTCTGGGTCTGCTTTAGCTCTCTGCTGCCCTTCACTGGCCAACAACTTTGTTTCATTATACACATATAGTCTATCCACAGCATTTCACAAAGGAATGAAATCACCTTTAATCACCTATAATGAGCCATTGGCGAGTTTCCTTTGAGCCTAATCCTGTCAGAGGCTCGAAAACTAAAAGGGCTGTAATATTACTGTATGTCAGAAAATATGAAATGTTCTTAATTTAGTGGAGGTGTGCTTTAAACTTTTGATTAAAAAACAATGGAGGGTAATTTAGAATTTTAATCTTCAATAAATATCTGTTTTCCTCCCTGCAGATTTTTCCCTGTTTTCCTTCAACAATGGCATGGTGGTGTCATCATGCCGAGAGCTGGACAATAACCGCAGTGCCCTTTCTGCCGCCTCAGCGTTTGCCATTGCCACCGCTGGTGCCAACGAAGGCACGCCGACCAAGGAGAAGTACCGTCGTATGTCGCTCGCCAGCACAGGTAAGTCACATGAGGGGGTGGTACTCCTGTTGACCAACATAAAGGCTTTTTGAGGACAATCTGGAAGTTTCCTGAGTCTGCACTGTGCCTCTCATTTAGATACTCTGGAATTAAAAGCAATCTACTGTAATCTGATTACATAAACATTAGCTAAAATCTCGTATGATAACGACAAAAAAAAGACCAGAAAACAGATGACTTTGTTTAACATTTAACACACACATACAGGAAAAGATTATGACATTGATGAGGAGAAGGCATCATTTATACAGAGCATAAGCAGTGTAGTGTCACATGACCACCAGGGGGCAGCCAAACTAATTAAAAATGTAAAGTCCACTGTTCATTTTTTTTATGATATAATTTATTGAAGCATCATTTCAGTAATATTAACTTTAATTTCTCAACTGTTTTAATATTTGTATATGTTACATTCTTGTATTGGGAAACAAATTGATCATTCAACCAAGTGATTTTTTTCTTTCTTTCATTTGTTTAGTTGAAGGTGAATGTTGCAAAGCTGTAATGAAAAGTTAACAATAAGCCTATAATATTGCCTCAAAGTTTTGGTATGCTAAGTTAATGCATTAGTCCGATATACATTATAGACCATTTGTCACTAGTTTCATTGTCAGCATCACTTAAAAACAATTGAAGAGCGAATGAGGTTCTCTACAAATGCGATTCTGGTCAGGGCCTCAAAAACACTCAAAGTTAATGTTGACCAGCTGTGAACATTGTGAACAACATAGACTTAATTATTCAAATAATAACAAAACAAGTTTTTTTAGATGGAGTATTCAGTGGTGTAGGAATTCAGTTTGACTGTCGCCTTGTTAAATCTTGCTCCAGGTTTTCCTACAGACCAGAGGAATGGAGACAAAGAGTTTGTTATCAGAAGAGCTGCCACAAACAGAGTCCTGAATGTTCTGCGCCACTGGGTCTCCAAACACTCGCAGGTACAGTTCATTCCTTCTAATTTCTTCTTCTTCTTCTTCTTCATCTCTCTGTGCCTTTACAGAAGCTAAAAAACTTGTCTGTAATTCCTTTGCTATTGTTCCTCCTCAGGACTTTGAGCTGAACATGGAACTGAAGATGCGGGTAATTGGCTTCCTGGAAGAGGTGATGCATGACCCGGAGCTCCTGACACAGGAAAGGAAGGCAGCTGCCAACATTATCAGGTTGGTTTTCCACTATCATCGCTTGATCACTCTTAGAGTCATACAACATAACACATCTGATGGACAGCAGACTGTAGAGAAACAAGCTTCATCTAGAGTATTTTTGATACCAACAATCAGTCAAGGTGATAAAACTGGAAAGCTGGAGATACACAAACCCAGGTCGTGGCCTAAATTGAAGATTTATGCCCTTCTTGACACAAGTAGTGGAGTTGGAGAAGGGAGACACTTTTCACTTGCTGTTCAGAGCAGTGCTTGCTGAAAATCTCTAAATTGTTTTCTTTTACTCTGGGGAAGACCGAATAGGCTTTTACATTGGTACAACAGGGCAAAACTCTAGTGGAAACACCAGAATGGAGTGTGATCTAACCAACCTGTCAGCATGCAGTATTGCTGCAAAACAATTTCAGCCTGGGGAGCCCATAAACAAGACAGGAAATGAATACCCAGTTTTCTGGGCCAGATTAGGCACTTTTGGACAAGTGAAAACCATGTATGTCTGTTCAGGTCACAGCAATTGTGGAAAAAGCTGTCAAATAATGGCCCTTTTCCTTTTATGCATGTAGGACTCTCACTCAGGAGGACCCTGGAGACAACCAGGTCACCCTGGAAGAGATCACACAGATGGTAAGAGAAAGATTATAAAAGCCTTTTACAGTATGAAAGCCTGACACTGTCCTGTAGAAATGACTCCTGAATTAGTTCTTGAAATGTTTTTTCACTGTGTTGTGCTTGTGACTGTGTTTTAGGCCATGGAGGACTGTAAGACTGAGCCGTTTGAGAACCACTCTGCCCTGGAGATAGCTGAGCAACTCACACTGCTGGACCACCTTGTCTTCAAAGTCATCCCCTACGAGTGAGAACACATGCATGTGCACTAATACAAATACGGTCTCTGAGAGTCAGTATGATTTACACTGTTCACTATTTGAAAACATATTTTCTTCTACAGAGAGTTCTTTGGTCAAGGCTGGATGAAGAACGACAAGAACGAGAGAACTCCGTACATAATGAAAACAACCAAGCATTTCAACGATGTATGTAACGATATATATGTGTAGATAGATAGATAGATAGATAGATGGATAGATAGATAGATAGATAGATAGATAGATAGATAGATGGATAGAAGGATAGATAGATAGATGGATAGATAGATGGATAGATAGATGGATAGATGGATGGATAGATAGATAGATAGATAGATAGATAGATGGATAGATGGATAGATGGATAGATGGATAGATGGATAGATAGATGGATAGATGGATAGATGGATAGATGGATAGATAGATAGATGGGTAGAAGGATAGATGGATAGATGGATAGATAGATAGATGGATAGATAGATAGATAGATGGATAGATAGATAGATGGATAGAAGGATAGATAGATAGATGGATAGATAGATAGATAGATTTCCATTACTTACTGTCACCATTTATTCTTCTCTTCTTTTGTCAGATCAGTAACAGGATCGCCACAGAGATTCTACACTGGGACGATGTCAACATGCGAGTGGCTGTGATTGAGAAATGGGTGGCGGTGGCTGACATCTGCCGCTGCCTCCACAACTACAACGCCATGCTGGAGATCACGTCCTCTCTCAACCGCAGCTCTATTTTCCGCCTCAAGAAGACTTGGCTCAAAGTCTCCAAGCAGGTTTCGGTTGTTTTCTGATATGTTCATCCAGCAGTGAAGTAGATCAGAATTTTTCAGGGGAGGAAGATAACCAGGTTTTTAGCTTTTAGTTTTTAAAGTAATCTCTAAAATTCAGCTGGCCCAGGCATCTTAACATCACCTACAGGTATAGTTTGCTATTTTCTCAGTGAATTTTAGATGAGATAGGGTACCACGCTCAAGTTTTTACACTAAGAGTAAGACTTTCTGGGTATAGTGAGCTTCATGCAAAGCTTCATTTTATTATACAGATATGACACTGAATAAGTGTTCAGTATTGTAAAAAAAAAAAGTCAAACTCTATCTTAAAGCCTTTTTCTTCTGCCCATATATTTTTTAAGTGTATCAAAAATGTAACTGGACACTTTACTTTATGAAAAAAATGAAAGGAAGACAACATGCTCCTAGAGAGGCTGATAATGACGATTCTGAATACCATCCCTCCATTTTTAAAACTTTGGTAAACAGAAAATTTCAATTGCATTTTTGATTGTTGGCAGTAACAGTTTTAATTGATCCATTTTCCAGACAAAGACTGTGATCGACAAGTTGCAGAAGCTGGTATCATCAGAGGGACGATTCAAAAACCTGAGAGAAGCTCTGAAGAAGTGAGTTTCTAAACGTAATCACTTTCCTATGCTCACACTTTGAAGTGGAGAATTTTGCATTGATGTTTTTGTACTATACACTGTAAAATGTATGATTGAATTTAACACTCATTTTATTTTAGTTTATTTTAGTTACTTGTACTTAAGCATCAAGAAAACTGTAAAACTCAGTTTACTTGAGTTTGGTTCATTTAAACAAACCAAGTACTGGGAAGTACTGTAACTAAGTATATTACTCTTGTACTTAAGTACCCCACAAATTAGAGCTACTTGAATAACCTGTTTTCTGTTCAGACCACTTTCTACTTGTACTCCACTACTTTTCATGGGAAACAGCCCTTTTGTTATGTGAGAAAAGTTGGATAAATGGTACTTTTGTTTTGTAACGCTCTACTCAGGTATCAGATATTCTACTCAGCTTCTAAAATCTTTAATTCACATTCAGATCTGTTACATGAATGCTCTTAACAGTTGTGACAATAGCACACACCAGAATAGATTCACATATACTTGTTTATTGTTCTGCAGCTGTCCTGTTCAATGTTGGGTTACTGACGTCTTTTGCCCTAATGAAAATAAATGTTTGATGACAGTTGAAACAACTACTGTGGTTTTGCACAATGGGTACATAGACACTGTAGCGTGTTGGGGACAGGCGGGTGGAGTTTCCCAGCATAGACAACGTGTTTGAGGCCATAAGCCCAAGTAACCGGTGTTTAAATGTGTTCTGAATAACTATCAGTTAAGCTGTAATTACTTCTTTAGAAATATTTCTATAGAAAATGATTAGTTATACAACACCATGGCATCATGAGTTCAGTCTTTCACACGGTTAGTGACGTCCCGCCTGGGTGATGCAAGAGGCTGATAAAATAAAGTAGTGTGATGTATTATTGTAATAACAATTACTCCAGAGCAAAAAGCTAATCGTTTTGTCAAATTCATGCAATAAGACATTTCAGTATGTTACAATACTTTTTAGGATATTGGTAGTTTAAGTTATCACAAGTTATCTAAGTAAGCAAGCTAATTTAAGTGTTACACACACAAAATAAAGAAGTTGGTCTGAGTATTGCATGCTCAAAATCTCAAGTTTACTTTTCTGAATTTATCTAAGGCAATGAGTTTGCATAATATTTTAAAGTAACCCAACTTATTAGATTTGACAGTGTAACAGTATCTGTATATTCTCCCTGCCCTCTGTCCTCAGCTGTGACCCTCCTTGTGTTCCTTATCTGGGAATGTACCTGACTGACCTGGCCTTCATCGAGGAGGGAACCCCAAACTACACAGAGGACAACCTGGTCAACTTCTCCAAGATGAGAATGGTAAAGAACACCAGCGTGCTGATCGACAATCAATAGCATGTGCTTTGTATTGTTTCTGGTTGGAATGTACTTTGTAATTTTTGTCAACAATCTGTGCACAAAGAACATTTTTTAATTGATTGTGGAACTTGTTGACAAAGTTATCTGCAAGTTTGAACTTTATTTTATTTGTCTTCAGATATCGCACATTATCAGAGAGATACGGCAGTTTCAGCAAACAGCTTACAAGATTGATTATCAGCCAAAGGTGAGATCATTTTCAGGAGCAACAGACTTTGATCACTTTGTTTGTGGTGTCACTTGACTAGTATTCCTATATCATGTCAGTTTTTCTATCTTAGCCTCAAGCTACTGGGGATAGTGTTATTTCGTTACATAAAAAATTAAACAGTATACAGGATACAATTTGGTAATTGTTTCATGGTCATCCTTATCAGGACACACTCCAAACTTTACTGACTTCTTCTCTGTCACACGCCCAACCCTCTCACCAGGTTTCATGAAAATCAAAACTGATTACTGAACTTCTATGGTGGAGGTAATGAAATAAGAGTGGATGAATGCTAGTTTAAATGTTTGATATTTTCACTAATAGCAGGTAGGGCTATGTATTGGAACGAGATTCCCTTAAGGTGACGACCAAAATAATGCAGCAACAAGTAGTATTGAATCTCCTCCAGTCAAATATAATAATAATAATAATATAATTATAATGTACCCAGCTCTAATAGCAGGTACATGCTGTCATTCCACATCTATTCTAAATGTTGAGTCTGAAAAAAGACAGAAATATTGAACAAACTGCCTTTTCTGTGTTCATTGTTGCTTTAGGTTGTAAAGTACTTGTTGGATAGCAGTACAGCGTTGGATGAGGAGAGCCTGTATGAAGCGTCTTTGAGAATCGAGCCCAAAACTTCATCATGAAGGGGATCTCTCTCTCTCGTAATGCTCATATGGAGTGTACAGGAACAATATATAATAGTGTATATATACTATTCTTTGTATTAGACACAGTAGGCTGTGCCCTTATAGTATGTGCTCCCTAATGGACTTGTTCTGTATAATCGTTATTAGAGACTGAGTAGAAGCCCAGAGAGGTTTTATTTATATAGGTACAGAGTATTTATATGTTATTTATCGTCTTGAATATCATTTTATGATTGTTATTTTCAGCCACAGAATAAACACGCGAGAGAGCATACAGACATGATATTTAGTCACATCCCAACAGGAATGTGCAGTATAATAAGGCTCTCATTCATGAGGGATGGTGCTCACATTTGACACATGATGATCAACTCCCCCTTTGCTGCTCAGATGTCAGACAGAGAGCTGTACATAACTGCAGTTATCTTGAACGACCCTATACACTAACATTCTGCCTGTTTTGTACAGCAGCCATGTCTTCAGCCTGTTTGTCCTCAAAAAAAAAAAAGTTAACAAGAATATTTGTTAACCACTAGCTGCATGATCATTCATTTAAAGTTGTGATCCCTAAGATTTCGTTCCGGGTTGATTTGAACACAGCGCCACTAACAGTTATAACTATTATTTACTCCTAATATATGGAATGGCTGTTGTATAAAAAAATGCTAGTATAAAAAGTGGGGTTTTAAGGATTTAAACTTTACGATTTTGGAATCAAAACACGTTTAAAACTTACGTTTTTCTGGCTTGAGTTGAGTCATGGGCTCTGATGATTTATGAAACCACTAAATGACAAAGATTAGACATTAGGAGTAGTTAAAGTCAAGCTAATAGAAGATTACTCCCTGATTTCGGATTGATCAGGGACACATGTTTTCAGTTATTATCACCTTACTCCACTGGAGGGCAACGTGATGTATATACAGTGAAGCACGGGGCAGTGTATGTAGCAGAAGTCACTAATATCGGCCCACTTAAGGAGGTTAAATTCCCAGCTTCTCCACTAAGACACTGAGAATTTTAAGGGTTAATCCTCTTCCTCTTTGACCAGTGCATTATGGTTCTGCCTTAATCATGAAATGGATTATATACCACAGACGTATGTAAACTATTTTTGTCCTACGATTTGCCAATGAAACAGAAATGTTTGCTGTGTACAATAGTGTACAGGCAGTCTGATGCATTTCCTAACGTGCAATGTGTTAAAAACATATCCCTCGAAATGTGTTATCCTTATGATCGTTCAACTCTGTAATAACTCTTCTGTGTATACTTTCAAGCAAATGTTGAAAACAACTTATAAGTGTAACACATTCTGTATCCTGTCTATTCCAATGTGTTAGCAGGAATTATACAGTAGTAATATTGTGCTTATTCTTGGAATATTTATAAGTATTTTTTACTGGCTTTGTATAGAAAAAAACACCTATAGAGCTTAAGTGGCAGGCATGTACCACTTTAATGTGTTCAAATCAAATCTATACTTAGACCAGTATGTGTACTGTATTTAAATGCCATCCTTGCACATGAATCTTTACCCTCTAACAGGCACATCAAATGTTTGCAGTGAGCAATACCCAGTGGTATGAGAATTATCTTTCAGTCTATTTCAACAGCTTGAGTAGTATTTCCAGTTTTGTAAAAAAGTGTATTCTTTCCTGATTACCTCTTGTCAATAAATCTATTCTTTCTCAGGGGGAGAAGTGTCTCTAAATGCTGTCACGTTTGTTTCCTCTGCCAATGAGATTTTGTTTGTTTGATTGTCTGCAAGATATGTTGAAAACGTGTCAACAGACTTTGAGGAAATCTTGTGTAGGGGTGGATCCTGGGCCAAATCTGAGGGGCGCTTTTTTCACTTTCTCGCAAAATTATGAAGCCATTTATTTGATTTTTTAAAACATTTTGACATGATTAAAAATAAAAATATTTGGCCATTGACAAGCATGGACAACTCACGATGCCCCGCCGCTGTGAACAACAGGATCCAGATCATAATTTGAATCTGGGAGGTTAAAATATATATTTGAACATGTATTGAATCACAGTATGGAAATAGACAAGGGTAGAGACATTGCCACTAATATGTAGCTCAGATAACACAGATTTATATCCGAATGATAAGTTAAATCAAGACGAAAAAGAAAAATCAGTTTTTGTTGATGACTCACAAACTACTGATGATAAAGTTTCAAAGTTCTAGGAGTACAGGAGGTTTCCAGGGTCAAGGAATTAGGTTGTATTAAAGATGTGGGTAAAGTTACGTCATCACCTTTATGTGTAGTTCCGATTGCTTTAAGTACAATAGTGCGCATGTATTTAAGGTTGTCCAGTGTGAAGTGACCCACCCATAAAGGTGGTGGTTGTAGTTTTGTTGGGGAGAAGAAGGAAGCCGCGGCGTGTGACGCTTTCAGCTGTCGGGATCCGCGGGGACAGGATGGCGCTCGCTGCTGTGTGGATCATTGCCACGGTGTTTAGTTTGGTTAATTTAACACCGTTAATTTCACTCGAAGGTAAGTCATCACTCATCAAGTTAAACTGTCTCATGTGATTTGTTTATTTTCTATTCTGTTTAAATGAAAAAGCAGCTCAACAACAGGCAGGCGGAAGTAAACAATATTACGAGTTGCTGTATTTTCTTCTGTCAGAAACAAATAATCGTTTTTAATTAAATCAAAGAGGCAACGTGAATAAATTAAAAGTAGGTCTGTGTTAAAATGTTACGTACTTACTGTACGTAAAAGTAAGTGTTAGCGAAATGTACTTTTACCCATAAGAATCCACGGTGACACAGGTGTTTCACTTCCTCTAAACGTTCTGGAAAGTACCTTATACAGCTTTATATTTGACTTTAACTCATGAAGTCCTGAAGTGATACATGCTGAATATCCTGATGGGTCACGTGACAGATCACGTGACTTTGTGCTCCCTTAACAACATTTCCAAGATGTCTGTCTGCCGGGTTAACAGATGTGACAGGTCTAGCTAAATTTAAAAAAGCTTGTTTTTTGTCGCTGAAGGTTATATTCAAGCCATTTAACAATCCTAATGATTACATAACATGTCCTTTATTACATTTAACCTGTTGTAACCACATTTCTTGCAGAAATTGATATAAAACAAATCAGATAAATATCGTGGTGACGTATATGTCACATCGGGTCTTTAACCTTAAAATTGTCACGGAAAAACCTAGAGACATATATGTCACAATATGAAAAACGATAGTGATCTGCTCAGTTAATTTAGCCGATTCAATTATATTTAGTTAATATATTTTATATTGTTCAATTCAAAGCATATTAAAACTAATCTAAGCAAAAAAGCATGTTATATTAATTAAATTATTAATAAAAATGTATAAGGAAAAATAGATTTTGTTGTTAAACCTAAGAAGTAAAGTTCAAATTTTGTTGAAATGCACATAAAAATACAAACCTTTTTTTACCAAACAGGAAAAAACTGTCATTCAACTGTCGACTGATTCATTCTCAAATGAAAAATAAATTGACCATTAACGCCTAATGTGACATATATATATATATATATATATATATATATATATATATATATACACACACACACAGATCTTTGACACTGGGGAGAGGTATTTTGAAAAAAATGTCAGAAATGTGTTCTGTGTGTTCAATTTAGTCTGTGTTATGTCCCCCATAATTTTCCTTGAAGGAGAAATGGGTCCGGGTTCTTATGGGTTAAGTATTAGAAGTAATCCCTGCCAGTTTTCTATATTATGGTGTTGTTTGGATAAAATCACTGACATATTAATGTGTAAGTATCACTTTGTTAATTGTCATGTCATGTCGAATGTATTGTTTGCTATTCGGATAAATGCAGTTGAGTGAAAATTATGATTCCCCTCATTGAGTACAAGTAAGATTGGTTGTATTAAGTACCTGATATTTGTACATTCATTTAATACTTGAGTAAATGTATTTAGTTACATTTGCCTCATAAATGGCTTCAGGACTGTTGATTATCAGGCTGCTTTATTAACTGACTGCCCTCCATTCTGTGTCCTATCAGAGGAACATAATTTCAAACTGTGGATGTCTCAGGTATGTGCACAGCATTTATGTTACATGTATACCTCTCAGGCTTATTCATTGTTTTATTTCTCAAACAGAAGTTTTATTCACCTTAATTCTATCCTCTGTATGTGTTGTATGTGCAGCACAACAAAGTTTACAAAGACACTGAGGAATTTTACCAGCGGCTGCAAATATTCACAGAGAATAAGAAGACAATTGATCATCATAATGCTGGGAATCACTCCTTCTCAAGTGCAGTACATTTTTAATTCCTGTCTCATAATGTGTAGATTATTACTACAGAGGGTGCTGCACTGTTAAATCTCTTAGGTAATGAAAAAGGCATGTTCTAACAAAGTTTTTCTTTTTCAAATGCAGTGGGTCTGAATCATTTTTCAGACATGACATTTGCGGAATTCAGGAAATTGTTTCTTCTAACAGAGCCTCAGGTTAGATACACCTTATGAAACAACACCCTTTATGCTGCTGTGGCTTTTCTATGTGGTTCTTTCTTAATTACAGTCTTATGATTCTGGTCTCTTGTAGAACTGCTCAGCCACTAAAGGGGGTCATGTCAGCAGAACTGGTCCTTCCCCCGAGTTTGTGGACTGGAGATTGAAAGGCAACTTTGTGACTCCCGTGAAGAACCAGGTATCCTAATATGGTGCTGAACAACCAACAAAGTACCACCATAGTCCAAAAGGAGAATGAGGATGACAAGAATCTGGACACGGATATTTATTAATCCACGGATATGAATCCACTTCCCTCCTACTTTGCAGATGAACATGTAGCAAGACTTTGACCCCCTTTAACACAAATGGATCATCAGCTGTTTGAGCTTTATTGCTTTTATGTCTATAGGGCCACTGTGGCAGCTGCTGGACCTTCTCTACCACCGGCTGTTTGGAGTCAGTGAGTGCTATCAAGACCGGGAAGTTAATACCTCTGGTGAGTTCTGTCTGGCTACTAGTTAATAATACACAAACTCATTCGCAATGGAATTCAGATGGGAAACTTAAGGTTGAAATTTGATGGGATCCACTTCCTCACAAGAACAATTTGTAAGATATTCTTGCAGAAGAAATCTCTGCCTGGTTCTTTTCCTGATTATAACTAGAAGTATTAGTACAGTGTCAAATGTACGATGCAATTTGTTTTCTCTATCAGTCTGAGCAGCAACTGATAGACTGTGCCGGAGACTTCAACAATCATGGATGTTTTGGGTAACATTATTTTTTTTCTATTACAAGACATTATAAATTGTATTATGTGTTAAAATAAATACTTTGATTTAAGGCTTTAACCAGTTTATCTCTTTACCCGGTTTGTTTCAGCGGGCTCCCCAGCCAGGCATTTGAGTACATCAAATACAGCAAGGGTCTTATGACAGAGGAGGACTATCCCTACAAAGGCTATGTATGACTTTACCGAACTAACGTCTCACTGTAATCAGTAACATGTAAAAGCAATTCTCACTGTATGAATTTTGTTCTAGGATGACTCTTGCCATTTTGACCGTTCACTTGCAGCTGCTTTCGTTCAGGATGTTGTCAACATAACAAGTGTGAGTATAGCAAGTGCACAAAAGTTAGATCATATAAGAAATGAAACTTTAACTTCTGTCTGTTGGTCCATCCACAGTATGATGAGAAGGCCATGGTTGATGCTGTGGCCAGGCTCAACCCTGTGTCCTTCGCCTTCGAGGTCATCAAAGAATTTATGCACTACAAAGAAGGTGTTTACACCAGGTGAGCTAAGGACATGGATAGCTCAACACACACTTGTGCATCTACTGTTGTCCATAAGTAACATTAGGTAGTGGCACCATTTTGAAAACCTGTTTGCTACAGCTTTGGTGTAATTTTCTTGTCACCAAGCCTTTCATCACACAGCATGCTGCCTGCTGGCTTGAAAAATGTCCATCCTGAATGTCTGAATAACCTGAATGTCCATCCATGAATAGCTCCTAATAATAAACAACACATCTTTATTTTGGCAGGGTGTGATGTGATTTTGAGGGAGGATAGCAACCCACTCACCGTATTAAAGACATACTCTATTGATCTAATATGTTGTCTATTTAGCACCCAGTGCAAGAGCACAGCAGACAAGGTGAATCATGCAGTCCTGGCTGTGGGTTATGGCACTGAAGAGAACCTCATGCCGTATTGGATTGTGAAGAACTCTTGGGGAACAGCCTGGGGGATTGATGGGTAAATATAGTCTGTGTGTATATTTGACTATGTTGACTTCTTATACTTTTCAAGTCTCATTGACAGCTTTCTTTTGTATTCCAACAGATATTTTTTGATTGAGCGAGGGAAAAATATGTGTGGACTGGCCGCATGCTCTTCCTACCCTCTGCTTTAGTTTGAGGAACATGGCAACGAAGTGGATGACAGATAAAACTCAGAAAGTGTCACCCAGAGCCAACATCAGTGGAGCCAACATTGTGGGAAGTTTGAGCTTTTATGCTCCCTAAAGTATTTTATGTTGAAGTTTGATTTCTCAACACTGTGTACAGTATAATTCTGAATTATGCCACAGACATAAATACATATAATAATCAGTAAAAGTCAACAACCCATTTTATATTCCAAGTTTTTCTTCACATGATCACACTCCCCATGATACAGTAACCACATTCTTTGTGCATGGTACATCACCATGGTACATTTCCACAGGATCATGTGCACACACAAACATGTCTAAAGAGTATATTGTTTTGGATTTGATTTATTCTCCCGTTAAACATGTTGAATGCGTGTGGGTTATACAGGCCAGCTGTTACAGTATGATGACGTTTCACTCATCTTGTGCCTTTATTCTGGCAATCGATTTTTCCATTAAGCCCATCTCATATTGATAAATCAGATCTTCCTAGTGCAGCCTCAATCCTTGTTGTTGAGCAAACAGGCTCACTGAAGCAGACTCATCACCACATAACTGGAGGTACTTCTTACTGGAAACTGGTTCTTGACGGAACAAGAAGATGACAGTAAGGGGTATCAGATCTGGACAATTGTGCAGATATCCTTAATTGGTTAATCACATGAATTTTGTTTACAATGTCTTGGAATTTGTTAAAAACATTTGTCTTTGTCACACTCTTGTTATTGTGTAATGCATTTGCTCTTCTATTGGGGCAACTATGGACACATGTCCTTGTTGCAATTTGTTTTCTTTTATCATTAATGTTTATTTTGTTTTATAATGTGGGTGTTGTGGATAGAAAAGCATGCAGACATGTAGTATTTTTAAAGTAACAGCAGTGGAATAATCGTGTCAATACTACTACTACTTATCTGACCTTTACAATTCACTGTCTTCTTTGACTTGTGCAGCAACAAACTTTTAAGATCACTGCAAAAAAGGCACATTTAGAGTTATCAAGCCAGATATTAATCAACTGTTTGTTTCCATTTTTATGTGTTTTAATAAACAGTCCCCCTTATGATGTGTGCATACCTTATCTGTGTGTTTGTCTACCCAGGAATCTTACTATTTTCTCTTATAACTCTCCATGAATAAATACTGGCGATATTTGTCAGTTTTAATGTTATGTTAGGGCCTGTTTCAAGCATAAATAACCCTGAATTGCCCAAATTAGCAAGATATTCATCTTCCTATCACAGTTATTGCCCACATCTGTCGCACAACGACATTTCTCGTTGACTCCGTGGGGGCTGAATCGTGGAGAAGGGATGAGAAGTTATTCACATTTCTCAGGCGTTCATTGGCTGTTCACAGCAAATAGAACACGCTCTTATTCTGAAGACGTGAACACTAACCAATGAGCTGCTAGGATTCTGTTTCGCAACAGATAGGAGGAAATAGTTACAAAACCTTTTAGCACTGGCGCGAAGCACTCTTACCTTTTGAGTTTTGTTGAAGTGTTTCGAACGTATCGTTATCGCAACCTCATCAATATGACGACAAGACTACTAAAACGAGAAGCTGTTGTGAAGCTATCGCTAATGGTGAGTTGTTGGAAGTATGAGTCTGGTTTTGTTACCCTCAATTATCTTTGCCATGTTTGGTAACTCACCTGCTGACTAACATTAACATTAGCTAACTTTAAATTTGGTTACTAAGATTGTGTAGGTACTATAGTGGGTTTTTTAGGGCCAAGTGTAGCTTTTCGTGAGTTTAGCTAACATTTGTGCTTCTGTGTGGAAGTTGAACGAGGCATTGTTTTCTTTGCTAGTTGTTAATAATGTGTACCTGTTAGGAAATGACCCCTGTGAAACTCGAGGGAGCAGTCCGACGATCGTCACGGAACACACTTACACCTAAACGCCTCAAATATTCTCCTGAATTCAGCACAACCAATAAGAAAAGGGTAAGATAAAATTCAAAAACAGCAGTGCTACACAATTGGCGTGTTGTTTTTTCCTAATATGCCCATATTTTGGTGACAGAGAAGAAAAACACACCATGACAATAACAGCCAGAAGATCGGAAAGGACATTAAGGCAGAGGAGGATGTTGAGAAAAGTGATGTGGAGCATTTATCTGTAAGTATGGAAACTACCACCAACATCGTGCTGTTATTCATTCTTTATTTGTATTGTGTTATGGACCACAATGAGTGCCTCTAATAGACATGAGTATTTTCAACATATATATTATTGAATGATTCTTCAGTGTGTCATTGCTGTACCTTTTGCATAACACAGGGTAGACATGAAGAACTTTCGGCATATGAGCTCGAGCGCCTGGAGAACATCAGACAGAACCAAGAGTTCCTGTCCTCTATTAATTTATTCCAGGTAGGTAGACAGGTTTTGTTATCCCAGGCGCATTGCTTGAGCTTTTCTATAAATCTAGGGACATTTGGCTTTAGGACTGGAAAATATATACTCTTATTTTGAGTCTAGGACCTTTGATGATGAATGTATTGTCATCCAACTTCACCTTTTATATTCTGAATCCTATTTCATTAGACTGGGGATTGATTCACCAACCAGTGACATCTAAAAATACAGCCCACCTTCCCAGTTATCAGAATCTTTAAATGAACGTACACACAAAACAGATACACGTTGCACAAGAAGGAAATGCTGTTCAGATTATCAAGAACCCCCTCAAATCATTACTTCCATCGTTTTTATGGATTGACCATGATATCAAGCTATGTGATTATTCTCCAAGCCTTGTCACAGATATATTAATAGTACAATGCAGTAAAAAGTGCAGGCTGTTTGAATTTATATCAACCTCATGCCCCTCAACCATCCTGTCCAAATGATATAGATAATGTTTTGCATGCATAGAATTAAAATGTAGATTAGAATTGATTGTGTGTATTATGTACCCACGTTAATGCTCTTCTTGCTCTCCCTAACCAGTTGTACTAATTGTTGTTTTTCTTGTCACAAGGCAACTGAGGAGTTAAAGCAGTTGACACGGCCAAAGCCATCGCAGAGGGGTCTCATGAGGTACGGTTCACTGACTAAGTGTTACAACTGTGATCTGGACAGATTACATATCCCTTTGACAAAACCATCAAAACATTAAACAACAAATGAATCCGTGTACCACATATCCTCCATTCCAATGTTTTTGGGGATGCTGGAAGGATATATCATATTCGTATGATGAACGTCACTTCTTTCAGTTCAGATCAGTTCAGTTTCAGGTCTAAGAATGAGATTATAAAGTTAGACCAGTGTCTTCTCGATGTCATTGTAACGATCACTCTCTCCAGTAGCAGGTCACAGGCTGCTGTAAAAGAGGTGCTGCCAGCTCGCAAATCCCTTCGCCTCCAAAATAAAGAAGCAGAGGTCTTGACACTTCCCCCTGAACCCAGAGGGACACGGATCTATGAACAGGTAGCTAGATAAAAAAAATATATATAATGCCTAACTTCATGTCACTCCACTTTAGTAGCTAGTCTAGCTAGTCTTTTTATTGCTGCTATTTTTCTCTTTATTTTTTGCTTTTACTCAATTGAGTTATTTTACTTGCTTTTAAGTCTGTGACACTCAAGAAGCCCCCGGGCCCTCTGCCCATGAATCCAATCAATATGGAAGAGGGAAGCAAGCTGCCTTCACAACTTCTTGAGCTCTGCTCTGAGGTAGGACTCCGCTTTTCATTTTTACTTCAATCAATTGTTCCTCATAACTAAACTAAGTATAGTGACTAAGTACCTGGTGACTGTTGTGCCATAACATGCTTAAACTTAAAAATATTTTGGAGATGTCTAGCCTTTAGATCTGTAGCCTTGCATCTTGTGGGGTAACAATTGGTTTTACATTTGCTGCTTCTGAATTAAGTAGTAAATCTAAAAATTCCTTTCCTTTCCATAGGATTCAAAAGGAGAAAGAAAGATGGAGCTTGATCTGAAAGGGTAAAATTAAAATTTTAATTCAAACATGAAGAAGCGATTGCTCCCCCTCTTAAGGCGCATTAACTGCTCTGTCGCTGTTGCATCCATGGTCACATTTTTTTTAAAATTGGGAAAACGGTTTCATTTTAGAAATGGGGAAAACAACTGTTGAAACAAATCTGCAATTGTCTTTGCTCAGGTACCACTCAGCCCTTAAGAACATGAGGCTAGCTGAGGACCAAGTGGCTAAAGTGGTGAAGGACCGCATCTTCTCTGCTGCGTTCCACCCCTGCACGAGCAGCTTGTTAATGGCCGCAGGAGACAAATGGGGGAAAGTTGGCCTCTGGAAGTTGGTGTGTATTCTTTATGTCTAAATGATGTTGTAAATTGGTATATGACCACCATAGGACAGGAAATCTCTTGGCAACAGAGGCCTGCACTTTGAAGCGTCAACAAACCCAGGATATCTGCTCCTTAGCCTAACAACCACAACTATGCTAAGCATTCACTAAACGGTGTTTATCAAGTTTTTAAGTCAGTCCAGGTTTTTCTCAATCTAGTCATGAGCGTGTTCACATATGAAGTGATGTTTGCAGCATATGACAAAATGTGCACATATGGACAAGTCTACAGGTAGCCGAGTGATATATTTTACAGTTGAACAGCAAAATATAATGTCAGACAAATACAAAGAAGTTAGACACCTAATCCCTGCTAAAAGCTACAGGGTTGTAGCTGCCAATGATGAAAAAAGGTTGCTGACAATGTGAATTTGTAAATTAATGAGCTTTGAATATCACTGCCATATCCGTTGGGCATGAGTAGATCTAGCCATGATTAAATTTGTGTATTCCTTTAAGTTAGTTTGATATTTACTATAGATGTATTGTTATGGTGTGTATCACAATTTTAGATGTATCCTTTCAGCTGCAACCCCAGGGGTGTCAGACAGACTTGAGAGAAAATTAGAAATAAATCCAAAGTGGTGAGTAGGCTTGTTTTTCATCAGTAAAACAAGTACAAGGGTTAGGTGCTTCAATCAGTCTCTGTTGTAGGATATCTTAAAAATAAAAAAAGAGAAGAGGGGGCCCTCCCACACAGGAGTGCACCTCTCAAGATCTGCATATCAAGCTCCAGGATCGTTTATGACTAATTGTCATTTTGCCAAAAATGATTGTAAATGTGAAAATAAATAACAACAGAGCTACATGAAAAAAACAAAAAACAAATGTCCTATAAGAGTCTCAACTGTCTCATATCATATGAAGCCAACTAATTATTTCTCCCCTTGCATTTTTCTGTTCACTCAGGGTGGGGATTGGGGCGATGGTGGTGTGCTGCTCTTTGAGCCCCACACTCGTCCAGTGGGCTGCATGGCGTTCTCCAGGGCTCATCCCACCCACCTGTTGAGCCTCAGCTATGACGGATTTCTACGCTGCATGGATGTAGAGACGGCTGTCTTTGATGATGTGAGATAACTTTTGCTCTCTTAAATGTTCCTCTTTAAAATACATTCTGTGAAAGTTGTACATTTAGCTGAATGAATGTAAACTTTTAAAGTTTGAGTTTGCACATTTACCCTAAATTCAATGCAACCTATTCCACCAGTTAAAATCAGTCTTGTTTGTTTGTTGTTTTAGGTGTATGTCATTGACGAGGGCCTGAAAACGTTTGACTTCATGTCACATGACTGCTCGACACTAGTTGTTGGGAACTGGCATGGACAAGTTGCCATTGTCGATAGGCGCACCCCAGGGTAATGTATTAGTCACCCTTCATTGTGTTGAAAAATAACATTATGGCATTTTGTTAACTAATGATTCATATTTTCTAAACATTATACACTGGTATTAAATTTCTCTGCAGGAACTCACACGAGTCCCTCCACTCAATGGACCCCAAGACACTGCGTTGTGTTAGCGTCCACCCTCTACAGAAGCAGTACTTTGTTGTGGCAGAAAGCAGGTATGTCTGATTATTGATATCCTCACTTCTCTATCTTGTCAGTTTGTCTTTTTTAATCGCACTATGAATATCTTTGGTCTTGTCTGCAGGGAAGTGAGCATTTACGACAGCAGATGCCTGAAGAAGACCAAAAGCCAGACAGTCTCTCAGCTGCATGGCCACTCTCTAAGCATAACCAGTGCTTATTTCTCCCCTTGTACAGGGAACAGAGTTCTCACCTGCTGTATGGATGACCACATAAGGTAGAGCAGACTCAGCTCTTTGAAAAATTGTCTTACGCTTGCTTCTATTTTTCAGCCCTAACTTGAAGACTATTTCATTTTTGACAGGATATATGATACATCTGAAATGACTACTAAATCTCCCTTGCTGACATCCATCAGGTACATCCACTTCTTTCAAACACTTTTTGCGTTGCTATTCTGTTGTCTCTTATCAGTGCTTTGAGACTTGTGTAACCTGGATTTACTCAAATAGTCTCCTCACTCTTTATTTTCAGACACGACATGCACACCGGTCGCTGGCTGAGCAAACTTTCAGCAGTGTGGGACCCCAAACAGGAAGACTGTTTTGCAGTGGGGAGCATGTCGAGGCCCAGGAAGGTGCAGGTGTTCCATGAAAACGGTCAGCCGCAGCACTCCTTCACAGATGGCGAGAACCTTAATACAGTGCTGTCCATCACAGCTTTCCACCCCACAAGGAACGCCTTACTGGGCGGCAGTGCATCAGGGCGCCTGCACGTCTTCACCGACTGAGATGAAGACCAAAATGTGTATGACCGAGACCCCCTCGTTGCTTTCAGCAGGATTTGAGGACCAAGTAATGAAATAGTTTTGGCACAGTTAAGGTTCTACACTTGCAATTAGATCAGATCCTGACTCAAACAGCTGCGCCATGTACAGTATCTGTGACCAATCGAGTCATGTTTCATGTTCACGTCTACGTGTCTGTTTTCACTAAGTGCGTACAAAGAGTTTGAGTTGAGTTTTTTGTTACTTGTTCATACGATTTCATTATAACATTACCAAGTTGCTGGTGCATGATTATTTTTTTTAAATAATAAATAAGTCAGTACAAATGATCCTAGTCTCTTCCTCATAGTGATCCATTAAACAAATCAGAGCTGAAAACTGAATCAATGCATCCCTACAAGATGGATCTGCTGCTGCTGAAAATGAATTGTGACTGTTGTCTTCTGCCCAGTCTCCCCTCTAGAGCCCAAGAGCTTTAATACAATATTGGAATAATTCTCGCATTAAAGTAACACACCATAATGAACTATGACGTTTACATTCATTAATTCACTCTGTTAAGCTGCTTCGGGACTGAGCAGCAGTGTTTTGCCACAGACCTTACACTAAATAGAGGTCTGGATTTGAGGATGACATTTTGCTGTTCTGGAGCCTCTCCTGTGGAAATTTGGCTTCATTTTTTTTGTTTTTCTCTTACTGTTAAATGATAAATCACAGTTTTCTTTAGCAGCCTAGCAGTTTCAGCTCAGGGATTAATCTCACGGTGCATTCATTTTACCCTCTCCCTTTGCTCGCTGTCAGACTTCGCTGCAGAGAAGCTTTCCCACAGCATAATGCTGCCACTGCCAACTTTCATAGATGAGTTAGTGCTTTTCTCCTTGTGTGCGGTGCTTGGCATTCACCTAACACAGCATTTTACTCTACTCTGATAGATATTCATGGACTTGCAAAGTAGTTTGACTTCCTCTCTGATTGGATCTTATCCATAACCTTGTCTCCTGTACATGATTGGTTACTTAAATTAAGTATAAAGCAACATTAGTCCATGTTAATATTAGAACATAATAAAAATGAATATATATAATGAATAACTATCAGAAATCTGTTCTTTTCTGTAAATCATTAAGATGCCAAATGCATCCGGTGTGATGCAAAATGAAGCGTGAAAATACAGGAAAAACTTCTCACACATGTACAAAACCTCTATACTGTTTTTGTGACTCATTGAATTCAAACTTATGTTTTATTTGTGGCACCTGAAGCAAATAGAGGAACAATTTTTTTAATCAAATATTTTTCGAGTGTGAACACTTATTATTGTCACCTTAAGATGGCAGTATTACAACACAAGAGAGTGCTTGTTTTATCTAGTCCATTGTTTTCAAACAGATACTGTGAGAAACTTGAGAAGCTGCTGAACTTGGTCGTTTCTTCCGTGAATTCAAGATTGACTTTGTAGTCAGACTAGCTGCCAGATTTTAAGAATAGATATATTTATTCATAAACAGTTTACACCAGTCTTCAGTGAGCGAGTGGAAAGAAGCAGTCTTGTTTGGAGGCAATATATGCAGAACACATGCTTACAGAGACATTTCCATGGTGCAGGAACGGGACTTGGATTAAGACCCCATCTAAGGCCTTATTCATGTTCAAATTATTCAGCAAAATGAGCACAAGAGCTGTCAAAAATCCAATATATTAAACTGCAGAGCAAAAAGAAATATTAAGATATTAAAAATGCTACTTTGCTACGTCTGCTGTTAAAACTGGCAAGAAATGCAAACTGCTCCTCTTCATTCATGGTAAAACTTGCTCAGTCAAGTAAAAATTGATCCACCTTCACGTGTTCAGTTCATTTACATGTACTTTCACAAAGACAACTTACTTTTTCTGTAAATGGAGTCAAGGATTAGACAAGAATCAGACAGGATTTACATTTGACAAGAGATATCCTTGATAATCAGTAGCAGAGGGCACCTTTTTGCATCTACAGGCTGTTTTATAAACCCTGATTCTGAACAAGTTGGGACGCTGAATAGAACATGAAACAATACGATTATCTGGTTATCCTTTTTGACATATACTCAACTGAAAACAGCACATACAAAATATTTTATGTCATACCTCAGCAAACCTCATTGATTTTGATTTGATCACCTGTTTCAGGTTAACTGGTAGTGCAATGGTATCACGATAAGGTATGAATCCTCGAAAATCTCAGTCATTTACAAGCAAGGATGGGATGAGGTGAACATGTTTCTGTTAAGGATATTACTACACAGGCTCAGCAACACTTTGTAGAACCTCTGTCAGTAAACACTTGTTTGAATTCTGATTTATTTATGTTTTAGACGACAACCTGACTTTTGGAAAAGGTATTTGCTTCTGAGTGGATTCAAAATACATTGTGTGTCTTGCAGACAGACAAACACTAGTTCATGGTTATTAATATTAATTACAGTATTTGTAGTATTTATTGCACAAATTATATTAAGATTTTCAAAACACATTAACATAAAATGAGACTTTAAAGCACAAATTATTGGAAGTAAAATGTAATTTTTCTGCCTTGACAGGACATTTTATTTCCATACATAATCACCTCCAATCAAAAACCATCTGCTTTAAAGCCGATACATCAATTTATTTAATTTATTAATCCTAAAGCCCAGCCACAAAATATGAGGGTTTCTTAATTTGAAAATATTAATACTGTACAAAAATAAAATCAACATTTAAAGCCTATGTTTTAAATACTAATGGGATTCTAAAAGCACTGGTTTTGTGTTAACTTTCAACCTTTTTTTTTATTTTGGAAAGATGAATCTCAATTAACCAAACTGCCTATATCCTAAACCCCTCAGCCAATCACTTACCCAGCCCATTCCTCTTGTTGCGTAAATGATATAATCAGCCTATAATTACCACCGACACACAGCGTACACACTTCCTAATCAACTACCTGTCAGTTTAAGAGGACCATGACTGTCACAGACTGACGTTATGGTTTTAAATGATGCCGGTGATTGCACTGTAAAGACCCACTGCAGGCTAAACTGTGAAATAACATATATGTATAACAAGGCTGTGAAGGAACAGCAGACTGAAAGAGTTCCCGTCTGCTGAGGCAAACTGACAGAAATATCAGACAACAGAAGTTTCTTTGGTAGGTGTGATGATGAAGATTGCAGCGAGTTCGACGGTCTTGTAAGCGAGAGGCAGAAAAGTGAAATTCCACTGTGGGAAATAAAAATTCAAGTCCGTTAAAAGTCACTGTGAGGACAGGTCCATGTTTATGAGATTGTAGAAAAATGGAAATATGAATTACATACTATAGCCTTTACAGATAGATGCATACATTTGAACACAATAGGCTTAAACAAAGTCAACATGGCTCTGGAACTAAACAAGCTCTCTTGACCGTATACTGTGGGAATATAGCGCTAATGTTTGGCGTCTACGAAGGTGGACAGAATCTTGTTTTTTTATGTCAACAGTATTGCACATCAAGATTAACGTCTTCCTCTACAGAGTGTGGGAGTCAAAGAGCAAACCAAACACTTCACTACAGGTCTAGCTCACAAAGTCCCATCACCTTTACAACTACTGTAAAAGTAAACTACAGCTAAGAGACAACTGCTCCTCACACACACACAAGTTTGATTGTTGCTATTAGCATTATTTGGTTGCTATGTTAAATAATCAGTAAACCTACCAACTCCATTTCTTACGTATATCCTTACAACTTATCTGTAATTTTTAGTCACTGAACAATAAAACTTTATTGGTAATCTCGTGGGTGGACGGCAATGGTAACGTGGACACAGTTATCAGGCCTTCGAACAGGGAAACACCAACATAACTGTAACGTAACCAGTTCTCAGCATTTGTTTAAATTCGGTATATCAATACCTGTATCGCAAAACAGGGAAGTTAGACAATTGTCAGAAGTGTGTTAAATTTATTTTCCTATTCTTTCCTGTGACTGTTTAAACGCTTCTCTCTATATGATAAATTCCGTATGCCTAAAAATATTATAAAACTAGAGTATTTGCAAATATGATTTGACTCAGAACTTATCTACATTCAGTAAGTGCTGCTTGGTTTGGAATTTATTTATTACTTGTTTTTCAATAGTCGTGACAATAATAACATTTCATTTTAATGAAAGCTCTTGGCTTTGAAATATGAAAATTTGATCAACTACCACGCCCCATCCCACCATTTTCATCTTCTGTCCAAGGTTTACTCAGGTCATTCTGTGTTACAATAATGTGCCAACATATTAATAACTATAAAAATAAAGGCAACTATTATCTATGGTTGAAATGAAACCCAGTTCCTGCGACTTTGTGCAAGAATAAAATACCTTGAAATGACCTGAATTTCCAAACTAAAACATTTCCTTTCCTTGCAGTGGTGGTCAAACTTAAACAACTTAACAAGCAAGGCTCCTCAGGGGACAGTCTGTGGCTTCCTGGTAGAAGATGAGTTGATTTTGGGAATAGGGCTATCATCCCTCTCTTTTTCTCTCTTCCCATCCTCTTTCCTGTCTCTTCTTCTCCATCAGTGGACGCCATATTGTGTCAGTCAGTCATCTTTCACTTAGCCTCATTTGCTGATGAGGAAACCTCCCATCCATCGTAACTTACAGGCGAACCAGCGCCGCAGAGGGCAAAAGTATTCAAAGTGGAACTGCTGGAATTCAGGAGTTTTGCGGATGTCTCTCAGGAAGGCAATGTCCAGGTCCGACTCTGTCAGCATGATGAGGAGAAGCAGCAGAGCGAAGAGCAGTCCGATGGTAACCAGGAACATACGTAACACGCTCAGGATGAACTTGTTCAGCTCCTCTATGTCACTCGGTGGTGATGGCCTGCTCCGGACCATACGCAGTGCTCTCCTGGCGGAAGAGAAATCTGCTGCCTGTCCCTCCTTCGAAGCGGCCGCATCTGACTCCTTCTCGTCATCTAAGCTGCAGGAAGCACCATTGAGGTGACGAGCCAAAGGCATCGCCATCCCATGCTCGGCCACGGGCGTAGGCAGCACGCTGTCTGATGGGCTGTAGGCCTCGTCAGAGATGACTGCTGAAGTGCTCGCCTCGCCGCCGTCCACCATCTGGCCCCGGGAGGACATGAAGGACTCGCCGTGGGAGACGGAGCGCACAGGCGTGGAGTGGGCACTGTCTCGAAGGGACTCTAGACCTGATGACACACAGCAGAGGAAAGCTGCTCATGAGGAGATAATAACTGAGTGGAGCCATCAACATGGATATTAAAAATCACACATCGCCACAAAGAACAACTCATCACATCATAAGTAAAAACAGCATTGGATACAATTTAAGCAATTGATCTTTAAGGAAGGTGACCAGTGCTGTCTCAAGGTGTGTTGCAGGAGTGCATAGTCATGTTCATTTGGAGGTGGAGATGGTATGAAAAATGTTTGCAACTTGGGGTGGGGTGCCCTTTCGATTGCGGTGAATGTCATCTCTGCAGAAGGGGACTGCAGAGAGGATTACAGAACAAGTGGTAGACTGATTGCAGCCATATAGTGAAGAGGAGGCATGCCATTGGGAGTCTCCAGTTCAGATATCTGAACCGGATACCTGGTTACGGGGCTTGGGGTGAACTCCATCAGCCATGTCTTAAAGGTGGGATGTGCCATTTAGAGTGATGACAAGTGGCTTGGATACAGTCGTGGAGAGTGGAGGCGACAACTGGGGGCCCTCAGACTCTGGCGATGATGGGGGAGGCAACCAACAAGTGGGGGGAAGTTGGAAAATATGTTGGTCAGTTGGATGGCCTGAGGTGGATGGGGATGACAGAGAAGCTTCGCACCATGTCTAACATTACAGGCAGCCGTCCATGGTCCCAGCTTGGTCCACTGACCCACAGCTTGAGCAGTGGCAACATCCTGACATGGGACAGTCGAGTCCAGTTCACCAGAAGTTGCTGTGGTGACGGTGTGCAGATTCATCCTTGACTAGTCCTGCTGTGATGGATCAGCCTCCTGTAAGCGACTTAGATGTTCTCCATTTCCTCCTATTCCGTTTGCAAGCTAGCTCCCATGCTAAAAACCGCCAGGTGAGCTAGCAGCAACTCCTCGGTTGGCGGGCCAAACCCGACCAGAAAACTTTAAACGTAAGATCCGGCGCTCGAATTGTTAGAATCTTTGCATATATTAAAACGTATAGATAAAGCACCTAGTGTGTAAAAGTAAGTGTGTCTTACAGGCACACACAACACCTGAACAATGTCTTACCTGTCCTTTTAAGCACTTAAAAGAGGAGATTTAAGGGGCAATTATGTTCAGCTTGATTGATTTTGAGCCCGGCGTTCTGGACTGCTAGAATATTCAAGTACATGATCCTCTGCTGAACACTGCTAAATAACTGAAGAACTGTTACTCAGCTCTTCTGTGTCCTTATGTTTTCTGGTAGTGAGATAATGATACAAAAAAGTTTGATAGCCCCTGTGTTAGTCTTAAACTACATATTAGTAGATAATCCCATGCAATATTCATGTGGCTTTTGGCATCAGAGAAACACACAGCCCCACTCAGACATATTTGATTAATAGTGCAAAGACCATTCATCAAGAGAAAGTCGTCCAACCTGAACGCTTCTCGAGATGCTATTTCCAAAAGCAGCAACAACTACACTCCATAACTTCAGCATGACAAAACCAGCCCCGGTTTTTACCTTCACTGTTGGCTGGTGGGCTGCAGCCACAGAGCTTGGAGGGGACAGCTAGCCTGGATGGGGTCCTGGAGCTCTGTCCAGAACCAGGATCCAAGCCTGAGGTGGAGGAACCCTCAGGGAGAGCGGGGAAGAGAGGTAGGACTCCCAGAGCCTTGCCCAAGAGCCTGGGTCCCAAAGACAGCACGCGTACCCTAACATCTCGATAGCAGTGGTTAATCATGCGCAAGTGAACGTTCACTTTGGTCTTGATCCGGATCAGACACTTCACCATGGTTCACAGAGAGCATTAACGCCTGTCTAACCCCAATTGTGTTCCAAGACTATTGCTGCTCTCTTTGTCTCTCTTACTTGCCTCTCCTCTCTCTATCTTCCTGCTGTCTGTCTGACCAGCTCTCACTCAACAACGGCACGACCCACATTCTGACAGAGATACATAAATGGAAAGACAGAGAGTGAGAGACAAGGCCCAGGAATGTGCTCCCCTTGTGCCACAGTTCACCTCATCCCTCCCTGCTGTCAGCTGTGACACACAAGGCATGGCCCCTGACGGCAGGAGTTATTTTCAGACTGCGATATTATTACCAGTGGAAATACCACCACTGATAGAGCAAGAGGACGAGACGCAGAGTGTTTGTTTCAGTGTTGCAACAGAGGGGTGCAATATCAGGGCCTGCTGCCCATGTCGATGAGACGTTCAGGGAATAACGTGACAAACAGAGAATGCTAAAAGTTTGTTTTGTCCACGGTTGCCACCTGAGAGCAAACATGCTCACAGTGGCTGCATTGACATAAGGTTAATAGCCTGTTAGAGGAAAGAGGGGACAGTAAGTGCCCTTTATGAAGTGACAGGATGACATTCTCATCTCAAAATAATGCCTCCGGTCACTGGCTGATGGATGCTTTTTTTCCATTAGTGCATATCATATCCAACTGGGTGAAAGCAGACATCATGAAAGTCAACATCATTGACATCAGCATCATCATACACATCCTGGGATTGCAGTACATGGATAACAACCCATGTTAACAACAATAACATTTATTTTTCACTTCACGATCAGTCAATCACATGCCTGAACACAGACTTTACTTGGACACATGACATCAGGCTATGAGCTAAGCTGCACTAATGCTGGCTCAGCTTATTTATGTTTATTTTAACGGTAATTAAATGGGTGAAAACACAAAATCAGCAGTTTCTCATAAAAAATCGATGTCTCTCTGACAGCCTTTGGCAGACACAAGACATTTGGAGGGCTGTGGACCGCGCTGACTCTTATGTTTTTCCAGCTTGTTTTTCTGATAACTTAAATTCCACAGTGATGTGACTTTTTAGTCGGCTGTACATGTTTTAATGTTCAGCCATCACTTCTCAGTCCCATGCTGTTTCCTTGTTGCTTTGGCTCCAAAAGCATTTTGTGCAAATATTTAAAAAAAACATCGTTATTTATGGTGAGGGGTCATGCATTTTCCCCCTCGGGGAGGCACATGGAAAAATATTTGTCGCTACCAGGAGGGTCCTGATAAAAATATAATCAAAGGCACACAGCAGCCAGACCCCTCCTCTGATAAAAAACTGATCAGTCCCTATAATACACTGCAGATCAAGTCGCATAGACTAACAAAGTGACTCCCGACACATGTCAAGTTCACGGGCTGGATGTAAAAGAATTGTGGGGTATTTCTTAAAAACATAGAAATAGAAATTTGATTAGAAAACCCCCCACATATATTAAGTCAACTGTAACACCTGAACACTTTAGAGCGGGGAAATTCATGAAACCCAGTTATCAAACGAGGAGGAAAAACTAAACTTTCAGCTAAAAGCAATGGATTTGAATAGTTAAAAGTTTTTAATAATGTCAAGTAGGCTAATGGATAAATGGTGAAATGTCATTTCTCCCACTTGTCCTTATGGAAACCTGATCAAATCAAATGCTAACAGCACAATTGTATAAAACATACTGTACAATATTTACTTTCAGATATTTGATGGTGTCATACAACATTCAGTTTAAAAGGACTTTGAATGAACACACTCGTAACCTGAGTGGTGGCAGATATATATAGATATAGCTCAATAAAGGGGTACTGGAGTTCATCTGTTCTGGTCTAACAGACGCTCAGGCTAACTAACTGAACAGCTGCTCCACACAGAGGAAGGTGGCCTCCTCTTCACTCGCTCAGCCCAGATGTTGTCAGAGAGCCTGAGGACAGTATTACCGTAATCCTTGATTCTTTTGAGTGTGTGTTTTACCCTCCATGATGGAGATGTGCACAGCTCTCCGTCGGGTCCTGGGCACGCTGGTCAAACGAGGCCCATGGGTGATGGATGGACAGCTCCTACTTGGCACCATACCAGCCCTGGACAAATTCACACACACCCATGTGGCCAAATGACATGTATGTGTGTCCATATGAATTATTGTGAATCCACATTTCAGATCATTTTAGGCAAAAATGTGATAAGAATTCTGACCTGTGTATCTCAGGGGGGTCTCTCTTAATTTTGGCACTTTGTTCCATTACCTCTTTTGCAACCTTTCCACTGAGAAAACAAAAGAATAAGAAAACCTGTTAATTTTGTGATGTGTAACATTGTAATAATAATAATAATAATAATAATATATATATATATATATATATATATATATATATATATATATATATATATATATATATATATATATATATATATATATATATACATATATATTATATTATATTATATATATATATACATATATATAATGATAAATATGTACTTAATATTTATAGTGGCTCATCTATAAAGCATTAGAAGCACCTGTATCTAAAGCGGCTTCCCTTGAAGAAGAGATTACTACTGGACATAGTTCTGACTTGACTTGACTTCTCCAACCTGTGAGTAAAAGGAAGGAGAAATCTTATAAACATAAACGTAGTGATGTCTTTTCTGTTTTGTCTTTCAGGTGTTGTGACTCACTTGTAGAAAGCCTGATTCTCGACTCCACACTTCCACAGATGCTTACAGGCCTCAGGTGTCGGCGCAAAGTATGTCAGTATGATCTTCTTATCCTGCGACATGTCCAGGAGAGTTATTCAAACATACATTATATGATTTTTGTTCAATCATTTTCCTTTTTTTCCCCACTGCTAAGGATATTTTACATTGGTTCCCTGCTGGTAGCTCATCCATGCATAAATCAAGGCCACACTCATTTAACTTCCTGAGCTCCACCATCTAGAAAAGGCAGTGTTTTGATACACTTTTGATAATGCATACACATACCTCCGTCTGATTTGCATATATATGGAAAGTCTTTGCTTCGAACTTGAGTTTGGTCACTTCCTCCCTGAGTACAAGACACAGAGTCAGACAGAGAGGAAAATGATGACAAGTGGAATCAGAGGACAAAGTGAAAAAACAAAATAAGAAGAAAGAAGAATAAAGGAGAAGGCATGAAGGCAGAAAAACAGAGATGGAAGATAGAGACGGAAATGGATAAAGGCGGTAAAATATTAATTGTGGCTGGAGGCAAATTAATGAGCCAATAGTTTTTAATTTCTGTGTCAGAAAGTCTAGAACTTTGATTCCAGTAAATAACAATTACAAGAATAAGGTAAAAGAAAGTAAATCACAGATTTCTACTAGAAAACAACTCTGAACTCAGACTGAAAACGTCTGAATGTGAAGCTGGTTGACTCAGCAAAGATTACCAATATCCTCTAATTTATAGATCAGTGATTACTGATTACTTGACTCCTTCGTCTCACATTTCACTAAATATGCAGATAAATGATCCCAAAACATCATTTTAAATGAAGGATTCTCACCAAAATAAAAGCGAATGCTTGGCGGCTTTAATATAAAATGTGAAGTATTGTGGATAAAATGGTTTTAAAGCTGCTTATTTAGTAACGGTGGCGAAAAGTCTGAGGGAATCATCGGACCTACTGTCACAACACTAGGCCTATTCATAAGGCTATAACACACCGAAGCACCAAAGAAGCTGCTGGCAGTTAAATTTGGTGCCAAAAGTACTAAATGTTTACACAATTTAAACTGTATGCAAACACTGTCTTTTGTTATATTCCTACTACAAAATTAGATATTTGGAACTACTTTAATACATGGTGGGGTGTATGGTTTTTACACATTTGTGTTCTGTTAAAAAGAATCTAAATCTAGAAGATAATGACATGTTATAATCCAGCATCATGCCCACTTTTAATCATTCATCTACTCACCATTTGAGGAAATGAAGCCTCCTGTTTCCTTGCAGCACAGTGAATCCAAAAGGAGTAAAAGCCAGAAAAGCTGGGTTGCCAGATACATCCTGACAGACACACAAAGCCATGTTTTTGTTCTCATTGGTACAATTAGAATTTTATATTACAGTGAGACTATATTTTCTATAAGACAGTGGTATAACAAATTAGTTTTATGATTGCCTCAAACTGCACACTACGGACAAAGCCATAAAAAGCGCAAGCTCATAATTACAAAATAAATCTCTGTTGTAAAGACAACCTTGCATGGATGAGGGTCCACTCCGTACGTCTCCAGCATCTGAGCCTTCTGGAGGAAGTTGAGCTCAGAAGTTTCAGGACTCTGACCTCTGAGAAAAAAAAACAAAAAAACTGGCTTATGTCAACTCTCTTAACTCTCGACGTCATCAAAGTTTTAGAGTTTTAGTGACCCGACTTGAACGCTTGGCATAAGAAGCAAAAATGCATGTGGCTTGTTGTTTTGAATCATATAAGGATTTACTGCAGCATACCCTTAGCAAATACAGCCCATCTGCCGTGTCTTTGTTAATAAGATGCAAAGTAACTCACAGAGATGATTAAGGAATAAGTGGGTGAATAAAAATGACTACAATTTAAGATGTTGTATGTGCCACAGAACAAAATATCTGAACAAAGACGCCTGGGACCATTCACTTACTCAGCATCAGTACTCATGATGCATAAAAACTTCTTTTGTTAGAATTACTGTCTTCATTTCAGTGGAGAGTGTTTAGCTGCCAGGAAAAAAAATGAGCAGGTTATCTGCTTCCTATAATCAAATATAGCAATTGTATTGAAAGCTGAAGCTGTTTCAGAGAAATGGCTGAATCTATTTGTCCCAGGCTAAAGACTGAGGCAGTAACTAATCTTACAACTATTGTATTCAGAGCTTGGGTACTGACCAATAAAAGGAATAAAAATTGATCAGCTGTTTTATGAATCCCTAGAGGCTGGATCAAATGGACGATATACTGCATCTCTTCCCTCTGGTACTAACCCTGATCTCTTTCAGGTATCCCTTTGTAAATCTGACTATCCAGGAGCAAAGTTTCCCCATCACCCACCACTGAATAGCTTTGAATTCCACCAGCATTGTGATAATTTTTTCCCCTGTAATGGTTTTTACGTAGAACTTTTTCCTGAGCTAACAGACAACTATGGGGAGATGCATCTGTTCAAAACTGCTGTCAGACGACAAGGTGGAACTGAGCAATAGAGGGCAGTGTAGGATCAAACCCCTAACCAATGCATGTGTCCACAGGGATAAGGATACACTGTGTGTGTGTGTGTGTGTGTGTGTGTGTGTGTGTGTGTGTGTGTGTGTGTGTGTGTGTGTTATTATTAAGTAATTATCTGCTAATGAATCAAACAAGCATTACACTTTATAGCCTTAGCTTTATGAACACAGGCAGAGCTTTGTAACAAGATTGATGGGCACATTTGTATTTGCATATAGTGTTTTGGCCAATTAAAAAAGTCCTGCCCACCTCTTGTTGTACCAAAGAAGCCCACCAACCAAGTCATCAAGTGAAGGAGTAGCAGCTTAACAAAGTACTAAGGTTTTATAATTACCTTGTGTAACTTATATTTTATTTCACACAAGCTTCATCTTTGAAAGGACTCAGCTAAAGGGGCTAAATTCATACCTGCCACCGTGAGCCTACATCGTTCGGCACACTTTCACTTCAAGGCTGAGAGGGTAAAGCAACATTAAATGAACATAACTGACCACCACAAATTCATATCAGTCCCCAGGACTAATACAAGTAAAATATTAAGGTGAAACACCGACCATCCTGGAGACACATAATCCAAAGGTGGTGAGCCTTTGACACCACCAATTTTTAGGGACCAGGTACATTTTTTGCCCATTAAACAGTATCAGTGGGGACAGTGACATCCCCACCTCAGACATGTACTTGTTATCTGTATGCACGAGCGAGAAGAACATCCGACATCGCCACCGTTACGACAGATCTTCCACAATATGGAAGATGCAGTTCCTTCCGAAGGTCCATCGTGTTCAAAGAGAGCACACACTTGGAAGAGGGACCCAGAAAAAAATTGCGTGAATGTTGTCCAGACTGCTTCTGAACGCAAGATGTCCTCTTATGGTTGGAGTGAGTCAAAAACATCTCATCCAAATGATAGCGATAGTCTTCACAAATACTTCCATGTAAACCTGCCCCTTTTGATTGCTGACTTTCCACAGCAACCCAAACCCATTACATCAGCGCTGCATGAAAGTTAGCATGTCCCTTAGTAGGAATATCCTAAAGCACAGTGGCCACACGAAGACCTAAATTTATCATAGCCGGCATTCATTTCAGTTTCCCCATGACTGACCAATGAATTTAAGATGCATTATGTAGTCTGTAGGACCAACCGATGGATATGCTTCTGGGAAACCTGCACTGTGACTGTTATGGGAGTGAAGGGCTACACAGGTGCACAGGGACATGGACAGGTGTCACCTTACATTAGCTCAGTCTTGTGGATGTCAGCAATCCGCCGCTCCAGCTTCTCTGAGTGCTTGGGGAAGAACTGGAACTTGGAGCTGTAGCCCTCTGGGTGTTTCCCGGGGTCATAGTCACCAATTTCAGCTGGAAAATACAAGACACCACAAAAGAAAGGTTAAATTCCATCTTCGATAATGTCTTTTTAATATAATTAAGTATGTGTGAAATTTATGTCTTCATATCGATGTTTTTATATGAAAAAAATCTTCAAATCAGATTTATTCATTTCAGATGTTGCCACTTTCTGTTTTTGTATGTGGTCGTCCTGATCTGATCAAAGAGTTGGAGCCGAAGTGAATGGTGGGGGATAATGCCTCAGTATAAACACAGAAAAGAAAAAAAATCTCATGGCATAAATTTGCAAAATACCAATGAAGACCAAGTGAACAAAAAAAAACATAAATTAATGTGCATAATGAATAGTCTAGTTAGCAGGAGCTCCAACACTCAGATTTTAAACCAACAACGATAAACATATTTTAAAAGATTTATATACCGGATGTCAGACATCTATTGGAGCACTAGAAAGTTTGTGGCACTAATTTAAAAAAAAAAGTTTAGCACCTCCTTAATGTTAAGGCAGAGCAGCATCATCAAAATAAAAAAAATGTGCATGGATTAATACATCTCTCCATGCATTAGTCATTTAGATGGCATGTCTGCAAAAACTAGCTGCCAGTGTTGTCTACGCAGCTGTAGCTACCTTTAGCAGCCTTTAGTTTACCAACCAGTGACATCAGACTCCAGACGGAGGAGGACCTTCATGAGGAGTTCACTTACCAGCTCTCTGGGGTGCAAGGCACTGCTCAGGCGGTCACTGCTGTTGAAAAATACATTTTAGACCACCAAAAGCATCTCAGTTTATATGTGTACGAGATGGGTACACATTTCTAACATGTTGTCTATCTTAAGGAGTGCTTAATCCAGAGACAAAAGGTGAACAGACACCAGGATCCAGGACACTGTCCTCCAATACACTGCTTCGTGGTGCTTAGGGCAACACAGAGACAACCATAACCATCTACAAGCAGGGATTGGCTGAAAAAAGGCTGGCAAGATGTCTGGTTGGCATGCTGTGTGACACTGGTGAGCCTGACACCCAAAGGAGCCACTCAAATGGAAGACTGGCATCTTCAAAAATGCTAACCTTTTTTTTTAATAAAATTTAAAAGAAATGATACTGGCTTTTTCATGGAATCCCTTGAAAATTTAAAAATAATAACTGTGTGTAAATGGATTTATATACTGTGCTTATGGTTATCTAAATTTAAATTTTCAATCCAAGAAAAAAACAAAAATTCCTATTTTCCCGAACAAACAAAAATATTAAAGGTGTGACCCTTCAAAAAAGAAAAAGAAAAAAAAAGCACATTCTACTTGCACATTTGCACACACCCACCAGAAACATACAGGTGCATGGAACACAGCTGGGAAGTGTTTCTTATTAAGGCATGGTCATATGGAAATCATAAGAGTTGACAGAAAAGTTATGAATATTACAGAGTGATTAAGTATGTGGTAGACACACCTTAGTCTAAGGTAATTACAGCTGTAGTGAGGGGTGATGATTCCAACATGATTGGAATCATAGGTAGTCAACACTGACATTACATTAGGTAATTTCCCATTAATATAATATGTAAGATATAATATGGTATTTGCTAAAATGCATCAGTGAGAGGATGTGACCATGACAGTTTTAATTTAAAATGAAGGTACTGTATGGTAGTCTGGTTGAAGGCAGTGCAGTATGTTTTATACTTAAATGATGACTATTTTGTCATACCTTGTAGAATGTAGGCAGCCAACAGCGCAGCATCTGATGTCTTGCACAAGAGCCGACCATGATAGAGATCCCTCTTAACCTGCAGGAAGACGAGATATCTGTGGAGTGGAACACAGACAAACTGATTTGGGTCATTATTATTGAACAGTTTTTGAGTTATTCCCTGGAAACCCTCATCTGAATCAATCTAAATTGAACTTGTAACCATGAAAATTAAAGATAAACTGAGCAACCTTAAAAACAATAAAAGGCCATAAAAAAAAAAACGGTGCAAAACTGACGTGACCAGGCCATTGCTGATGCTGGGATGCTGATGGTTGGAACTTGGCAGATATGTGCAGCACAGATGTTACAGATGTTATGGCACATCGCACAGCAGAAGGAGATCACATTTAGTGACAAGTGCAGATTTAACTTGCACACAGCTGATGGTCATAGGCGTGAGACAGAGGGATCCTGCTCCAGCAACACATGAACAACTTGTCACAGCACTGCAGGAAGAATGGCATGTCATCCCACAAGTCCAGATTAACCTTCTTATCAATTCAGGAGGTGTAAAGTAGTGATAAATGCTGGAGGTGGTCACAAGCGGTACTGACTGTTGTTGTTCTCTGTATCACCATCCACACCTTTTGACTTTGAATAAAGCTGTGTGAACCATAATTTGCCTAAGTTGATATTAAATATAACATATATTAATAATAATAACAGGACTGCAAGAAAGCCTACAAGATTATGTGTTTTTACTGTTGCTCAGTATATATAAATAAAGTTCCTAAATAGTAAAATACACCACTTTAGGAGGTTGTGTGAAGAAAGTTTTGTGAACAAATGTTGAGCATTTGAGATCTGATCTGGAGGCAAAATCCACTCCCAGAATGAGCAAAAATCCTACTTTTAACCATGGAAATGGAAAATATAAAAATAACAAATATACAAACCACTCCAGCAATTGGTTGTTGTGTGTTAATAGTTTCATGAAAAAATACTAAACAGCTTTTGAATCACGTATGCTCTGGAAACAAACTGTGAAGAACAGATGGATGGAACCATTACCCCATCCTCATTTTGTTCATGGCGGGGGATACAAAAATAATAATAAATGGATGATTGGCAATCCAGAGTTTTCTAAGGGAACATTAGACACAGGAAATGCTTTAGCTTGAAGCAAAATTCAAACATAAAGCATAATCATTTTGAGAATTGACAATGATTTAAAATATGATGACTGCTGTGCACTTAAGTCAACTGGGAGCAACTCAATCTTCTGGTCTCGTCCACAACAGAGAGTACTCATATATCAATTTTCATGCCCAGCATTTATTTCAAACGCCTGTGAGTCAGCTTCCCTCCAAGCAGCAAAGCAATAAATTGTATAGCAATATGAAACATTGCCATAATAAATTCCAGGGTACAGTTGGAATGTAAATTGAGCTTTTTTTTTTTTTTTTTTTTACATTACAGAGTAGGTATCTTTTAGCAGCTCATGAAGCTGCATATGGCCAAGTATTCTTCTGGTCAACTGGTCGAATATATAAAGTTAAATGCTAAAAGCAAAATCAATACATGCAAAATGTTGTGGCCTCTCATGTTTAGCTATTTGCGATGTATTTATGACAGCATTCAAAACAGATGGCAGAGGATGGAGAAACTCTCCCTTGCAGGCGTTCTGCTCTTTCAAGAAGGCCTGGATTGCCAATATGAGATTTCACTGTGTGGCAACGATTGGGGGGGATGTGATTTATAGGGATCAGTGGGCTCTCAGGGTCACTCCTCACAGCAGTTTGTTCAGCTGTCAAGGATACCACACACAGTACTGTAGTGGTGACGAGCTTCACGACACTGCATCCTCTAAATAGAAGGGAATAAATCTAATCCTACTGCACACTGGCTCACTGCTGAGCTCTGGGTGCTGCCATGAAATCAGGCTTGTAATTTGTCTTTTGCATCACTTTGCCCTTTTCAATACATTTGAATTAGATTTATAACATTATACCTTTTGCTATTCATGTTGTTTTATGCATAAAATAAAGAGGGCATGTTGAAAACAAATTTTCATTCAAACTTCATCAAAAAAAAACTTAGCTCTTCTTTATTTTTCAACGATCTAAAAGCTGGCTGAAGAACAAAAATAATAATAACAGGAAATTAAGAAGATATGATTTTTGATCTGCTTTTATGAGACAAGGAAGTTAATAGAGAGCCAGAAAACATTCAAGTGGTTCAATGTAATTGGTCTCTGAAGTGCTGTGGAGATTTATTCTATGTCAGCATTTTTTTGTGGTTATGAGTTCCAAAAAAAAAATAACGATGTGTGATGTATGATTTCCTGGTGGAATATAAGAAGCCTATTAACAGGTCACCTCTGTTGAATTCTGTTTTAAAATAGACATCACTTTTTCCACATAATTGGTGATACCTCCACTGGGTGGTCAAAAAAACAACAACAACAGGAAGCTTAAATGAGAAAAAAACAGCTGCAATAACAGAGGATAAATGATATCAAAAGGCTCTGTGAAGATATACTAGTGGTCTGTAAAAAGGTTTGTAATATATTTGGATGGTATGACCTGTTTGACTCTGAAAACTGCTCGCTAACTCAGCCCCTCATAAAATACTGGTGAAATAATGAACCAAACTGGCATCATGCAAGCTATGATTTGCAGCGAGAGGTCATTTTCCCTTCCATTAGTTTTGACATATTTCACGAATCAAAACAAATGATTTGAGATCTGTGGATGGAGATCAAGGGGCCATTTAGGACTTTTTTTTTTGTTTGTTTGTGACTTTAGGACAGTCATTTGTGACACTGATGCTGCAACAGGCAGCACAGTTGTGTAGTGGCACCGTTGCCTCATAAAAAGAAGGTCCTGGGTTCAAATCCACCTGAGGACCTGGGGTTTTTCTGTGTGGAGTTTGCATTTTCTCCCTGTGTCTGTTGCACAAATAAATAGTAGTGGCATTTGAATGATTTAAGTGTACTAAAGTAGAAATGCAAATGAATCACTAAAGTGGCATAAAGCTGTTCCAGCTCTCTCTTTTAAAATGTCATCAGTCGAGAGATGAGTCACGAGAGGTACAGATTGTCAGAAAATGTCAAGTTTGACTTCCATCCATCGTTCAACTCCTTCCTTCCCACCGAGATATCTTGAAATCTTACCTGGTGATTTCCTCTTTCAGGGCAGCAGGGTCAGGAGGGTAAAACTTGACACGCAAACACATGGTGAATGGAGGCTGGGCTGGGAAAGAAAGAGAAACATTTATACTTTATTGACTTGTTTCTAATGTGGTTGGCATGATTCGTGTAGTTTTCTTTTTCAAATTTAGACACTTGTTTTAACAAACTCATCAGGCATCATACATGAAATACTTACATTTAATTTGTTTGGCAATTGACTTTGTAAACTCCAACCAATGCTGAAAGGGAGAGACAGACAAGTAAATACCTGCATTTAAATTTTACAAAGCATATCATCCATATACTAAAAGACTGATGAAGGCACGGCTATTATAGACCACTTTGGTGAATGTGTTCATGCTTTGTCCTGCTTTGCTGCCAATGTTTTGTTTTGCTTCTTTGTTTTGCTGCCAGTGTTTCATAAATGACCTGCAGGCCCACTGACCTGTCCTCAATATTTGTTTAGAAGGGAAAAAAAGACTCACTAGACCAGTTAATCCCAGTATTTGTATCAAAGACTTTTTTTTAAAGCATCTGTCATTGCCTTTGAAACTTCTTGTTGCACAAACTCAAAGTGAACAAGAGTGTAAAAATGTAGAGATGGTCCAGACTGACAATGCACAGCTAGGTTCCCACAGACTTCTTAACCATGGATCATCTTCACAGGGTTTCCTTTAGCTAATTCAAAGGCGCAAATGATGATGTTTGTGTACAACCCCGATTCTAAAAAGGTTGTGACGCAGGCATTAAAAACCAAACAGGATTTTACACATGCCTCTGTCCCAACTTTTTAAAAACATATTGCAGGCGTCAAAGTCAGCATGAGTGTATTAAAAAAAGAAGGAAAAAAAAGGTTTATCAGTTTGGACATTAAATATCTTGTCTTTGTATACACCATTGCATTTAGGTTAAAAAAAACATTGCATTCTGTTTTCATTGACATTTTACATAATGTGACATCTTATTTGGAATTGTGGTTGAAGACTAGTTTTTAATTGAAGGGCAAATTTGGACTCACAATATTCTACAAATCTAATTGAGGCAACTGTAAGTAGAAGAGGTTTAAAATAATTAAATCCAACTGAAATTTAGATGGGTACATTAATTTTTAAAAGAAATACCTACCCTCTGTTTGTCTGGGTCAACATATCTAATGCCAAAGTAGTCTTTCTCCAGCAGGTTGAGATGGTGGCAGATGAGGTCAAACAGGTACTGTCCTTTGGCATCCCGCTGAAGGAGAAATGATAGGAGAAAATTCATATAATCTACATTCTATTTATGGACATTAAAAAGAGAGAAGGCAAAAGAGAAAAAAAATCTTTATTCCACACTCCACCTGCCCCACCCTCTCCATCTCAATATTTGCATTTCCAAAGGCACAGTAGATCAGTGGTTTATGTGTAAACACCCAGAACCACAAAATGAAGGAGACATTTTCAACAAATTCTTAGGACCACATCAAAATGATTTTCTAATCTTTCATCAGAAAGCCCATATTTTAGAGGCTCTGAAAAGTCCGAACAGCCACCAGAAAATGTGTTAATATTTCATTACCCTCAAGGGAGATATATGAAGGCTATCAAATATTCATATTGAGACAGCAGCCACCTGTGAAAGCTTTGGGAAATGTCTGCTGCAGAAAAAGACCTGAAAACACACTGAGAGAGGGTGTAGGCAATGAATATCATGAATATTTATCTTTTTGTATGATTTAGTAACCTGGAAAAATCTTAGCTACCTAAATTCAAATGTAGCCTAATGCAAAGTCTTGTGAGAAGGACAGGAAACAGGCCTGCTGTGGCCGTTTAACTCATAGTGAGGAGGGCCCTTGCATAAAGCTGCATCTGCCCCAAAAGACGCAAAAATCTAGAAATTAAATTAAGATTTAACAGCGACAATAAATGGAAACAATGGCTGCAACTGAATCAATAACATTTTAGCCAGCCAGCTGTTATGATTATTTGGCCAGCAAAAGCTATCAGCTTAGCCAAGTAAAATGATCATAACTTATACTGTAGCTTGAATCAGAGAAAAACAGGGAGTTGCAGACAATTCAGTGGTTTGTCGACTGACGCTGGTCACAAACACTGTTCTTTGGTAGATTTTTGTGGCCTGGTCCACAAGCTTCAGTACTGCCAGTGGTAGATAAGTGATTAAAATTATTAAGATGACACCCTTCAATTTAGATTGTTTGGCTCCTAAGCCTTCTGCAAAACAACTGAAATGGTTTAAAGGAATTATTCATTTTGGGAACTATATGTGAGCAGAGATACTATAACTTGGAGGGAAGTTAGGGTAGCCATCCCCCACCTCTGTCTAACCATTTCTATTCAGTAATGGCAGGAATGCTTACATCACATTTTCATGCTGACATTCCCAAACATTTTATGCACAGCTCTTAATCTTAGCCGTACATATGTAGATGGAACTTACTGACATCAACACAAAGGAGATGTGCAGGCCTGCTTAGTGAGTGTGCCCTGTACACTGTATAGGTTTTCTTCCTTCAGTGGCAAAGGACAAATGAAATATCCCACAGTGCCCTTCTAAGAGAGACATCTATATAAGTGACAGAAAACTGCATAGTCAGAGAAAGTAAATGCCAGATACATGAGAACGGAAGGGGGAAAAGAGAAAGCCAAAACCAAATAGAGAGAGGGAGATGAAACACAGGAAGGAGAGAGTGAGAGAACAGACGAGGCCAGTTTTTAGAAAAGCTTGTAAAACCTGTGCTAATGCTAAAGCTGGCCATGCTGTGAAGGGGTGCTGATTTGAAACTCTTAGAAAAGTTTCGTTAAATATTAACTCCTCACACTCTTCTCACTGGTGGTCTCCGATGTGCGTGAACAAAAACACATCAAGTGTGATCAAGCAAATTATCCAGAATAATATTGAGCCAATTCAGCTTGTCAAAAAATGACTGGTACCTACTGACCCAATATTATACTTCAAGCTGCTTCAGAGAGAGATTAAAGATGAAATAAATGGCTTTAGGGACAGTTGGTTTGTTGGTTGGTGAGACTTGAGATGTCTGTGAGAATTAAAAAGGTTTCAATTTGAGCAAAAAAATGAATTTAGTCACTGGGAAGTTATGAATTCAGAGGCTCAGCTAAAAACAAAAACACTCTTCAGACCAACATTCACACTTATTCAACCTTTGGTTTGTGTTTATTCACCCAACAAATGCCATTAGTCCCTGCATCCTTTCTAACCTCTTTCGTTTCATCAGTCACAGCACGTTGAATGGCATGCAAATTGTTTGACAGGTGCTGTATAAATAAAGTTTGATTTGATATTCTGCAAGTCTAACTGCTTGCAGCCAACACTGAATTAAAGCTAAAACGCAAGTTTGGAATAAAATATTCATTCCCAAGCTGTGTGTAAACTCAGAAATACACGTTTGAACAACCTACATGTGTAACAATAAACGTTCCACAGGATGTCAAGAGTTCTAGACCTTTTCCCAGGATGCACCAGGTTGACCCTCTATCTCCTCTCTCAGTGTGTCTGTATGTCATTGTCACCATTTTCACCCCCAAAGACAGGCCTGCTGACAAAAATAGAAACACATCCATGTGCAGTCTCATACATGCACACAAGGAGCCTCAATCCCTCTTGCTCTATCATGAATGTCTTTTGTACACCTGTGAACCTTCAATGATAACAACATTTTCAGAGCCTGTGCCTCCCACTCTCTCCATCTGCTGTATACACTGTTTCATTTACGACTATACAGTGATACCCTGAAAAGCCTTCCCAATTCATCACTTTGTTACTGCCTGTGTCCTTCTGTGCACCACGCCATGCCTAAGTGTAAAAAAGATGTAAGGTAATTTATCACGCAGCAAATAAATGAGAGGGAAAGAAATAACTATTATTAGCACAATTTAAGTAGATACGGTTTCTACAATGTATTTATCAGATGTTACAGTAGGTTTTAAATGGTTTGACTAAATAAAGAACCTCTGATGTCATGTCTTCTATTGTACATCACAATGTAGTATAGGTAGTCCTATTATTCCAGGTAATTAACTTGACTCTCTGCACTTAGCAGATGCAGTTTGTAAAGATAAGATCGAAAGCAAACTCTAACTCCTTGCTCATTGTCTGGCTTAACTAAACAGCTGTGGAATAAAACAGCAGAGTCTGTTGCCTATAGGCAGCGGACAAAACACTTGTGGTGATGTGTTGCATACTGATGAGACACACCGAACTGGGCTCCACTGGGACACAAAGGCAGGCTGTGAGGCAATTATATTATTGATCAGAAGTTAAGTGTTCTTCAACACCCTTATGAGATTTCAAGCCAGAGCCAAGCTACAATACGGTCATTTCCACAGAGAGAAAATATTATGTGTTGCCTGTTAAAGCGCTGTTTTATTGTTTTCAAGGAGATAAACTGCACTTCTTTTATCTGCTCGTGTGATTTGAGTGTGGGAATTGCGTCTCTCATAGTTTTCACTCTCTTAGGTCTTATTGCTGTTGGGGGAATAATTAGATTCTTGCTATTTTAGGATTAAATGCCTCATATTGCCACAATATCAAGAAATCGGAAATGAAAAAAAAAAACCTGCTATTGAGATAAATGGCTATATCCTTTAGAATTTATACAATAGAATTTAGAGCACAATTGAATTTTGTATACTCAACAGGGACTTTACACTAGCTGTAGAATGCATAGTTGATAAATTATTTAGGATACACCTCGTTGTGTTAGATGCTCGTGGCTTGCAGATCTATTAACTCCAAATATCCAATCCATCATAGAGCACTGTAGGCGTCACTTTTATTAACCTCGACATTTCATGTGAGTGTGTTACACTTTTGTTATGAATTTTTAAAAGGGGCAGGAAAATCTATAAAAAAAAAGTTTTGACATCTGAGTATTGCAATCAGGTCACACATTTATTGAGACAAACAAAGCATGGCGTATAGAGGGCCTGTTGTCATCTCATTACACCACTTTGCAGAGAATTGGAACTACTGATGAGCTCAATGTCACACTGCTTCTGTGGCTTCGTGCCATTCTTCTTGCAGTGCTGTGACAAGTTGTGCATGTGATCTATATGTGATCCCCGTCCACTGTGCAATGCGCCACAACATCTGTAACATCTGTGCTACACGTGTCCGACCATCAGCATCATCAGCATCCCAACTGCCTGGTCACGTAAGTTTTGCGGAAGTCGTGCCATCATCAGTTGTTTCAGTAGGTTATTAATTTAGCCCGGGTTTTTTATTGCCTTGGCCAGGTGTGTACAATCATGCACAAAAAAACAACACCACCACCACCATCATTTACTCTGAAATGCACCAATGACTGTTATGACTATGTTATTACTAATTGATGGTCATGCATGATTTTTTGATGTTTTGGTTTTGAGTACTTATAAAAGCAATTTCTATGTATCACATGTTTGTTTTAATAGATTAGGGCAAGTGAAAGGAAAATATCGGGTTCTTAAAAACGTGTTTTTAAAGTTGCTCAGTATATAATACTGTTTTGTGTTTCTCTACATCTAATCTGCTGAAGTCACAAATTGGCTGCAGGGTTTTCTTGACATGCTTATTCAACCGCACTTCTGAAATATCTTTTTTCCATTATAGGCCAGCTGTTGGCACTAATGTAAGATTTATTATGGTTAGACCCGTGAAACCTAGCCCAAAACAACTAAACAACTTCACAGAGTAATTAAACCCCATTCATCATCTGATTTCCAAACTGCTTTCCAAATTACAGTAGAGCTTGATGTTTTGATGGAAGAGCATGATCACCTGGTTACATCTCATCCTAGAGAATGTCATTTAAGGTAAATTAAACAATAAAAAAAGGACCTGGTCTCTATGTGTACTGTATGTGTGCCTGTTCAGATTACAGACAAATCTAACAAAATATCTAAAATCTAACAGAAATAGATTTTAATTTGTTAGTGCCTTACAATCATAAGCATTGATACAGATGTGATGAAGAAGGTTAGGGGCTTCAACAAGCAGCAGACAGGTATTAGCAGACCAGACATACCCCAGCTTTTGAGGTCACAGAAATCAAATCTCAGACAGGGAGATATGAGGAAATCATTAAGAAGGACTTTCAGTTGGACTTAAGGATGATCACGCAGATAAAGTCATATGACTCAGGAAGAGGAGTCGGGGCTTGCAGTGGCGAAGAGGAGATTGTCACAGATCATCAACTAGAAAAGCATTCAGAGAGCGCGTAAGTCCGCCAACGCCGTTGTCACTAAAAGCTGAACAATCGGAAAATAAGTTTCCATGCTATGTCGAAATAAAATCCTGTTACAATTGTTTACCAGAGATGTATCTGCAATATCCATCAGCACTGGGGCTCTGAAAGACGAAATGGGTGCGCATGTTAGTGTGGACTACTTGATTTTGTATTACCGTGATCATTACCAGATCATCAATTGATGTGTCATTGCACCCAGGGTATAACACACACCACGGTGATGTCACCATGATGACTATACGCTTTACCCAGATCTTCCTCGTGGCAAATTCAGCCCTTTCAGCAAATTCCTTAACACTGGAAACCTACTCCTATCATTTGGAAGCATGTACTTATCATCAGTAGTTTATGAGATACATGAAATCCATTCGAATAACGCTGAGCGGTAGCAGAGGAAACGTGTAGGCACATGCATGTACCCGTGTTCATGTATGTAATATGTTCCTTATGATACATGTGATATGTTAGTGATTAGAGTCGTAATAGTAAGGGTGTGTGTGTGCAGCGGGCAGTCATGATATTAGCCACAGTGACTCATGGGTAAATTAGATTAGTGCAAGTCTGTCAGTGGGAGAGGAATGTATTAAAGAAGCAGAGGGCCTTAAGTGCTTTATGGAAGCACGCGCAGTGTTCATCACAGCTATAATAAAAGTGATAAATAGTGAGATGGAAATAACCGATACAGGGGCCAAATGAGCACTGTGGTCCTCAGTGGAGCATGAGCAGCAGCACGCCGCTCCGTCTGCCTGGCCAGGCTTTGCGTCAGATTAATTATTGAGAGGGGTTCCATATCAGCTTGGGAAACACCACATCAATAAATGATGGTGTCACTTTATACTGCTGCTGGTAACACTGGTGCTCGTCAATTATGTGCTTTAGTTTTGTATTTACATACAACTGATCTTCTGGGTAGAAGGTGATTAAAGCGAAGAATTTCTTATGGCTGTCCTGAACAACACCTGCGACTTTGGGGTTCGGCTGCAGTGTTGATAGTTTGCATATTCCAGTGCCCCACTGCATGGTCTTTGTGCTGATCTTCACTGTTCTTGAAGTTGCTGCCAGCAAGGCCGAGAGCAGCGAAGCCTGTAAATGGCTTCCTGTAATCTTATGATATGGTAATGTGTACTTTGCATACACTGGAGAGCAGGCAGAGAGATGAAAGTCAGCAGGGGATGCTCCTGTCAGCCAGCGACTGAATGTATTATATATCATTATGATATATCATAAATGATATGTGATAAGCTGATTTGTTATAGATCTGATCTGATATCATATCATGTGATAGGTGGATTTGATATATGATCTGATCCAATATGTTATATGATATCATATATGATATAATATATGATATAATATGACGATATATGATCTGATCTGATATGGTATGATATGATGCATTTATTGTGAAACTGTTACAAACTACTTAACCGTTTAGAGGTAATAGAGGCCATTATATACAGCAGCCCTAACAGGACTGCATTCCATTTTCTCCACTAAAAGGGCACCAGAGCATTTTACTATGGTTTCTCCACTGTATAAGAATGGATCTTTTTTTCCTGCAGAGCCATTACTTCACATTAGCTGCATGCTGGTTATTTATTCTTGACGTACAGCACAGTAGGTAGCATTTGTTTAAATTGCTAATATTCTTTTTGTCACTGGATTTGACTTTAACATAACTCAAGAAACAACACGGTGTATAATATAATGCTGTTAGAGTATTTAATGTGCTTTTGCTTCCACCTGGGCCTATTTGTTTTACTTCTTACTTTTTTTCTTGGGCAGAACCTTCACAAACATTTCATTTAAACATGTTTTAAATAGCCTGCAGTAAATTAGAGTCACATTTGGTGACTGATTCCAGCAGTGACAAACAAAGTTATCTGCTAAACTTACTAATGTAATCATTTTTAAAGGAACTGTTTGACATTTAAAGAAAATAATGATTTCATTCACTTTCTTGTGGAGTGTTAGATGAGAAGATCGATGCCACTCTCGCACATGTGCTCTCAGTATAGAGCTAGGAGTTGGTTAGCTCACTTTAAGCTTAATGACTGCAGCAGGGGTAAACAACTAGCCTCTCCAAAGCTAAAAAAAAATGCCCACCAGCTCCTCTAAAGCTCATGTATGATGTGGTTTTATGAGGAGGTAAGTCCAATAAGTACACTCTAGGAAGTCACTGCCTCTGGCCATTACTTCTGAACTAACAAGGCCATTGTACCCCTGCTCAGAGCCATGCTAATGATAAATTCTGCCACCTTTTTGTGTATTTGTTTGTTGTCAGGCTTATTATCCATGTCTTTCTTAATGTGCTTAACGAGTGTATGGTTGTAGTACATCACATATCCATGTGGATAAACCAAAACTCCACCCTTTCTAGTTTGTAAGACAATAATGATGACAAACAACCCAAGTAAAGCATCTATGGGTGTTTAGTTTGCCCTGAAATACACAGTCATCCAACAACAGCCACCATGTATAACGGTATCAGAAATTTAATTCAGAAAAACAAACAAAAGAGCTTCATAATGCACAATGCATGACCAACCTGAGAGACCACAACCTGCTTTCATCAGGTATGGAATCACTATGTATTCAATATGTACCCTTAAGGCTTAGGGACAAACTTACTCTGCTCACCACTACCTAAAGCAATGTTTATGAAGAGGATTGCAGGGATTGCCTTTGGGCAGCACTGTGCAAAGGGCTCGGAGCTCCTTCTGTAAAAAGTGCAAACAGCCGATACTGTTTCCCTGACTGAGCAGACAGCAGGTCAAATGTGTTACTGATCACGGCCCATGATAGAAGGAGGCACCCTGCATCTGCTGCGTTTGCATCCATACAAGGATTCAGAAGGACACTGTGTTTCGGAGCTCTCCCACACCAGGTACTTAGGCTTAGCTATCTTGCAACCACACCTAGACGTGTATGCATGCAGACACACACAAACAAGCATACATGCACTAGATTTATCATTGTCTTCATCCATCCAGTACCAGATGGTGTGCACACACAGACAAACAGGCTCTTAGACAGTCGTGAGGCAATGTATCCTCCACACACAGGGTTTTTCATTATCCTTCCTCATGCTCCAGAGAGTGCACCATGAGCAGACTTGTGCATTGAATGAATTGGTTTATTTCTTTTGGTGGACAATGTTGCCGCCTTTGTGTTGTCAGGACAGTCGGGACACGGCCATAATAGTTTGTTGAATGGAAAAATGAGCAAATGAAGCAGCAATAAAAGCTTCTCTTTTGTATTTTTCTGATGATAAAGGGAGGTGGACATACCAGAGATGAGCAGGGATACCTGAGAAAAACAAAGAAAGTTATACTTCTTTTAGAGTCAACAAAAAAGGAGCTCCTGACTAACCACAAATGATCTTAACCCCCAGGATCCTACATCTTAAATAGACAACAAGAGTTAGCTCTTTTTCAGGCAGTCGTGACACCAGCTGGACTCACGCTGAGCTGCCTCTGCTCTCTCCCCAACAATCATCATTGTGGGGGGGATGCGATGAGAGAAAGGCCAGAGGACAGAACCCTCAACACCAACTGAGAGGAAGGTCAGGAAACGTCTCGAACCCTTCCTTCTTACTACAAATTAAAATCTAATTTAAATTAATGTTTGACTTTAACAAGCAAGAATCACAAAGAATAACTTCACACGGCAGTTTTTGCCATTTTACAAATTTAGCATGCTCTGTCGGGACAAATAAATTGGTGTTCACAGTGTTAATTTCAACCTCCTATGACTCCACAAATTAGAGGGATTATTTTTTATTGTTCATAAGATATTTTATAACAAAATTAATGCCTGCTGAGAGTAATTTTCTTCGTGGCACAATTACCCATACACTTAAGGTACCATTTTAGTCTTTACCCACATAGCAAATAAGTCACCTTGCTGGCGAACCATCGCTGTTTGAGACAATGCATGTGTGTATGCTTTTATTCCAATTCATTCAACTTTTTTCTTCTTTAACATCTGAAGGTCTCCTTTTATAACCCTGTCTTTACAAACATTACTACACTTCTGCATTTTCCCGTGTCTTAGCCTGCAAGCATGCACAGCCTGCTTCAGCCGCTGTATTCATCTCACTAGTCATCTCATCTGCATCACCTCGCCACATGAGCAGCGATTAACCACCCACACAGAGTACCTTTACAGCTATAAACACAGAGAATCTTTCAATGAGAAATTCTGAACCCAAGTGCTGAAATAAGAAAGTCAACTAGCTCCAAGAAATCTCTGCGCTGACAGCCTACAGTATATCACACTCAATAAAAAAATTTTGGCATCAGATTATTATATATTCCTTTTAAGATTGCGTGAAAAATCTTGTTGAGGTTGCTTTAATAAAAGAATAGCAGTTACAGTATTACTGTCAAAATTCGAAAGAGCAGTAAAAAGGTCTTATGCACAGGGCCAATGAGGGTGTCTCTGGACACACTTGGTATTTTCATTCATATACTCACAGCACTGTAAGTACAGACAGGTTTAAGAGGATTATCAGTCAATGTGTTATGATTAATCTTCTTCGTCACGTCACAGTGACTCAAAAATGACTCAACCAGTGAAGACACAAGTGCAGACTGCAATAAAGGTGATATACCATATGTACATAATGTCCAGTCGGAAGTTATATTTATTTTTATGATGTCATTGAAAGCCATACAAAGACACTGATTATGAAATTGATTTTATTTTCCACACGCAAGCTATATTATTGAATGTTAATGATTCAGGTAAAGGTACAGGTAAACATGTGCTACATTTTCTTAGATGCTTTACTTTCCGGTTAGATTTGGTTACATTTATAAGCAGAGCCAACATTTTGGGTGAAGGTGTGGTGATTTGAGATGCTTTCTAATACAGTATAACTAAACTGCTCATGGTTTTCACGAATAATCTGGCAGAATACCAACATAACATAAGGCAAAATAACCATTATCCACTGAAATCAGGCTTGGTCACTTGACTTTAGTACTCTCAATGATCCCTGTTCTCTCTCACCTTTCTATGGAGCTCTACAAAAATGCAAAGTCCATTTCATTGCCACAGAAATGCCATGTTGCAGAGATGCTTGTGACATGAAACTACTGAATGAAAAATGAATGCCATTTTAATTGCATGAATGAACATCAATCAGACCATTTGAAGAAATTATCTTGATGAGGTTTCAATCAGTGTTACTGAACAGCTTGAGGCTTATGAGCAAAGAGGGGATTCTAAAAACGGCATTTATTATGAGCTCTGACTGTCATGTTCCAGCAAGATAATAGTGAGGACCCAAATGCAGACTGAAGCCAGAGACATGGGAAATGCAATTCAGTGATTTAATTAACAAAAATACTAAAACTTACAGGCTGCAGAAAGTCTATGAACAAGAAAAATAAAGTCCAAACAAAGAAATCTAACTCGTCCAAGAAATAACTGAAAACCAAAACTCCAGGGGAAAGACAAAAATCCAAAATACAGACAGATACAAACAAAGGAAACTCACAAGGGACACAACAGAAACACAAAGGAGACAGCTAAAAAAACGCATTGGAAAGGAAACCATGGGAAACATGACAAACTGGCACTGAACAATGGGAAACACACAGAATAAATACACAAAGAGACGAGACAGGATTGGGAGCAGGTGGGGACGGGGCACAGGTGAGAATATTTCAGCAATCACCATGGAGCGAAAACAGAATAAAGACAGGAAGTGAAAAGTAAAAGACAAGACGTGGAGAAAATAACTTTCAAAATAAATCATAAAACACAAAACCTACAAAACCAAAACCATGATGCTGACACTGCATAGAGCGATTTGACAGTTCAAGGAAAACAGCAAAAATGATTGAAATTTGTTTATGGCTACATAAGCTCTTAACAATTCACATTACTGCTGAACTGAGATTTTTGGAAACTTTGCTTAAGAGGAAATTTATGCACATTTGTTCTGCTTCTCCTATTAATTGAAATCACTCCAACAGGGATACAGCCAGCTGTCCAACACCTCATGGTACAACTCCATCCTCCAGCAGACTTGTTTGGAATATATCACTAAAGCTCAGCATCTAAGTGTTTGTAGGTACACAAAAAGACAACCATACATTTTTTTTTCGAATCCAACATTCATTGACTTGAATTGTCTGCATAGAACATTCATTTTCAAGATTTCCACCAGTGCCCTGAGATGAGCTCAGAACTCTTTCATTGCCTTTCATAGTTGTCCTCCAGTTCTGTCACATTACATCTCTGGCATCAGAATCTAATATATCTGATGACAAGAGGTACCGCAAACCAACTCACATAACTAGCTGGACGTCCAGCCACATCACGTCAATGTATTCATTCTGCTGGATTACATTAGCAGAGGAGCATTTGAGGAGCAGTCGCCATGTCTGCCTCGCAAAAGCAGAAAATTAGCACAAGTTCAGAATTTCACTAAAGCATTGAAATAAATGTGTAGATCTGTGAGCCAAGAATGAGTTCAATCTGATAGAGATTTAATTTGCTATTATATACAGTACGTATGTTTCCATCTAACAGATTAAATGATGTGCTGTGATCAAAAATTACATATCTAAAATGTAATGTGTAGGAAATGTGTGTGCAAAGTACCAGAATATCTCTAAAATCAATTTCATGTCACTAAATTCAGGTGACCTAGATATAAACAATTCCTGTGCTTTCTGACAAATGTTAGAAGTACGCTCAGTCTGTCTAATATTTATGGTCTACACATGATGTACATGACTGCACATTAGAGGGGAAAGTTTGTTTCAGGTTCACAGTTTAATCTATCGCAAACCTGATGAATGCTTATTTGATAATAATAAATAGTTTGAATAGATTAATTAAGAGGACATATTTTGCCTGATAATGACGATCATTTAAACTTGGATTCCCTCTAATTGAACAAATACTGACCTATTCACTAATTTCACTCAAACACAACAGCCACCTGCACACCGTCATGGACAGTGCACTGCACAACACGCCGCTGGAGTCCATGTGAACAAAAACCTCAAAGATCCAATCACAGTCGCCTGCAAATACCAGGAGGAATGTGAATGAAGCTGGAAAATGGGTTTTGCTAAATCATTAAAATGCAACTCAGTCGCAACAAAGAAAATGTGCCAAGCAGAAATAAATACATCTATAATTAGCAGGGCCCGGCAGACTCGTGGCGGCGCACAAACAAATTAAAGAGGTAGTTTAGGTTTTGTAAAGTGAGGCTGTATGAGATGCTTATCCATAATCACTCTATTGCCTAAAGTAGATTGGGGTTTGCGCGAGCCCAGTTTGGAGGATTAGCAAGAGTACGACAGGAAGAGTGAAGCTATTGTGCTGTGCTGGAAGGGTGCAGCAGCAAAACACATTTTAGCCAACTAAGAAAAGGGCCACCTAAAAAACAAACCAATATCTGTTTAAGTGCACACTATATTTAGAATATTTTCACCATGTTGTCACCTTGCTGCCAAAAAAACACTTTCCGAAAGGAAACTGAAAATATTGATGCATTTTGTCATGAATTTTTTTCATTAATGTTTATGTGGAGGGCTTCTTGATAGCAGTGTTATATGTGTGTTAAAATGTGTGTTTCAACAAATCCACTATAATCTAGATTAGAGACACATGCCTCAGTGATTCTTCATGGTAGAAATGACTGGAAGGTGAATGTGGCTCACTGAAGACTGAAGAATGCACAGGGGCACCTTGACTACAGTTGTCCTTTTTTGCCCAAGTTTTCAATGTTTCCTATGACCAGGAAAAAGTTCACCACTGTTGGCAGAAAACAATCAAACTAGTCTGGACTGTGACACCTTTATTTTACCCCAAACACCACTCTGGGGTTATTCAATCCCGGGGTGGAAGGATAATAAAGATAAAACTGCTCTCATTTAGAGACAGTGGAGATGGAGAGCCCTCTGGGGCACAGATACTCATACAGTACATAAAGACTGACTGCATTCATAAACTGACACAAACACATGAACAAAGACAGATGATGCTAATGAGCACACACATCAAGTTCACTGGCACTTCTGAGAACGCCCTGGGTGATGGGGAAGATAATAAGGAACCCTTATGACAATTATTAGGGGGTTATACTGGTTTCCATTTATAGAAATAAGAGGAGAAATTTAACGTGTAATTTCTTAATAATTATCGGTTTTATGATATGGTCTTTGATTCAATGATTATACCATCTTTATATGCGAGGCAGCATCTTCTCCATTAATATCAGGAGCAATCAGCAGCCTGTGACAGGAACAACACTGCTGCAGCACTCAAAATGCAGACGCACAGCGGAGGAGACAATTAGCTGCAGAGATGCAGAGATCCACTGAGCCCCTGAGAGGACAACCAGGAGTCGTTTCTTATTCCTGTCACACAGCCCTCAGCTCCACAACACACTCCTCGCACATAAAACACACTTTCCGAATTGGAAAAAAAATCTTGAGCTGTGATGCAGATTGTTTATGTTGACATACAGGTGTGGGTGACGGGGGCGTTCTGTTTGTTTGATTGATGTTGTTATTCTTGTCAGCTTAGCCTTACGCCATTACCATTCAACTAACACTGACAGCCAACAAGATTGCGACAGTCAGTTTGAAGCCTAGTGCATGATGCTGAAGCTCAGGTCAAACTCTGACGGGCCTCAAGTGAAACAGAGCTGGATATTCAGTTTGAGGCAGCATTCAAAGACAGGGGTCTCAAAGAGGGCCAAGTTGGCTCATTTCACAGGGCACTCCCCCTCCCCCCGATGTGGGTTAAGTCTTCTCTATGGGCACAAGCCTGACTAAACCCAACAACCATGCCAGCTTCCTCTTGTATTGAATTGTAAGCAGTGCTAACATGGGTAAACAGCATAGCTCTTGCTGCCTCTCTCAACACAATGTCCAGAACAAGCAGTCCATTCCCCTGAGTATTTATCTTTACTGAGGCAGGAGGAAAAATTACGAGAATAAAGAAAGAAAAAACACAGATTGAAGGGGATTTAAGAAACAGACCAAAGTTTATATTTTTATTCCCCAAAAAAACTTTTGACCACTGGGATAAATTGATTAAGACATTTATTTGGGGAGAAAGAAAACCTTGAATAAAACTAAAGACTTAAAAACAAGAGCGCTCAGAGAGCGCAAACCTCTCCTCCAAAACCAAGGCCCGACAATCATCCGGATCATCACCAAAATTTAATCACCTCTAGGATATGCTAGAGGTGATTTTCTTTGGTGAAAAGATGTTTCGACAACAAGGGAAAAGCTGACATGGCGATTTAGCATGAAGGGCTAACATGAAACTACTTCTGCAATATGTAAGAATAGCATGAGAATGTGTATTCTATCTGACTTACTGCTATTAGATTTAAAAATCAGATTTTTATTTTTCACTGCACACATTGCTTGACGAGAGGTGAGTGAAGTTAGTTAAGAGTCCCTGTGCATCTTCGTCTCGTCACAGCAGCACGATGTCCCAGTCAGCCCAGTGACTTTGCACCGCCCTTGGATTTTTGGAGATGCTGGGGAACCTCGGGTCTCCATGGCAACAAGATCATTGCATCACTACTCTCCAGCTGCTGTCATCAAGCTGGTGTTTGGCAAAGCTCTGCAGCAGACTACGCACACTCATCACAACACAAACACACACATGCATACTCATAAACTGCTGTGTGTGGCCAACCCTCAGTCTAAGCCCTTCATAGGAGATCATAGATGTCCAAACAGAGTCTGATAGGAGGTAATTATTTCAATTACTTCACCTCCCTGAAGCATCCTGCATTTGTACGTTCAAGCCACTACACTGCAGCAAGATTTGAAAAGAGACTGCACAACATTTAAAATTGTAAATCAGAGCAGAAATGTGGGGCATTTAATGATTCTGGCCTCTCAAATCTTACACTTTTCCTGCTTCCCTTTATGTTAGATTATAGTGAGGGGAACATATTTAGATTTTAGACTGTTAGTGCCACAAAAAAATGAGTGTTTGGGCTTTTAGAAATGGAATTATTTTCTCATATTTTACAAACCAAATCATTTTGGTGTGACAGAAAAAAAACAGGATATTAGTAGAAGAAGAAGAAAAAGAAAAAGAAAAAGAAGAAATGATCATAATAAAAAAGAATACCATGAATTGAGATGTTTTTAATCTGTGTCAGACTCTGTAGCTGTCTTCTCCACTTGTTGCCTTTTTTACCCCAGTTTGTTTTTCGCCTTGGGGAAGGTTAGTTCTTTAAACATTCAGTACTGCTTAAATGGGGTTAACGGTCTCTGTTAGCCCAATTTTCATTAGGCTGGGTCCCTGTGGATGCCTGTGATAGATGGCCACATGGAAGCAGCTTACCAGTCGCCTGTGATGAGGTGATTGGTTAAAAAAAAAAGGTCCAACAGCATCAGGGCTGTCATTTGTATACCTTCAACACAGCACATTCCCTTTTCTTGGCCATGTCCTCTGGCAGCCCTGAAGTGCAAATCACAATGACAAATAGGAAAACACAACAACAAATAAAACAACATAACAACATTAACATCTACATGGAAAAGGTACCTGCTATTGACAAAGATCGTCACCAATTGGACACATTTGAAATACATTCTAATACATTTAATAATAAGTTTTAATAACTTTAATAACTTTTTAGTGATGAGGGTGATGCATGTTAGCGTTCTTGATTTCTCCATCCTGGTTCCGTACATTTCCTTCCTTTCAAAAAGACGGCTGTCCAATCAGAGACGATCTTTCTCGATAGCATGTATCTATTTTGTGAGTAGTTGTGTTTTGCCATTTGTTGTTACATTGTGTTATTTGTCGTTGTGTTTTTTGAGTTGTTGTGTTTTCCTATTTGTCATTATGATTTGCACTTCAGGGCCACTGTAATGCCTTGGCCAGACTGGCTGTTAATATTTCAATAAGGTGGAAAAGTCCACTGTGTCCCTCAGCGACATCATTCATCAAGTTGCTATTACCGCTGCAAACAGGACAGTGTATCCCAGAAGCCCTTGTCTACTTCCTGCTTCAGCCAAGGTCAGTGTGACTTCTTTGCCACCTGACTGAACCCTCGCCACTCAGTCTGTGGTCCCTTAGCCACTGAACATTTATGCGTGCATAGCTCTCCGTAGGCCCTGGGGACTCACTAAGACGAGAGACTTGAGCATGTGTGATTAGCAGGTGAGCTTTCACTGGAATTTAAGTGCAGAAGGAGGAAGAGGGGATGGATGGGTGAAAACAGAGGTGATAGTAAGCCCCAGGTGAGACTCACCTGGCTGACTGCAGGTGCAGTCATAACTTCAATAAGTTAAGATAATCATATAGTTTGTTTTCTATCCTTTTGCCCTTGGTCCTTCAGTTCTTACATAATTCAGGTACATTTTAGAGCACATCTAAAATAAGGATTATGATGTCAGCACATATATCTGCAGAACAGTCATGGGTGTTGTGGATTAAAAATTCATAAACTGTCACAAGGTGGAGGATAATGCAGCAGACTGAGAGGTGAGGTCCAGGAAGATATTCATGGGGTGACAAACACAGTGGGGACAGAGGGACGAAAGAAGAAAAGGCAGAAGGATAAAATGAAAAATTGGCAGGCCTGCTCCTTGTTGAGCAGAATTTTTAGTGCTTCACTCTGTTTCCCGTGGCCTTAAAGAAGAGATCATGTCTCACCTCTTTAATGTCAGTGTCCTCCAGCAGAATCACAGTTATGTATAGGCCAAACACCATAAAATCTGGTCCCACCAAATACTGTGGAATTTACTGTATTTCTATTTGTATGCATCACATCTGCCTGAGAAATATCATTGGGCCTGATAATTAGTGTAGTATAATAATGTATTTCAAATTAAATGTCTAAGTTTCAAAAAGACAGACTCACTGGAGGTGGATGGGTTACGTTTTTCTTCTTTGACAACCAAAAGCATATTTAGTTTTCACTTTAGAGCTGCCGCAATTATTAATCAGTTACTCAATCAAAATAAAATTAGTTGCTGGCTATTTTAACAAACGGCTGATGGTTTCAGTCATTTTTCAAGCAAAAATGTCAAATATTGGCTGGTCTCTGCTCCTTAAAGGTAAGGATTTGGTGCTTCTCTTTGTCATTTATGATAGAAGATGAGCAGTCTTTGGGTTTTGAACTGTCAGTTGTCACCTTGATGACACCCTAGTTAATTTCAGTAATAAGATTCTCCAGGTTAGTCTGAATGGATGACAGTAAGTTGAAGAAAAGGCACTTCAAATGGGGAGGTTCATTGTGATGTCACACAGCCAGGGATTGCTCAATAAATGGTGACAGTAGTTGGTTGCCTCAACCGATCCAAGGGACAGAATGTCATACTTCAGTATCCTTACTGTAATTAAAACACAGGAGCTGTTAGAGAAGAGGTGTGGTCAGTAGATCACTGATCTGTGACTTGAAATTTTCACGTCATCACAAAATACACATATTTGTGCAGAATATGTTATCCCAGGTATTTGGTACAAACATTTTTATATCTCTTACTATAGGCATACAGTAATCTAATTTATTTGTAATTATTTTATGTCTAATTAGGCTGGAAGACATGGGACATATGTGCAGACACTAGAAATCTATGTTGTAATAGAATCGAAATCTCCCCATGTATAAGCCCTTTGCTTGATCACCAAGTCACTTTTCTCTGTTTCATAAGGATCAATATTGCAGACTAAGTCAATTCTAGCAAGACATGTAGTCTTTACGATTGGATCTAATTAATCCACATAGTGTACTTTACCTTGTTTGCTTCGGTCGGACACTACCATCGCTTACAAGCAAAGCAAACAACACTGGATTCATGACTTTAACTAAAACATCCTATTGCACTAATTAATTCAGACTCTGTATGCTTTAGTTGAGCATTCCATTAATGTCCCTGCTGTAACAGGATCTAATAGCTACATTTTTTTGTCTGAAGAAATGTGTTTCTATCTGATAACTTGACAACTCATGAACTCATTATAACTCATTAAACAAAAGCCCTTGTCTTGTCCAACATTTGCATTTTGCCTGAACTCTCCTCTGCTCTGTATATGTATGGCTCCTTAATTAGTCAGTGAGTTCTGACTTTGCAGAAATGCCTGACCCCAGTTTCCTACTGTTCTACCTCAACACAGGATAGTTAATTTGCTCCTGTGGGGATAAACCATCATTAAAGTGCGTATCATGACTTCTGGATCATGCAGGAGAAGATTGTTGGGTTGTTTTATGAGTAATTAATCAGCAAAAACATTCTCATCCAAGGAGAGCCATTTGGTGATGATTTTTCAAAGTACTAATTTCATCCTATTTTACACTTTCAGTTGAATTTTCTCATTTAAATCTCTCCAAACAGAACCGCAGCTTCCAAAATCCAAATGAGAGAAAGTCTGAGTTGATAAAAGTGTTCATACATTCATCAGGTTGCCTCAATGATTACCACGCTCTACTTAGTATTATGAGCAGCAGCGACTGCTTTTACAAGTTGTGTGCTAGGGATTTCAAATCTTGAGCAACAGACTGATTTGTAACATTAAGGCTGGTTTTGACCTATAATTTGTTCATTTGACATTTTGTTTAATATTGAAGCAGTGGAGCACTGATGAATGTTTATCAAGTCTTTAGACATGCTTAGACGCAATCCTGCATACGTGTGTGTTCTCCTTCAGATGAAACATTAATGCAATGACCATGGACAGGTGTCTGCACCCTCTGAGACACTAAATGAAATAGGGACAAACATTACAGGGGTCGTGTGGATTCTTTGACGTGGGGTTGGATGAGTCATACATAGTCAGTGTATTACCAGTAGACGGCGGTCGGCATGACGCTGCTTTGAGGAAGTACACAAGAGTACTGTCACAAAAATCGAAGCAATTTTCTTTGAATGGGGCAGCAGCAAAATGAATTTTATTCACATAAAGGCCCACCTAACAATATAAGTGTAAATCTAGGGTATATTTATATTTTCACTTGCCATCAAGTCGACCTTTCTGATGGAAAACTGAAACCATTATGTCTTATCTATGCTGCCTTCAGAGCAGCTGGACTCCATCAACAAAAACAATAATTTTCCATCACACAACATGGTAGCTGTATCCTGCTGCCTTGATCAGTTAGTTTGTTTGCGTTATTGTGTGACTTTGGTTTAATCCAAACTAACCAATTAAAACAACAAAGGGGAATCTTCTTGTACAAATCTGTTTCATTGGCTGTGGGCACATCAATACAAGTCAAGCGGTTTTATATTATTATTATTATTATTGTTGTTTTGGCTAATAGTATACTCAGTAGCTTTAATGGCATGCCACAGAGAAAAAAAACACCTACACTGAGATGAGGGTCATTTGCAATAAGCTGATATTCATCCAAGTGCCAGAATCTTTCTAAGCAAACACAAAAAGTGTCAGGGACGGATTTTCAAAGAGAAAATATATTATTTATTTAAGCCTAACTGGCCTATTGTTTAATATTTCCACTTTCTGACAAACCTGATGTAATATAAGTTTTCTAAGCTATAACAGTATGAACAGACTCCTAAAAACCATGTAATATCATAAAATAACTAGATACTTATCTACAAAATGCTGTCAGAACTCCACCGAGGAGTTGCTCAGTACAAACCGACAGTTCAACTAATGAATGAGTCCTTATCTCAATAAAAGAACTCCACTTCCGAAACTCAAGAAGGAAACAAAAATACCAAGTTGAGACTCAATAAACACAAAGGACGTCTCTTGAGTGCAATAGACGAGCTTTATGATTCTCCGCGGTCCCATGTGCTGCTGTCAGGTCCGATGGCCAGTCTGGGAGATGGATGGTTTGATGGTGGGTCCATGGAGTAGAGAGGATGAAGAATAATCTGATCCTGTAAAATCAAATAGGTGAACTGATTACGTATGATATAAATAATTTTTGCTCATTCTCAGGGTCTGGCAAACTAATTAAAGATCCCTCTGAGGACAGACTGTGCCTCTTTCGCTGATGAGTACCATTAGATGCATTAATTATATGAATGTATGAATATTCTGCTGGCCTTTGGCAGGCTGGATGTGGCCTATGGGCCACCTTTTGCCAATCACTAATGTTTATCACTTTATAATAATAATAATAATAATAATAATAATAATCTTTATTTATATAGCAATTTTAAAAACAACTGTTTACAAAGTGCTTTGACAGACAAAACAAAGACAGGAAACTTAAGGTAGCATGACTGCTGTAAGTGCAAAACCATACAGCCAGACAAGATTTGAGTTGAAAGAATTAAAAATGATAGAAATACAAAACACACAGCGGGTGATATAAAACTGAGAAATGGGGCAAAGTCAAGGTAATAGTCAATAAATACAAGAGAGAATGAATATGATGATGAAATAATCATAGTAGAGCAATATAACAAAGTAATAAATAATAGATAAATAGAAGATAGGAAAAGGTAATAAAAAAAGACCACAAGAAGACGACATCATATCCCAAGGGCAAAATCACAAAATAAGTAAAACAAAGGGGTAAAAATAATAAAAGAAGGTAGAAGAGAATCAAGATTTGAATCAAGAATCAAGACTATTATGATGCAATATGAAATTATGATCATCATCACAGAAACCTACAAATTCTTAAGACTCAGGTCTCATGTTTTTTGATGGAGGGCCTTGAATCAAGTCTCAAATCACTGTGTGTGCAAATTAAGCACGACTCCAGTCCAAATTCCCATCTCCAGCAGGAGGCTGCTGGGGAAAAGGTTGGGGGAGAGAAAATAGAACAGCTGCATTTCATATGAGTCTCCTCTGTCTCTCATCATATTAGTCATGTAGAGCAAATATAAATGGAGTAAAGTTTTCACAGAGAGCCTAAAACAGCAATCTGAGTCAGTTTCCACCCCTAATTGGAGCAGAGAACCTCTTCATTCCTTTGATATGGATGATTTGCGATCCAGATATAAGACTCTGGAAAGAGACAGAGAAATAAAAGATTGAAACACTGGCTGATGCAGTGGGAGAAAGAAACCTTAATCTAATCACCAGGTAAAGCCTGAAGATTTTTTCAAATCATGGAAATGAAGGGGTCTCCTTACCTCGATGCCTGAGGCACAGAAAAACAAGCTGGGAATCTATTTGATGTTTGTTTATATTAGAAAGATGAGGTTTTTAAATATGGGTTAGAATAAAAAAAACTACATACATTATGTATGGTATACAGAAGAGTTTCACAGCTATGCTCACATACAGTATATTCACATTAACACAGTCTGAAACATCCCTGTAATGTCCTAACAAAAATAGGAAACACTGAGGTGAAGTCAACGGTTCAGCAAAGCATATTGAGTATACACTGGGCTATGTGGCACCAGGTGAGGTTGAACTGCTGCCCTGGAATATGATTTGATTATGATTTGCCACATGACGGTGGGACATAGAGGTTTGGGTATTTTTCTCCCTCAACAATAAGTTTCTTCTCACCCATTTTGACAGCAGCAAAATCAAAGGAGAACAGGTGGAAGTTACAATGAAATTACAACTTTTTTTTTTTTTAAAGAAAACAATATATATGTTCTTGTCTTTGTTTGAAAAAGAAAAGGTATGAACAGAGCACCGCTTTTTCCTTCAAGTGATGAAACCGAATGTCTGCAGTTTGAATAATCCATTTGAAAATGTGTGACTGCCTTGTTGCTGACGACAGAAGACTTGAGCCCGACTGGGTGGTGTGTTTTATGTGTGTTTCTGTATCTCAGTCAATGTCTCTGCCCTCAAACATGCACAAATTACACAAGACGAGGTCTAACACACCGTTTACACGACGACCGTTTCACCTAAAAGCAGACACCTTTTGTTGCATGTTGGCCGTCTGTTTATACGAGAACGGCGTTTTTCGGGGAGAGAAGAAGAAAGAGCTCCCATGGGTCAGACAGACCTGAGCACCCTCTTCAGTCCTCTAGTAACAAGCAACACACATCCTTAAAGAAGGGCGGCGCTAATTTGCCCCGTGACAGAGCAGCAGACGTTATGAGACTACGGGGTCCGTTAACTATTCTGCTCACTGGTCCCACAGCTTTACCATGCAGGATAGACTGAACAGACTAAGCTCAGCAAAGAGACAGAGAACATCAGAGAGATCATGAAAGGCAGATGAGAGTTAGAGAGAGACACAGCAGCAAGAACAGACAAGGGGAAGGGGGGAACAGACAGCAAACTGATTGTGGGTTCATGTGTGCATGAAAGAGTGCACAAGGGAAAGCAAGAGAGCCAAGAAGAAAAACAAGGGCTCTTTGACTAGCACTTGACTGAAGTGTGCACCGTTCTGCGTATGGAAGTGAGCCGATGATGACTACAGTCACCCACAGTTTGAGAGGGGATGAGTGAAAGCGAGTCAAAGTGCTTAATATTCCATGCACATTCAGTTGCTCTGCTATAGCAAGAGTTTAAAAATAGACGGCAGCAGACTTGTGGACTGAGGAGCGGAGCTAAAAAGAGCATGCAGTTGCATAAAATGAGGGAGATCCAGACTGATCTGGATGATGTGAAGGGGGGGAAGATGGATGGCTTTGCCCTTGGGAATGATAATTATTGACTGTATCCCTCCTGTTAAACGCAGACCTTTAGAAAAAAAAAATACTGCACGCTACTTACAAATAATGACGTGAGAGATATGAAGCAGTAAATCATTATTTTCCATGTGCTCCCAAATAGCCTCACATCTCTGCAACTATAGATCTAATGTCTTTCATTCAAGCCTTCTACGCGTCTTTCATGAATAAAATGCCATTAGGCTGGTATTGAAGGTCGTCTTATTTAAAGAAAAAAAAATGCATCTATTAAGGATATATGGTTATTTATGGTCTTAAGGAGAGTAAGGCTGAAAATAAATACTGCTCTGTATGATATATATGAAGCTAGAACCAACAACTGGTTAGTTTAGACTGGAAACAAATAGAAGAGCTTGCCCGGTGTTGTCTATCAAAAACTAAATCTGTCCATCAATACCTCTAAATCTAACTTGTTATGCTGCACATAACCCTCCATAAAAGCACAAGTTATTGTTTTCACAATTAGTTTCTAGTAATTTTTTTTTGTTCATTGTCTTGTATGTTGTTTTAACTGACGCTGCACATTTTTAAGAACTTCTCTAGCTACCTAGAATCCACAACTTTTATTTTCACACTGTATGGATAAATTAAGCAGCTGAAACATGGCTGCTCACACTGAACAATTAACACTAAACCCAAAGTTGGTTTAGTCCTGTGACAATTCCAGGTTTATCAAACAAGATGGCCAAGTGTACAACAACGCTAACAGAGATATATTAAGGCAATATTCCTTTGTGCAATTGTAGGAAACAATTAACAGAAAGTAAGAGACAGCATACACAGCATATTGTATCACGAAGAGAATGAGATCTTTCCAGCATATCCAACTGTCTCATAACCTTCCTCATGAGCCGACTTGCAAATCTACATTCAAAAATTGAATGGCAGTGGCAATTCCTATTATATAGCCCTTTCATTACAAGAAAACTGAAAGCGACAATGCAACAGCATATAAAAGAAACAGGAATGGAAACAAGAACATAACTGTAACTGTAATTTGAAATTGACCTAAATTCATACAATGGAATAAGTTCAAATAAGCATCAGCATTTTAGCTAGGATGAAAACAGTAAGAGAACAACTGCTGAATATGAGTTTAGAAACATGGGAGGTGTGTGTGTGTGTTTGTGTGTGTGTGTGTGTGTGTGTGTGAGAGAGAGAGAGAGAGAGAGAGCTGAATTTGCTGACTACTATAGAGAGAGCAGTGATTTATGTGAGTGTGGGAAGGGGGTTTATCACCAATAAACTGTGTTTTTTTTTGTGTGTTTTCATTTGGCTGCAGTAGAAATGATTCAACATAAATATCTTGGGCTTGTAACATCATCTGGAAAAAAATTAAGTAAATTCGTTTTTTACGTGTAAATCAGAGGAACTGAGCCAAAATTGAAGATGTAGACGTGGTTTGTGAGATTTGTTCAAGAACACCAATCTGCTGATTCATACCTTTTGTATTTCTTACCTTGAAGCCATTAATTTAAGTGTCAAAGGGACGCTCAGGACAGTGTGACTCAACAAGTTTGACTTTCAAACCCACTGAGTTGAATTTCCTAACCAAACAATCATTTGCTTACAGTTCATTTAACATTATGGCAAATCCACAGACAGCATACACCTGGCCCCAGGAAATTCTTACAATGAACAAGCATAGAAACAAAGTGTTTTCCCCCCATTGGTCATTTTCCTAATGATATGGTGGATGTATTGAAATTAAACAGCGGACAACGTCTAAAATGTCTACAGTTGGATCAAAACCTTTATAAGACAGCTGCAGTTTGACAGCAACCAAATAAATGAACTTATAGCTTAGATTGAACCTTTCTAGTCCGACCAACCACTCAAAGCACTTTTACAACACAAGCTACCATTTACCCATTAACACACACAATCACACAGTGGTGGCAGAGGCCAGGGAACAAACCACTGAGCTTCTGATAACGACCGCTTAGGCGTAGACAAATCACATACCACAATGTGTATCTTGTTAACTTTTATGTTCGTGGCAAAATAAGACCTCCTCAGCCACAGAACAATTTGGATTTGATAAGAACACTGACACGGCCCCCACTTTTACTGTTAAACTGGCTCTGAGGAACGCAGCTTCATCCCACATTACAGCAGACAGCCGCACATTCCCAAGAGACGACAAACCAGATAACCACAAATACACACTCACACACACACACACACACACACACACACACACGGTCTAGATTGACCGCTAAGACAGAGCCACTCTATATTAGTATATGGTGAGGCTTCTGTACGAGCTGCACATGCATATATACTGTCTGTAAGAATGCATAAAAGGCAACATGCCAAACAGCAAACCCATTGGCATGTGGTGCTTAAAATAATTCTAAAGAATATCTAATTGACATCTTTAAAATCTGTGCTGTATCACATTGGCAGTGATATTAGTGTTTGCATTTTGTCTCTCTGCTACAACACTAATTAGCAGACTTCCTTTGTGAGACTCCTCAAGTCATTACAGTCATCTCTATGGTGTAATGTCTCCATTTCCTCGTGTCCAATGTCATTCCTCCTTCCTGGAGCACCTGCAGGCGCACACTCAGAGGATACTGTTTTCTGTAATGTGCGAAGGCAGCAAGCAGCCGTGCAGGACGTCAGCCGCCTTTTCTTTTGATGGCACCCAACTCATACCTCAAAGGCCACAATGACACCTGCAGCATTTTTTTTTTTTTGCCATCTTTTAACTGTGCATGAATTCACAAAAATATTGCACAGAAGCAAACCAGATGCACAACTTAAATCTGACACACACCTAAACACCATAAACACACACACACACGAACAATCAGGAGCACCTCGGAGAAAACATCATTAGTATGGTGATTAAATAGCAGCCGTTGGAGCCGGAAGGAACTTGATCATGAATAACACATGAGAGCCATGTCTGAGCAAAAATCATGACAGAATGGTTTCCAAGTTCAGTGTGGCCGACATCAGTCTACACAGAGTCACCACTGTGCCTGAACCGCTCCACAGCAAGCCTCTGCCTTTACCAAATAAGCCTCTCCTCTTTCAAGTTAGACTCAAAGGAAGAGACAAGAGAAATATGAAGAGGAGAAGCTCTCCAGTGTGAACAAGGAACGGCTTTCTTATTTCTACACAGCCTAAGATTTCCCTGCTGTAAAGCCTGGGCGAGGGTGAGAATATCGAGTGTTGAGAGGATAATATATGCATTTGTTCTGCTAATCTTCATAGTCTGGCTGGACACATGGTGTACTCCAACCCCCTTGATGTGTCTGTACCAAATGTTGTGGATGGAGTAGTGACAGAAACTGAGACATACATGAAAATGATGTTGCAAGGAGAGACAGAGAAATATAGCATTGCAAAACTAACAAACATCCATTTCCAGACCTTTTTCCTTTTGAGCTTCTTCAGCCCCGTGGTCATCTGGCTATGTAATCCCCCATCTGTGAGCGCTCTCATACAGTACAGGCTGTGGGGTGATTTAGTTTAGCTGGTTACACTCTGTCTGCTGTTCAGTTCCCCACATTAAACCACAAGCCTTGTGATGCCTAACAAATATGACAGCCAAATTACTTAATTATGTTTCAGCTACAAGATTAAATGGAGCCATAGCAGGTAATTTAAATTCACATCAAGTGGTGTGGAAAATCTGCACTACTGATTGCTACCAGGGCGGAACGGTGGTGTGGTAGTTAGCACTGCCGCCCCACAGCAAGACGGTTCTGGGTTAACCTTTCTGTGTGGAGTTTGCATGTTCTCCACGTGTCGGCATGGGTTCTCCGGTTTCCTCCCGCAGTCCAAAAACATGCAATGTAGGTGAATGTTTTTTAATCTGTCTTCCCGCACCGCAAAAAGCAGCAACTCTTAAGATCACACCGCATTTATCAAAATACGGTTGCTTACACTAAAACGCCAGTGAGTTCTGTCCATTAACAGTTTAATTAAAATGTATTCAACAAAAAAGAGAGAAGGTTTTTTTTTTGGTTACTTTTTGCAATACTACCTTGAATTTAAAGTAAGAAGAAAAAAGGATAACATGGAGCTGCAGATGTCTGGAAGATGCAGACTATTTGTTGTGTCTGTTCTGAAGTGTTGTTCAGTTTTAGATCATCACAGTTTTAACCTACAGTTTCAGCCACAACATGTATAATAGTAATATTTGATTAATCTAATAAATTGCTTCAAATGATGCCACTTCAGGCAATGTCCCTTGGGGCTGAAAAAGTAACATTTGAAAATTAAATTAATTAAATTCAAATTAAATTCTTCACTTTAACGTCCTGTATTAGTACTGAACCCAAAGACATGGGTTAGAGTTAGACCCCAGGGGGTTAAGTGGTCTAAGACATGCTGTACCGCATATAGCCTTCAGTGAACTGCAGCATCCAGGTTGCTGTGTCACGTATAGCATGTCTTTGCAGTGTTGTATAAAGTGTCAGGTTCACTCAGGGTGAGCTCATTATTGCGTTCAGCTGCAATGACAGAAAGAAGAAGAGGAGAAATCAAAGTGAAAAGAATAAAGGAGGGGTGGAAACGAGGGGCCAGGGGAAGAAAAAGCACAAAAAAGAAGTTGTGACATTGAAAAGGAGAGAGAGAGAGGGAGAGAGAGAGAGAGAGAGAGAGAGAGAGAGAGAGAGAACAATAAAGGGTAAAAATATGCAGAATAAAATTTGCTATACACTGTGGCTCTTTCTGATGCTGCTCAACAACAAATCCAGAGATCTATAACTTCACTACGAAGCTGCTAAATGCTCAAAGTGTACTGGCAGGTTCTCCCATCACTGCTGTTTCTGCACCAGGCTGACCTTGTGCACCTCGTGAAACACGTGTATCAGAGATAGCCAGCATTAAATGTGTTACGGTTCTGGGTTTTGTTTTCCCGTTTTTCTTGTCATGTGTCGTAAATGTATTGTCTCATGTTTTCATCTGTATTTAAATTGTTCTTTTTTTTTAATGTCTGTTCTACTTTGATTGGTCCTTACCTGCCTGCTGTGTGATTGTCTGATTGTTTTCCACCTGCCTCCGATTGTCTCCTCCTCCCTGTTTCTCATTGTCTCGTTACTCTTGTGTATATAAGTCTGTGTGTTTCTACTCCTCATTGTCAGTTTGTTTGTGTTCCCTTGCTTTGTTATCTCCTGTGTGATTTCCCCATGTAATAGTGTTATGTTCTCCACAGCTCCTTGAGTTCTCCTTGTGGTTTTTGCTAAAGATTTGTTTTCCTTGTGGTTTCTTATTAGTTTACTTATTTTTGACTCCACTCTGTTAGATTTTCCTCTGTTTTGATTTATTTTTCTATTAAAACCTTGCACACTGAGCTCTCCGCCTCCAGTGTGGTCTGCATTTGGGTCTTGTTTTTTTGTTTTGTTTTTTTAATTACACATAACAAAATGTGCTGAAACTTCATAAGGTCTATTCACACCCAACTGAAAATCCCATTGCATTTGAAGATGAATGCATATTATTAAGAATATACATATGGAAACAAATGCAAGTCATACTTAAACATATTACTTTGTCATACATGTATTGTATGGATTTTATTTTTGAAACCATTTTGTGGATATGAGCACCATCAGTGGTTGTAGACATTGATATAATGAATTAAAATTCATATTCTAGACTGAACTGAACATTTTGAAATATTGATGACTAAAGGTTAAGTTATGTTCCACCCAGAAAGCATGAAACTTAAAACTACCTGATTCAAGTGTATCAACTAAACTTATCTGCTTTTGCACAGTAAGTGAATACATTTATTTAAATGTCATGACTTTACATAAATGCAAATCAAATGCAAATCAAATAAAAAGTTGCAAATCTATGAATACAAAGAAAATCCACTGAGTAATTAGCGGTGGAAGAGTCGGTAGTTAAATTTCTACTGATTATATTGAAAAGGATGAATGTGCACTAATTTAACATTAATTTAAATTGGTATCGACTGCAGCTAATCATCAGAGATGCTCATGAAGCAGTCGATACACTGTAATGTGGTTTTCTATGAGCCCATTACTTCAACTTTGAAAAGAAAGTTCAGTATGTAATTTGGATTCAATCAGTCGGTTTCAATCTCATAACATTCAATCTGTGCAGAACAATAAAGGTCGTATATATGCTGACTAATTATATATGATGTATAAAAACTGTCATTATGGCGAATAGTTGAAGGCATGACATCACCGAGGTTGATATTACTGTCATGGTCATCAGCCAAATGAAAGCACACCAAAGCCTTGAGGGCTCATCTCACCACATTATGGATAAATATTCTATTTAGCAGGGTGTCTTCCCTTCAGTAAGACATTTCTCTAGCAGGGCGACACATAGCAGGTAGTGAAGCTGATAAGCAAGAGCTCTGTCTTAAGCATATTCTGCTTTTATTCTATATATATTGAGCTTTTACAGGTTAAATGAAATCTACTTTCAGTGGATACTATAGGGAAAAAAAAGCTCTTCAATCCCGTGCTTCTGAGACACAGACTGAATGTTTGGATGTCAGGTTAAATCATCATTTATAAACAATCATTTATCATCCAACGATAAATACTGCATGCTAAACATTTATCAAAAACCATGCATGCTCCATTCATACAGTTCAGGGTGCTACATGTTGGCACTGTCAGCTATAGTATGAGAGAGAGGCTATTATGAATGATTTTTTAGCTATACTAATAATGCAGACAGAACATACAATATTTCCAATATACATCCTTCAGCTCATTTCCAAATCCAGACAGATTTCTGTTATCAAATCCCCAGGAGCTGAGACTATGAGCCTTCATCAAAAACATTTTGACAGTTTGAGTGAGGAGAAATCATTCATGCATGTCCTGCCATATTCAAGATGCATGTGTCCAATTTGTTTTGCATTGTCTGAAAGAGTATTTCATTTAGTTGATGAAACTGCACTCCTGCAACATTGTCAAACTCAAAATACACAGGTTTATATTGCTGTATGCAAAAATAGCATGAGAGCTAAACCATGGTAAACTTTATAGCCTACCTGCTGTATATGAGGGTGTTAGAATTCTGATGTGAGCACTACATTGTGGCTCAAAGTACCACTGAATAGCCCTATAAAGAGTCTAGCATAGCTGCAGTCTTTAATCTGTTTTAATTGTGCAGCGGCAACAATAAAGAGTAATAATGACCAGAAAATTGTTTTTGCATAGCATTATGATTTTACAGTGAATTTGGCCTTTTGGATATAAAATGCAACTTTGTGTCTGATTTTATCTAATCAGACATGTGTGTGAAATTTTGTCACAATCAGTAATGATTATTACATTAATGATTAATGGCTGCTAACATGTTTTTTTAGGGCACGGGTACCTCTGACAACCAAAATCTAATCATTTCATCTTCCAAGTAGACATTTGTGCTAAATTTGAAAAATCCTTCAAGGTAATCCTGAGTCATGTTCACTAATGGGACGAATGGCCAGACAACCGCAAAACATCCTGCTCCCAGCCATGCTTAATGCCAGTGTGGAGGCATGAAATGTTGTAACGACAGCAGTGACACACAGGACTGATGAGCCACTGTAATTAGAGGTCTCCCGCAATAAAAAGAGTGACCCTTCTGATGTGAGCGTGGTATTCTGCACACATTTGTATATACTTTAATTAAGGTAAACACGGTGGACGGCCACAAGTAGAATGGCACTGCACTCTTGCATGACACTTTTACATTACAAACAGAGGCTGCAGATGCATGAACATAGCTGTCCTGCTGTCAAATGGCTGATTTTCATGCACTCTAAAGCAGCTGAGATAGATAGATAGATAGATAGATAGATAGATTTGCTCATCTCTTAAAATCAACAGTCAGCACAGTGATGATGCAATGATGCAACAATTATCAGCTCATCTAAGACCCCATTACCATCAAAATAGCAACAACTTGCTCATTTGAATGATCCAATACTTTTTAACAGCACTGTATGTTTAACAAAACATGTATTCTGACAACTTTAAATGACTGTTTACAATGGAGAACAACACCAAGAAGAGTTCATAAGAAGAATTGTCACTTTAAAATCCATTTTTTTAGTAATCAAATAATTAACTAATCATTATATCACAAAATCACAGTACATGGCATAAATAAATAATGGCATTCTCAAAAAGCCTATTTCAACATCCAAAATCCTCTTTATATGAGAAGGCGATTTTTAACTATCAAGGATGGGTCAAGAATTTCTGTAGTCATGAATTAGAACCATTGAAATACTGATGAGCCACAAAAACAGAAAAATGCATTGGTGTGTGTGAGTGAGTGAGCAAGTAATAAAAAAACAGACATTTGCAAATTAGAGTTACCATTATATTAGTGAGGCAGAAGAAGAGCAAACCCTCACATACATGAAAACAAAATATGTTACAGCCTCCATTCCAATTTTAGCAGTGCACACTAAGAAGAAAACAATATGAGGTATGCAAAGAGACCACTTAGGAGACAAGAGCAACCAATTTAAATAATGCAGTCAATGCACAACAAAAGCAGCTCCTTCCAAGTTCTGCATTTGGCTTCAAAAGAACAGCCTTAATTTCATTAGTGGACTATACAGGAGTTGAGTTGGTGCCAGATGCTTGAACCACTTAGTCAGTAATGAAGAACGTATTTCTAGTTAAATGCTATAATTTATCTCGCTTTCAGTTGTTTTGTCCTGGTTTGCAGTTTGGGATCGACGTTTGTCCATCTTTGGTTTTGGGGACGTTTTTATCGCATGTAACATACTGACTTCGTCCTCAGCTCAGGTTACTGCCACTCAACCTGTCTCCTCTACATCGCTCTGTGTGTCTGTGTGTGAAGTATGGATAAGCCACGCCCTCGGTAGAAACATCAGAGCAGCCATGACCATTGATCAAGACAATGAAATGCATAAAAGACGTTCATGCTCTGCTGAAATGAAACAAGTGCAAATATAAACTACGTAAATTCCATAAACAAATTATTTTCTGCCTTTCTTTTTAGGGAGGTGGGAGGTCGCGTAGAGGGGGCGGGCCGCTCCTCCAAATTAATGGTAGGGGAAACACTGCAGTCTAATCAAGGATCAATCAATTGTTGGTTTTGTCTTTTGGGATTGGCTACAAAAAGAGAAACTTTCATTAGCCTTATCTTTTAACTGTGCTGGCCAATCGTGGACCTTGGAGTCAGTAATATGGATGAAATATCTTATGAAATATGACAACATTGATACAGTGTGACAAGTATTCTCTTCATTCGATCAAGGAGCTGTTGATCGGGCCCTGGGGCACAGAAAGGAGAGCTGATCCCTGTCTTATTGTGTCCACAAGAGTCCCTGAGCAACACTCTGAACCTCATATTTCTCCCTCTGGCTATAAACCCATGCAAATCTGTAATTCTTATACCTTGCTTCAACCTACATGGACCCTGAAGACACGTCTGAGCTAAGACTGCAGGAGAATGGAAAAATACTTACATTGCAATATCAAATAGGAAATTTCACATGGTACATGCAATGTGTTATTCATGTACAGATACAATCTTTTAAAAAAAAAATTTTTTTTTTAACCACAGTTGGTTCAGCCCTCTGCCATGCCTCCACTTTCAGTTTCACATATGTGATTCTGACTCAGGTCTAGACAGGTGGAGAGGTGTTTGGGAAAACGGACGCTTCTCTAAATAAACTTTACAAGTTTATTATATTCCACTTGTTATTTACATGTATTCAACCATTTCTAATGATACTAAAATGCGTGCTGAATCTACACGGTGCATAAATGATCAACTAACTTTGTTCGTTAAAAACATGGAATGAGAACCGTAAAGGCTTGTTTCATGTATCAAGCAGCAAAAAAGTTGTAGCATGATATGTAAGAGATAATTTGCCTTACTTGACATGTCCTGCAATGTGACTGTTGCACATGAGCACATAGCGATGTTGATGCTGAAAATATATATTGTGCAGCCCTATTCTTAGGGGTATAAAGAAAAGAAAGTCCCACTCCAACCAAATTCAGCTGGAAAATCCACACAAATTTTGACTCGGAGGACGTGGCCACGGTTATAATTTTCCATGTTGCAGCTCTTGGATTATTGCTACGCTGTGTCTAGTGAGGCATCATGCTCCATCTCTCAAATCCTGGCTTGAAAATTTGCCTCCAGGACTTCAGATAGAACATTTCTGTTGATAATCATCACCATTCCCCCAGGCTAAACATGTCCGTCCTGATTCTGGCTCTCCTGTGCCTCCCTTTCCTTGCCTCCAGGGGCCTCCAAATGGCTCTCTAGGGCTTAT